>CP092723.1:13032680-13402680 GCA_030273425.1 Microplitis manilae
AATGTGGGATAAGGGAAACTGGGGCAAGGAGGTTTCCGTATGTCGGTAATTACGTTTTGTGGCTTTTAAAACCATCAGATCACTTTACATTTGTCCTATTATGAATAAATTTTCGGCTGCCCCATTTTGCCCCAGGTGTCATGTGGGAGCCAGAGACGTCCCCAAGTGAAATATATGTTATATGTAATTTCTATGAAACTACAAATTAAAAAATAAAAAAAATTTGAAATGAGAAAAAATTTAACAGGAGCATGCATCGGATTTATTAATTGAAAAGTATAGAAAGTACTGAAAGAAAAAACATCGAAAAACATGTTTAAATAAGATATTGTATCAAGATAGAATAAATTTGAAGTAAAATTTAAAAAATAAAAAATTTATGCAATGCAAAATAAATTCGACAAAAAAATCCTGTAAAATACAATTTCATAGAATAAAGAAAAATTCACATTAAAAAAACTTCGAAATGTTTAGTTTTCGAAATTATAAGCTTTTGAAAATATATAATAAAGAAATATATTTGAATCGAGAATGAATAGTATGGATATGATTTTGCATCAAAATGGAATTTGTTCGAAATCAATATTTAATACTACAGTGTTACCTATTGAATTTTAAAAAAACTTCTTTATCGGCTGCAGTTATGTTTGACAAATTCTTCCGCTAATTAAAATCTGTTTTAAAAACAGAGATCTTTATTAATATAATTAACATAAGTAATTAAAATTCAAATATATAAATAATAATTCAAATAATTGTTAATTGAAACGTAAATATATTTATAATATAATAAAATGAGAACAAAGGCTAATTTTTTTATAAGTATGTTTTATATTTAATATTAAATTTTGTATCTTAATTTATTTAATTATATAATATTTCTTTAAGGCAACAGGAATTGAGGATGTGCATAAAAAATAGTACAGAAGAAATATTTATTATTGCTTGTCTGTATTAAGCTTCATTTATGACTTGGTTGTTATTTCCATCTGTAAATATTAAATTGTTATTATGTTGTTCCACATATAAAATTAGATATTCGAATAAAGAAATTAAAAAAGTTATTACCACTGTGACATAACAGAAAGATTTGAGCTTATTCAACCAATAAAATATATTGCAAGTTAGTTGCTTCTTCTTCATCCATAATTATATACATATGTTCATTTAGTGCAACTGGAAGATAAAATTTAATCGTTAGTGTATATAGTTAGTGATAGCACATGATAAGTATTACAACTTACTAAATTTTTTAATAGGAGTATTTATGAATGCATCAACCTCATCTACTGAATTTATTGTATGGTTATTAAAAAGCGGAATTGTATTGCAAGCGCATTCTAGAAAATGCAGTAATCGAATGAATCATTATTATATAATTCCCATATTCGAAGGAAAATGTCTCCTGTGGCTGTATATTCATGTCGTTGTTTTCGTCGAACATCTTTAAACATCAGCGCTGAATCAAATTCTATTTTGGTGGTTTCGTAATGTCTTCGAAGAAAATCTGTATCGTATGAACGTAATAATTAAATTGGAAAAAGAAATAAATAACAAGATAAAAATAATTATTTTACACCAATGTTGACGCTGATACGTCTATTGATAATTATAAAAACTAATAATTACAGCTATGATTCTGAGTATTTTTCTCAAAGAGAAATAAGTTTCTGAAAAAATATAAACTCTAGCAATATTCCAAACATAAAATGATGAAAAATTTACCGGTAAATTGCCAGATGCGCGGATGAAGACCAAACATAACATTCAAACGACGGTTATTAGCTTCTACATAGTTGTTGGTCTGATTGATAAATCCAAAGATGCTAAAATTCTCAGGCTTAACCTTATCTATCCACCATGATTGATAATATTCTAGAAAAGTTGAAAAAATCGAAAAGAAAAGAGCATACACAGTTTTTAACCAATTGAATGCATTCTGGATATCTTCTGCTGGAAGTAATGCCAGTGCAATCAATTTTTGAAAATAAACTTGTCCATCTTCCAAATCCTCAATTTTTCGCAATAAATTCAACTTCTTTGCTTTTTTTATTAAAGCCTGCAAAATGTTATATGAGTGTTATTTATAATAATACTTTTTCTTTATGAAAGTGAATGACTAAAAAGAGAGACAAATTTGCTAATTATAATACTTGTCAGTTTGAAGCATGTAAATATAGTTTCAAATAAGAAGAAAAAATTATCGAAATTATTCGTACGTTAATTTATTACATTTTTGTAATTATTTTTTCAAAAATATTCTGATAAATCAAATGAAACTCTCAAATAAACAAATTTTTACTTTAAATTTTCAATCATTATTATTCAGATTTAGTATATAGCTTTGTGAATAAAAAATTAGGACGTAGTTACCTGCGTGTAATGGAAATAACAACTCTTATTTACAGCATTTGGATAAAAATATTTCATTGTCGATTGTAAAGCAATTTCATAATCAGTTGTCAATGATAAAACCTGTAAGCCTGGTGTAAGTTGTACAAAATGATTAATTACGGCAAAGTAACAAGCTTTTGATTTTCCTGACATGAAGCTCCAAGCAATAGGAAACACCTGCAATTTTATACATATAAAATCAAATCTATATTATGCGTTAGTTGAAGCCTGAAAAAACAACTTAGTTACTATCTTACATTATCACCAAAAGAAGACATAATCGTAAGAAATTGATAGATCTCTCCTTCAGGTTCACGCGGACAAACTTTGTAAGTAGCGTCGATATAAAGATCTACAGCTGGAAATTTGGTGATGAACTGAGGATCAATAAATATTACTGCTGTTGACCCATTAGTAGCTGTCAAATGATTAGCCATTAAATTATCATTATTGTTGATGTTAGGTCTTATTAAATTCTTCCAACGTTCTGTATTTAATATCTGGACATATTGCTCTAAAGATTCAGGAGCTGGAGGACAGATTACTTTACGCCAAAGTTGCATAGTTTTACTTATGTTGCAAAATAATACCAGTGCTGACGCTCGTGGATGTCTGAAATGAAACTTGATGCTATTACAATCCTATACCGAAAAAAATAGCCGCTGCAACAGGATTTTGTCCTGTCGCTCCCACAGGATGTGTCCTGTTTCGTTAACAGGACAAAATCCTGTTGCAGCGTCCATTTTTTTCCCGTGTATGAAAACTGATGATATTTTATTTCGATGGGCTTTTTTTCATCGAAAAATTTGTTTATCAATCGAATTAGGAAAATAAAATATTAAACAGCTGTGCTAGAAATATTCTTCTTGCCGAAGTTGTAATTAAAAAATCATAGAATCATCTACTTTGCTAAGATTATTTATTATAAAAATTATGGAATGTTTTACTTCATTCTTAGTAATACCTTACACTGATGTCATTATAAATTTTGCGGAGATCGTGTAGAGTCGTTGAAACAGTTATATACAGTTCCCGCTTAAAACTGTAGATGAGCTCCAGCTCGGGATTTTCATGATGGTTGTGATGAACTTTCGTTAAATGAATACATTTGCCATCAATTGTGAAACCTCGAGCTGGACATTTTTCTCTGGATTTTTGGTAACATTCAACATACCTAGAAAATAAGGTTAAAATTTTAAATAAATTTCAAGTAATGGGCTCAAAATATCCATAGAATATTTTGCACATTGGATGATTTTTTTTTTTTTTTTCAAAGGAATACGTTAATAGAAAATGAATTTTTACTTTAATCGAATAATAAATTCTGTTGTTTTATATTTTTTCTGATATCGGAATTTATTTTGTTCTAATTTTCATTCCAAATATAAAAACAATTAAATTCTATAGTAATTAAATTTGAACTTACCAGCCTTCACCAGACGGGTCGGTACGTAAATAGCAATGTCCATTCCAAAAAATTGGTTCCAATTTATAATGTTTCTGAGGACCGAATTGAAACATTGCAATATTTCGAGCTTAATTAAATTTTTCAAATAATAATTTTATTATTGTTTAGTATAAATCTTAACCAAAGACGTCTGTCGTGTGCTTGCCGGATGGATAAACAAAATACTAATAATGGCTTTACCTCTCCCCTCTTCTTTTACCCGCCATACTGGGGACGAAAACGTCTTTGGTGTATTCGATAGATGACAGAGAGTTTATATTTTATTCCAGGTTATTTTGTTTAAATAAATACGTATTAAGGCCATTCTCAGGCAGTGCCCCCACTTTTTAAAAATTTTCAATGATTTCAATTTGTCATAAACATATAAAAATTTAATTATGTAATTAAAAAAAAGAAATTCAAACTTTAATTTAAAAAATAACAACGTAGAAGTAATTTTGCCGAGATATAGAATTAAAAAAAATTACATACAGTAGATATCAATTGGAAGTTTAACGAAATGTATAAAATAAATTTTAGCTTAGAAAAGTTTAAAATTCAACTTAAAAATTTTGACTTGAAGATTTTACTGAAAATTATTTAATGAATTTTCTTTAACTCCCAACTAATATCAAATATAAATGATTTTTCTAAAAATCCTATGTCTCGACGAAATTACTTCAACGCTGTCCTTATTGCAATTAAAGTTTCAATGTTTTTTTAATTAATAAATTAAATTTGAATAGAATTATGACAATTATAAGTCGTTGCAATCTTTTTAAAAGTTGAGGGGTACTGTCTGAGATCGAATAATGATAGAATATAAAATACTGTAGCCCAAGTGACACAACAAAAAATAGTTGATATTTTGTTAAATTTAAGTTAACAGTTGGTTATATGATAAGTTATCATTGATAAAAAATTGTCGCCTTAAATTTAACAAAATGTCAACAACTTTTTTTTATGCCGCTTGGGAGTAGAATCATTAACGCAACAAAAATTGAATACATCAATAACTTAGCATATTTTAAAATTAAAAAACAAATTATATCAATATATATTAAACTTTTATTATATGAAATGACAAATCTATAAACTAAAGCCGGTTGTATTGCCTTTTTTTCTTATATTTTGCGCGCATCTTCTTTTCATATTCTACAGCCTCGCGATGGTGAACAATTTCCCAATAGGTGTTAAATTTGTCGTAATGCACCCAATTCCCTTCACGCTCGCCTCTCATATCTGCGTGTTTGTACCCCTAAAAAAATAAAAAAATTAACCCATATAACACACATTTTTAATATGTGAAATAATAAAGTAAGTAGTAAATTAACAAATTTTTAATTTACTTTAAATTCATGGGATAGTTGGGAAAATCTTTGTCGGCAGTCATACTCTTCTCTTTCTCGTCCCATGGCACTTGCAATAATTCTGAAAACAATAAATAAGCGTTTTATATACACTAATGGAAAAAATTAAAGGATCAAAAAAAAATTCTAAATTTTTGGGTGATTTTCAACAGGCCGTAACTTCGAGAGAAATGGTCGTACAAGGAAAAAAAAAAAGGAAATTGTAGCTCCAAGTGTCTACTTTTTGGATTAGAACTTCAAAATTTTTTTGCGTCAGCGGTTTTTGAGTAATCTTAGAAAAACCAGCGACAAAAAAATTTTCAAATTTTTTTTACTTTTTTTTTTTGGTCTACGGGCGTGGGAAAATTTTTTTTTGCTTAACCACTACAAGGATCGGATACCTTCATTATTCAGCTTTAATTTCATTTTTTATAGATCTTGATACGTCCATTTGTCGCCGAGATATTGGTCTTCAAATGAAAAAGGATCCTTTTGTCTGTGATTATCGGTATCTCAGCAACCAATGATCGCACAGAAAGTTAATGGTGGGTTTCAAAAACTTAAATAAATTCCCTTGAACGATTAGTCATTTTTTTTTCGAAAAAAAAAATTTTTCCTGTCGTCACATTAATTTGAAAATGCAACAAAAAAAGGCTTTTGGTGGTTTTTTGGAAAATCAAGCGCTGGATCGAAAATATTGTGGAAATCAATAATGTTGAGTGTGCATTTTACAGTTCAATATGCCCACAAAAACACCACAAAGAGCCAGATTGATCCAACCAGCCGTTTTTTTGTTTCATTCGATCAAATTTTAAAAAAAATTAAAGGATCACTTTTTTTGCTCTGAAAAGCTCATAATCTTTAACAAAATGAAAAAACAAATTTCTCCGAGCTTCTTCCACATTCTCATACCAAACAGTGTTTAAATTTCCTGAAAATAAAAAAATTTAAAAGAAAACAAAAATTTTTTCAAAAAAAAATTTTTTTTGAAAATTTTTTTTTTTTAACGACTTTAAGAAATTTAAGAGACCAACGCCCGATCATTGCAAACACGTTTTCTTCGCTGCATTCCGTGGTCTCTTAAATTTCTTAAAGTCGTTAAAAAAAAAAAATTTTCAAAAAAAATTTTTTTTTGAAAAAATTTTTGTTTTCTTTTAAATTTTTTTATTTTCAGGAAATTTAAACACTGTTTGGTATGAGAATGTGGAAGAAGCTCGGAGAAATTTGTTTTTTCATTTTGTTAAAGATTATGAGCTTTTCAGAGCAAAAAAAGTGATCCTTAAATTTTTTTTAAAATTTGATCGAATGAAACAAAAAAACGGCTGGTTGGATCAATCTGGCTCTTTGTGGTGTTTTTGTGGGCATATTGAACTGTAAAATGCACACTCAACATTATTGATTTCCACAATATTTTCGATCCAGCGCTTGATTTTCCAAAAAACCACCAAAAGCCTTTTTTTTGTTGCATTTTCAAATTAATGTGACGACAGGAAAAATTTTTTTTTTTCGAAAAAAAAATGACTAATCGTTCAAGGGAATTTATTTAAGTTTTTGAAACCCACCATTAACTTTCTGTGCGATCATTGGTTGCTGAGATACCGATAATCACAGACAAAAGGATCCTTTTTCATTTGAAGACCAATATCTCGGCGACAAATGGACGTATCAAGATTTATAAAAAATGAAATTAAAGCTGAATAATGAAGGTATCCGATCCTTATAGTGGTTAAGCAAAAAAAAATTTTCCCACGCCCGTAGACCAAAAAAAAAAAGTAAAAAAAATTTGAAAATTTTTTTGTCGCTGGTTTTTCTAAGATTACTCAAAAACCGCTGACGCAAAAAAATTTTGAAGTTCTAATCCAAAAAGTAGACACTTGGAGCTACAATTTCCTTTTTTTTTTCCTTGTACGACCATTTCTCTCGAAGTTACGGCCTGTTGAAAATCACCCAAAAATTTAGAATTTTTTTTTGATCCTTTAATTTTTTCCATTAGTGTATTAACTTGAACAAATCTTTTTAGATTGATATCTTTTTCACCCTAGTGATAAAAATTATAAGAATTTACCTCCATTTTGCATCCTCCTTTGATCCACGGTGGTTCAATTGTTCCCAAAATTTGGAATTGAATAAATGTTCATGGATAACGGTTCGAATGTCAATTAAAAAATCTTCGTTTGCTTCTGACCCTGTAAAATAACAATAAAAATGAATTCAAGGAAAAAATTGATAGCGTATATGTCACAACAATCCCAGATCAAAAATATAACTTGATTTCGACTTGATCGTTTTAAATCGTGACATGGTAAGCCAGTTAAGTCGAAACCAAGGCGAATTCGCGGAAATTCGCCATGGTTTAGACTTAAGGCGTACTTTGTCACGATTTAAAACGACCAAGTATAAACCTAGTTTTATTTTTGACCAGGGGTATCACATTACAGGTGCCATAAAGGCATATAGATAGCTGAATGGTTTTATGGTACCTGGAAACCGTAAGAGCATACTGAAAAGCTATTGTTTGTTGAATAATAAGACTTATATAAAATCATAAAAATAAAAACTTTTCTTGTTTTACATTTTTTTCAACGCTCTCATAATTCCTCGGTGTAGATACTGGGAACGATGAGGACGTGAAATGTTTCTAAATTTGTATTTTTTAATTATTAAATTTTTAAATGACAACGGTCAACCAAAAGAATTAAATTTTATAGGTTTTATATTTTTAAACGGTACTTTTGCTTTAAAAGCGTTTTTATGTCTGTAACGCGATTTACTAGCATCTATTAATTAATACAAAGAACAAAATCAAACATAAAAAATTACTATATTATTTTCAGTTTGCTTTTTAAGGATTTTAAATAAAATCAGAAACACTTTACATACTTTATTGGCCATGATAATAAACAAGTTTGGCTAATATATGAACCATTGAAATTAAATTATGAAAAAATAAAAAATACATAGATTATTATTGAAGACTTACACATATTTATTACGGTAAAAACAAAACTGCAACAACCACTAAAAGATCTTGACTGCAGGGTCTGACTCAAGACTTCCGTCGCGTGCTCGCTGAAGACTAATAACAAATACAAATTATGTATGTACCTCTTCCCCTGTGTTTACTCGCAACACTATAGAGAACCGTCTTTGGTATATCCGGTAGATCACTTTGCATAGCTTATATATCTCACCCCGGGTTATTTTATTTTAAAATTGACGTATATACTGTAAACATTTTTACCACCACCCCACTCTTCGAAACGTCAGACAAAGACTGCAGTAGCTGAAGAGATTAGTGCGAGTGTAAGTGTTTACAAATATCAAGACGATCTTCGGCTTGTACCATTGTATTTCATTTTGTGAATTATCTAATGACGGACTTTAAAATACAATCAAAGACTTATTGTGAAATAAAAGAAAATTATTAATTAATTATTAATTAATTAACTAATTATTTAACATTAAAAATATTAAATATTATCATCATAATTATTACTTTTAAAGTAAAAAGTGCTTTAATATAAAACATTTTTTAATTAATAAAAAAAAAATATGCCTAAAAGGAAATTTACTGAAGATGGTAACACGTATTATGTGGAAAAAACAATAAATAATACAATGTAAGTTTAATGATTGAAATTTTTTTTTCAATTTTTTTGTTTCTTTTGTTGTTTTTGACCTCATTCATTATCTTCTGATTTTTGTTATTTTCAAATAAGAATTTATTTTGGTTGCAAGACTTTTGATGCATTGAAAGTAAAATTAAACTCACAATATGAAGAAAATTTATGTTTTGTAAAAAAAAAAAAAAATATTTTTACAAGTATTTTTACTGTAAGTAATCATTGATCACTTATCATAGTAGTTTCATTAGGAATATTTATTCATAGGTATTTTCATTGTGTACTAAAATATAGAGAAAAGTGCCCAGCTCGTGGCACAAAAAAAGCGGATGAACCATTCACCATAACCGAACAACATATTCATGACCGACCAGACTTACAAGTCGAAAATCAAAATGAATTTAAAAATATGTTGCTTGAAACTGCGGGTAAATGTTTTCTTCCTGTTAAAGATATTTACGACGACGTGTCAACCATGTAAGTATTAGATAATTTAAAGATATTCATATTATGATAATTGATTTTATAAATATGTTTATTAAGGTATCCTGATGAAGCTAGTGTGATTCCTTTCGTAATGATTAAGGATCGCATGCGGAACGTCCAAGATTCGATTATGTTTGATGAAGTTGAGTCATATAAGGGCTTGGTAAATTATTTTAACGAAGATCGCACTGATTTTTTAAAATACACGAACGAAAATTTTGTGATATTTTATACCGTCCCATCAGTTCTGATAATTGCTGATCCACAATTTGCAAGTTCGTTGCCATTTGATACAATTTATATTTGTTCAACAACGCAATCTCAGCCGAAATTTAAAAATATTAAATTATTAACATTTATACTGGCTGGATTCAACATGCATGTAAGTGATAAAAATTTTGAAAATTAATTACATATGAAATAGAAAACTGATCTTGTTATATTTTTTGGTCTCTCTTTTGTCGTCAATGTTTTCCTAATGATCACAAAAACGCACTCTAGTTGTATTAAACAATTGTAAATTTACTATAATTTAAATTCAATTTTTAAATTTGATATGACCAAAAATTGATGAGCCTCAATATTTAAGTATAATCCTGTTGTTATTACTAGTTATCGATCTATCTTAAGCTATAAATGATGAGAGAATAATTCAAAGAATCGATTTATCAAAAAAATATAAATTAACGCGTCATCTATCATTTTTATATTACCAGCTATGATATAATTAAAATGTCTGCTGGACCAAATAAATTGAAAATAGCTAGTATACATTTTTTTTAATTTGAAAAGAATTTATAAAATGGTACTTTCAGGTTTTTCCGATTGCGACTGTTTTATGGGATAAACCATGTGCTAAAGAATGGTTAAAAATTTTAACCATTTTCAAACAAGAAGTAGTCCCAAATAAAATAATAAAGAACATATATTGTGATTTTGATTTGAAATGCTCGTTAAGCAAAACTTTTCCCGAAAGTAAAATATTTGGAACCTACGATAATTACTGTCAAGTATGTATTTTTTTAACATCTTCGTTACAATATCTGTAATTATAACTGTTATTATTTTTTAGATCTTATACCAGAAATTTATTGAGATCGTAACTACAAATAATATTGAAAATTATCAAAACTTCCTAAAAACTTGCATGAATTTGATTTTGTTACCACCCCTTGAAATTCCCGAAGTCTTTCAACAAAGTGTGAATGCTTTGAGCCCAACAGTAAAGCGAGAGATCAGCCAATATTTAGAATATTTTGAAAATGAGTGGATAGGAAACAATAAAATCTTACAATCAAGCTTGTATGATTCTCTTTCTGGTATCGAAAAAACTTCTTTATTATTTGTACGAGTATTTCATAATCATTTCAAAAGCAGTTTAGAAATATCAACATTTATTCGTAAGTATAATTACAACACCGACCAAAAGTTTGAAGGCATTGGTACCAATGACTTCTTTTAATATGAACGCGTCCTTTTAATTTTTTTTATATATTTGAGAATAGACTACCATGGTTAGTTAAAATAGACCTAAATAATTTGAAATTATAACAAACTGAATTATAAAAAAGATAAAATTAATTACTTCATGGCTTCTTTTTTTTTAACTTCCCGCTCAGAAAATCGATGATTTTCAAAAATTTCGGGAAGTTATCGTTTTCACCCCGATTTTCAAAAATCGAGTTTTCATCAGATGTTGACGTTTTGAGGTCCTAGGAAGCTATTCTGACTATTTTTAGAATGATGTCCGAGTGTCTGTATGTATGTGTGTGTGTGTGTGTGTGTGTGTGTGTGTGTGTGTGTGTGTGTGTGTGTGTGTGTGTATGTATGTATGTAAACTCTTTATAACTTTTTAACTAATAAACCGATTTGGATGGTTAAGGCGGCAATCGAAAGAGTTTTTTGGCCATCAACTTTTCTGAAAATTTCAGATCATTTGACTAAGTAGACTCGAAGATATTGGCCAATTACGAAAAAAAAAATTTTTTTTTTTTAGTTTTTTATTGATTTCTCGAAAACGGCTTATACGATCGACTTCAAAATCTAATCAGCTCTAGAACTCAATGAAACGCGTCGATTGCCACCTCAAACATCTAAATCGAATAATTCGTTCGAGAGTTATCGTTGGAGAAAGAAATGGTAAAAAACAGTTTTTTGCGAATATCTTTGAAACGACTCAACCAAACAATCCAAAAATCTAATCAGCTCTAGAATTTATTAAAACTCGTCGATTGCCACCTTAAACATCAAAATCGGATAATTCGTTTGAGAGTTATCGCGGGAGAAAGAAATGCTAAAAACTGTTTTTTTCAAAAATAATGGCATGCAAAAGTGTTTTCGAGCTCGAAGAGCTCGAAAATGTATTTACAACGATGTTTTTGAGCTCCTTGAGCTCGAAAACAGCGGGAAGTTTTGGGGCTGGCCCGCAGGGTCAACCGATGCCCAGATTTTTTTTTTACAAAAGTTGTTAAAAAAAATGATGAAGTAACTACTTTTGTCTGTTATAATTTAATTTCTTCAAACTTATGCTCGGCAGTGTATATATGAAATTATTTAATGTTTCATTAATCGAAGATTTTCGTTTTATGTATAGGTAAATATTTATTGTTCTCAAATAATGCTCATAATGATGTTCTTCGATTGCGACAAAATAAATCTGCGCAGGTCAATGTCTTTCCGCGGACAGACAAGTTCTGCGTGGACAAAAAAGTACTTAACAATGCATGGAGTTTAATAAGACGTAAAAAAATAAGTGCCGCCGAGATGATTTCCAGAATCAGTGAAGTGCAATATGGTTATTTCAAAGACCTTATACATAATGCGCCAATAATGACGACAGGTCTACTTATTATAAGCCAAAATAATACCGGTAATGAAGGCAATTGATATTACTATTGTATTAATTTGAATATTTAATTTTATATGTGGAACTATATAATAACAATTTAATGTTTACAGATGGAAATAACAACCAAGTCATAAATGAAGCTATTAATACAGACAAGCAATAATAAATATTTCTTCTGTACTAGTTTTTATACACATCCTCAATTCCTATTGCCTTAAAAAAATATTATATAATTAAATAAATTAAGATAAAAAATTTAATATTAAATATAAAACATACTTATAAAAAAATTAGCCTTTGTTCTCATTTTATTATTTTATAAATATATTTACGTTTCAGTTAACAATAATTTGAATTATTATTTATATATTTAAATTTTAATTACTTATGTTAATTATATTAATAAAGATCTCTGTTTTTAAAACAGATTTCGATTAGCGGAAGAATTTGTCAAACATAACTGCAGCCGATAAAGAAGTTTTTTTAGAATTCAATAGGTAACACTGTAGTATTAAATATTGATTTCGAACAAATTCCATTTTGATGCAAAATCATATCCATACTATTCATTCTCGATTCAAATATATTTCTTTATTATATATTTTCAAAAGCTTATAATTTCGAAAACTAAACATTTCGAAGTTTTTTTAATGTGAATTTTTCTTTATTCTATGAAATTGTATTTTACAGGATTTTTTTGTCGAATTTATTTTGTATTGCAGAAATTTTTTATTTTTTAAAATTTACTTCAAATTTATTCTATCTTGATACAATATCTTATTCAAACATGTTTTTCGATGTTTTTTCTTTCGGTACTTTCTATACTTTTCAATTAATAATTCCGATGCATGCTCCTGTTAAATTTTTTCTCATTTCAAATTTTTTTTATTTTTCAATTTGTAGTTTCATAGAAATTACATATAACATATATTTCACTTGGGGACGTCTCTGGCTCCCGTGTCATGCGTAGGGCTAAACATGCGCCAATATATTTGATTTGTACTAATTACACGAAACAAAAAATATTTTTTCTTTTGGTCAAAATTTCAGGGAGACCTTCTTGCCCCAGTTATCCCTACAGTGAGAACTAAAAACTAAACAACGTCATGAACCAAAAATCAGAAACTTCCAAATAATTTGAAAATTCATGATTTATTCGATTATCTACAAATTATTTGAAAATTTACGAATAATTCGAAAATCTACGAGTAATTCGAAAATCTTCGAATAATTCGAAATTTCGAATGTTCGCACACCTCTACTTTCACAGTATTGTTTTTCGTCGTTTCCAACAATATTTTCGATATAATGAAGAAAAAAAAATCTGGGCATCGGTTGACCCTGCGGGCCAGCCCCAAGACTTCCCGCTGTTTTTGAGCTCAAGGAGCTCAAAAACATCGTTGTCAATACATTTTCGAGCTCTTCGAGCTCGAAAATACTTTTGCATGCCATTATTTTCGAAAAAAACAGTTTTTAGCATTTCTTTCTCCCGCGATAACTCTCGAACGAATCATCCGATTTTGATGTTTAAGGTGGCAATCGACGCGTTTTAATAAATTCTAAAGCTGATTAGATTTTTGGATTGTTTGGTTGAGTTGTTTCAAAGATATTCGCAAAAAACTGTTTTTTACCATTTCTTTCTCCAACGATAACTCTCGAACAAATTATTCGATTTAGATGTTTGAGGTGACAATCGACGCGTTTTATTGAGTTCTAGAGCTGATTAGATTTTGAAGTCGATCGTATAAGTCATTTTCGAGAAATCAATAAAAAACTAAAAAAAAAAATTTTTTTTTTTCGTAATTGGCCAATATCTTCGAGTCTACTTGGTCAAATGATCTGAAATTTTCAGAAAAGTTGATGGCCAAAAAACTCTTTCGATTGCTGCCTCAACCATCCAAATCGGTTTATTAGTTAAAAAGTTATAAAGAGTTTACATACATACATACATACACACACACACACACACACACACACACACACACACACACATACATACAGACACTCGGACATCATTCTCAAAATAGCCAGAATAGCTTCCTAGGACCTCAAAACGTCGACATCTGATGAAAACTCGATTTTTGAAAATCGGGGTGAAAACAATAACTTCCCGAAATTTTTGAAAATCATCGATTTTCTAAGCGGGAAGTTAAAAATAGTTTTTTTTTCAAACAGTCTATAATATATAAATATATATATATATATATATATATATATATATATATATATATATATATATATATATTGTGACCGGTTAGTTAGCTCGACTGGAATCCGTCAGTCGAACTATCCCCGCACAATCTTTTGGTTTACCTGGTTCGGCTTCTGCAGTTGTTGGGCGCCAGGTGATGTATCAATCACCGCAGTCGATGCTCGGAAGAAGTCGGCTCAGGGTGGCGGATCGGGAGTAGGGTAGGCACTTAGAGTTAACGTCAATTAATTACTCAGATTTATCAAGTTAAATGTTCGTATATTAAACTTACAGCAAAATTAACAAAAAAAAAACGTGATGAACACAAATTATTGAATGGCCGTGCTCGGCTCGACACGATATAATTGAATTAACAATAATTCTGTACTCCGGATTATGCCCGGTATGGCGACTTGACGGCAACGTGATGTCAATTTACAGGTACAGTCGACCGTCGGTAACTCGATTAAGCCGATCATATACTTCAATTAACATCCAACTGTTAATTTGACTAACTAACCGAATAATAATTATAATACTAATATAATACTCATAATAACCGGGACTCGGAACATACAAAAATAGAACACGCTGATAACGAGACTCGAAATGCGCGGTAACAATAATCAAATAAAGGATCTAAATATCATGAACGATATCAAAGTTCAAAGTACTCTCAATTACTAATGTGGTCCGTACGTGCAAATACGGTACTCAAACGATGCCAGTTGCAAGTTACAAAACCAAAAAAAAACAACAAAAACAAAAAAAAAACAACTGTACCAGCGGAATAACTCGAGTTGTAAAACGCCGTACCCAAACCCAGTTATCAGATACTTAGTTTTCACAACGACCTTGGCGTCAACTCGAGTTATCCCTCGAAACAAATTAATCAAACTCGCTCACCGATCGATGATCTAGTTGTCCCCAAACCTCTCTCCGGCTCCACGTGGTCGATAGAAGTATACCAGTTTAACCTTTCCGCACGCGGATTTTATATCACCGGTATCGGTGTTATCGTGCACGGTCGTCGCAAATTAGCGGTTTACTTGTCACACTCGCTATCGCTCTGACTCCCGTGAACAACAATGGAATATCGGCAGTCCGGATACTCAATTGTCACTAAATACTCGACTGTCGAATTGTTTAGTTATCCGTAATTACTTAAACCAAAATTATTAATTGGAAGCACGTGTTAGCGATAACGAGGTACGATCCAGAATGGCGTTGGCTGTTTTTCTTTCTCTGGTTCCCTCCTCTCGTTCAGGGCTTCCCCACTTGGCGGCGCTTCGACGGGGTCTCAACCTGGCAATCATTCTCATCATGACGGTCAATTACAACTCCCACTTGATGGTCGGCCAACTCGAAGTCACTCCGGATTTTAACGCCAATTACTTGGTTCCGGCTACTACCGGCTGTACAATGCTTTGTTCTGATTCAGCTGTTCGACGGTTTCGATCGTCCGGGCGGCGGAATCACGATCCGACGTCAAATCTGGACATTTCCGCTAGCGGTAATTTCCATCTTTCGTCGCTCAGCAGGGATTGGCTGTTCCCTACTCGGTCCGTGGAATGATGGACAGCGACTCGGTCATGTCCTCTTGGGCTCTGGTGACCAGCAAACGAGTACCTGAATCTTAACCTAAGATTACCAACTTAAACTAACTTAATTACTATGATTATTCTATTTAGTAGTAGTCGTTTGAGTCTCGGATCCTTCTCGTACCACGCTGGCAACTGAACCAGGAATTAATTAATAAAAGAAAATGACGCGGGAAAGTCATTCAAAAATCGGGATCGGCCAAGTCAAAATACGACAGCTGTCAAAATAAACATAACCTTACATTATTAAAGAAATAATGTAAGGATAAAACAATAATGTATGGATTACAAATCAAGTGACCACGTGTCGGCGTCGAATTATATTTGAATTTTGTTTAAAATGTTACAATATATATTGAAACGTAGGGGATCACGTTTTCCTACACTTGAGGTGGTAGTGTGTAGTTTTCGTGGGTCTCGCCTCGGCTTGTTTCAAAATTGAGACTCGTCTTTATGAATTTTACCCGAACTGGCCTTATCACACTAAACTAATACTAGTACTTAGCCTAATGTTGATGTTCGGTATCGTTGTCCTTGGTGGTGATGGACTCGGCGATTGGTTTGGCCCTTGGAAATCGCCTCCTTGGACCCGACTCCGTTCTCAGATGCAGCTACTCTTATTATTCACAATAGGAGGTGGATGAGGCAGGGTGAATTCACTCAAACTCTGGTTCAGTTTCTTATTTAATGATAATTATATTTTATTGAATAATTATCAATATTGCCACGTCGCACACACTCTGATTACAAAGTCTAGTATCACACAACTAATTGCATGCGATACTGCCGTTACTGTAACTAATTGTACAGGGCTAATTTACCCAATAACACGACTATTACAAGGAGCCGGATTATTGCTCTGATTCTTTGTGCCACACTAACTGGTTGCTATAATCATTAACTAAGTGCAATGATTATACGGGATTGATATTCGCCTGGTTAACTAACTGTAACCAACTATAACGCGATATTCAAACTCGGACAAATACTCAGATAATTATAAATATATCGACTGATTGACGACGCGATATGCTGATTTATAACTGGTAAATCGCTGGTAACGAGCCAAGCAAGAAGCTAACAAACCCAGCGGTAAAAGCACCTGGGTGTCGGCTACACGTGCTTATATAGGCGGCAACGCCATATTGGAGCACGTGATACCCCCACCCTAAGTAGTTTGGAGGCGAACGATGCCCACATCGTAACACCACCCCCCTTAACTTTAACCCGGGTGAGTTTAAATCACAAAAATCGACCGGTTGAAGTTAAAATTTACCGCGCCGACAGTAACAACATTACCACATGATTCTTTCAATCTCTCACACTGTGGCTAAAATCTGGTGATACTGCTGTACAATTAATTAGCTAGCATCCCAGGATATCAAAAAATAAATATCATTACATAAATATTATTCATAAAATTTAAATATAAATTTAAACATTATATATAACGTGTCTTGTTGAAATCATAAATCAATATTAATTCTAATAAATACTGACTGGTTCAGTTCTGGACTCATCAATGTCCTTTCACACTATTCTAAATCTTTACAGGTACACAATTCTAGTAGCCATAAAGTACAAAAATAATAAAAAATAATAATTATCTACTGATATAAATGTGTATCCAAAAATAAAAATAACCAAATGAAAACAAAAAACAAGAACTGACCAATTGTCTCGTAAAAATAATAATCAGTAATTTTAACCCAATTATATGGTTAAATGCGTCTAAATCGAGAATATTGAATTTATGCACAATAAAAAATAAAAATAAAAATAACTTTTGACCAATAATAAAAGAATAAAAAAATGAAAATAAACAAAAAACCGGTTTACAAATTAATTCACTATTGCTGGATATCACACTGGTTTTCTTGAGCAATTCTTGGTCCATCTCTGGTTGAGCTGTGCATAAACCCTGGTCGTCATCTGGATAATTTACGGAGGCAAAATCAGGTATGCTCCCCGTGCTGCTTTTGTCACCTGACTTCTCTGTCTGCAGTCTGGACAGGAGTCATTTTCAAACGGATACTGCGTTGAACAACGACGGCAGTACCCTCTCATTGCTTCGTATCCTTCGGTACGCCATCTCTGGTATGGACAATCGTTATTTGTATGTCCCAAACGTCTGCAGTTGGTGCAGTAGCAGTCCCCTTGTAGTTCGTTGGGGCATTTGTCGAAGGAATGCCCTGTCTGTTTGCACTTCAGACACCCTGGTTCAGGAACTGGTGTCAACCTGGTCTCCACGGTTTGTGTTGCAACCGTGCGCCGTGTCTTCGGGCCTAGTTCAGCTGCCATCTTCTGCACTGCTGCTTGCCATTCTTCGTTTGACAATACTATACCTAGTCTCGAGTCAACACGATGCATGTGTTGGCCCACTGCTATATGGACAATGATTGGGATTTCAGGTACCGATGTCACTGGTAACTGAATTGGCACCTCCTCTGGTTTCTCTGGTACTACTAGCACTGAGTTCTTTTCTGCGTATAGCAGTACTTTGCTCAATCGTCTATGGAACCCTGACAACAATGTGATGCTAGTTGTCACTGGGATGTCAAACCCCAGATAGCCTGCTGGTGTGGCAAATACTGGATGTTTCCAGTACGACTGCTTGTCGCCCACATTACCGTGGTATCGCTGCTTCTTCAGCAACTGGTGCGCCTCCTGTTGTTCTGACGAAATCTTCGCTTTTGACCACAAGAGTTGACTGAGGTCCATTCTGTAAGAACACCGTAATTAGACTACGCACAGTACTAGTATTCGCGTTTACAATTTGATGTACGAGTTGTCCCTGACCTATGACTCATTGTTTTATTTTAACTACTTGTCTATTCGACCTACGAGGTATCTTAAGATCACTAATACTAAATGTACCTACTAATACATTATTCTGATCACAGATGTTTACTAAACTATTTGAATAAAAACTATGTACATAAAATGGCCCTTTTCTGGGTGCCGCAAGCTTACCTGCGAATCCATCAGCCTTTTTACTCAACTGTTTATTTTTAATAAATACCTCTGCTCCAATATTTAAGTCTATATTTGACTCTGGTACCAACTCGTCCTGTCTATTCTGAGCTTTAATCATAAACGACTCTACATAATGTCTTAATTCGTCAATCAGTGCTAAGACCGTACTACGGTGACTCTGGTCTTGGAGCTCTGACAAAACTTTTCCTCCGCGATGTAAGTCTAAATACCTCGGATCACGGCCAAAATTTAAGTATGCTGGACTGACTGTCAGCGAGCTGTGAACAGATGTATTATAAGCATAAACAAGTTCTGGGAGATTCTGGTCCCATTTTGAATGTTTATCTGTAAGAAAAGTTCGAATTAACGATTTTAAATTTCTGTTTATTCTTTCCACAGGGTTTGCCTGCGGATGATAAGTAGGAGTCAGTTCATGGATAATGTCGTTATTCTGTAAATACTCCGATACTACCTTATTTACAAATTCTGTTCCGTTGTCTGTGACGACTACTCTTGGGTAATCCCAACGATTGAAAACAGAACGTAAAAAGAATACTATTTTACTACCTGTTGGTTCTGATATTGGCTGAACCTCCAAGTATCTTGAGTACATGTCACACAGAACAATTAGGTGAGTCTTCTGGTGTACCGTTCTGGGCAATGGTCCCACTGTGTCGACTGCTACACTCTCCCACAATTCGGTGATAGGTCGATGTCCTGGTATGACTTGCGGTGGATTAGTATCTGGTTTCTGTAATTTACAGATCTCACAATTATTCACGTAGTTCACTACGTCGTGATAAAGATTTGGCCAGTAATAATGATTTGCCACGTGGCTGTACGTCTTGCTGATGCCACCATGTCCGGATACGAGCTCGTCATGCGCCTTGCGGATTATTGATCGACGCTGGTCTGGGTGCGCTACTAGTTTCCAATGCTCTGGCGCATTCTCGAATAACTGAGTCGGATGCCGCGGTCGATAGTAATATAGGTTACTATCGAGGAATTTCCATTGAGGAAACCGTGTTGGAGTAGCCTTGACCTCTTCTATTTTCCTCTCGTACCACTGTTGTCGGATGTCGTTCACTCGGCAAATCTTATCTGTCTCTAGTTCAACGCCCTCGTAAACTCTCGAGAGAGCGTCAGCCGCTTCGTTGTTTATTCCTGGTCGATGGACTATAGTTATTGTCCAGAGTGAATACTCTGCGATCCATCGAGCTAATCTTCCTCTGGGATTCTTGACGTTTTGGAGCCACTTTAAACTCGCATGATCGGTCACCACTGTCACAGGATACTCGTCGTAGTACCCTCTTAGCTCCTGGTAAGACCAAATGACGGCCAAGCACTCTTTCTCCGTCGTTGTATAGTTCTTCTCATGCTTATTTAATGCTCTACTGATAGCAGCGATATGATATTCTCGCTCTGGTCCTTTCTGAGTGAGAACTGCTCCAATCCCTGAGTCACAAGCGTCTGTGTAAAGTATGAATGGCAAGTTGTAGTCTGGTACTGTTAATGCTGGGGCATTGATAAGCATTTCCTTGATCTGATTAAATGCTTTAACCTGGTCTGGACCCCATGTCCATATCGCTTTTTCACTGACCAATGATGTGAGTGGTCCCTGGATTTTTGCAACCATTTTCATATGCCTTCTGTACCAATTTACCATTCCTAAGAAACGTCTTAACTGTTTCTTACTTGTCGGTTCTGGATATTCCTCTACTGCGCGCAGCTTTTCTGGGTCAGGATGTAACTCATTCCCTTTGATGACGAATCCTAGATACTTCATCTCTGCAACACAAAATTTGCATTTTTCGCGTTTGATTAATAGACCCACATCTCTAAATACTTTAAATAATATTTCAAGAACTTGTAAGTGGATTTCAAACGTAGGTGTTGCTACTACCCAGTCATCCATGTACGGATGGACGTAATTAATCCAATAAGCTGGTCGATCTAGCTGGCGTAGTACTGGTTTCATTGTCTGAATTATCAGATCCATCTTCCTCTGGAACGTTCCCGGTGCTGTTGATAGTCCAAACGGCATCCGTATAAATTCGAACGATCCCATACCTTCTACAGCAAATGCTGTAAACTGCCGATGTTCTGGTTTGATTACGATCTGATAATATGCATTTGTGCAATCGATTACGCTTCTATAAGCGCCTTCTCTGATGACTTCCAATGAGGTGTCAATACGCCTCATTGGGTAGTTGACCATCTTCATGACCTTGTTAAGTGGTCTATAGTCGATGCACATTCGCCATGATTTAATGTCATCTGCGTCTTGGCCTGGTAACAGTTTCTTCTTAACCATGACTGGTTGAAAGCTCCATTCGCTTGTACTGGGCTGGATAGTTTTCTGGTCCAGCAACTGCTCTATGATTTTATGTAAAGCTTCTGTTACTTTGGGTGATCGTCTGTATGGCTTGACGCGTATCGGTGTATAATCGTTCAACTCGATCTCGTATTCAACTCCTTTTAATGTACCAAGGTCAGCTTGGTCCATCAATTTGAATTCAGCATCTAGAAATCTATTCAATGTCTCTGTTTCGCTCGCATTTAATTGTATTGTACATAGCTGATTACCTGGTTTACCTGGTTCACATCTTCTGCGCTCTTGATCATGTTTCCATGTCCAAGTCATGTCATCAGCATGTAAATGTACCCCATGGTCTGTCAAAAATCTCATTCCGAAAATGATGTCATCTGGCATCTGGTCAAATACTTCAAACCATGCGTTTATCTCTACTCCATATATTTCAAATGCGACGAATACCCTGTAAAGGCTTTGGATTGCTGAATTGTCTGCTAAAATAAACGAGCTATTAATTGAGTCATATTTTATTTTAACTATATTGTCTGGTATCTTCTCTGCAATTAATTGTGTCATAAAATTTCTGTTGGCACCTGAGTCGAACAACGCCGTGCATCTGATATTATTTATATTTACGGGACATGTAAAGTATTTACTTACAGCAATCGTTGTCTGTTGTGTCCATGTTGCCCCAGACGGTATAACTATGGTGCTGACTTTTCCCGCTCTTTCTACTGTTGCACGTCTTTTATTCGTTGTTTTGTCTGTGTGCTCTGGTGATGGCTCGAGATAATCGTTTCCACAACATGTTGCGATACAATTCCCGAATTTAACACAGCAATTTCCCATTTTATTACTACAATTAACTTTATTTAGTTCCAGTGTATAGTTGTCCACGCTCACGTCTGTGTCGGATGAAGTCGCGTTATCATCTGAAATGCCATCTGTGTTATATTCATAGCGGACGCTCGCCTCACCACCCCCTTGTGAGCAACGTGGTGCGGGAATATTTATATCGAGTACTAGCTCCCGCTGCTGTCCTCGTCTTACTAGTTTTTTCCACAATTACATTTTGTTGCTGTTTCACCTATCTTGAAACATCGCACACAGATATCAACTCTTTCTTCTTTGCACTCCCGTGTTTTGTGCTCTCCTTTTTTACCACAGTTCAAGCAGGTGTAGGTGCCACCCACTGATCTACCTGATGATCTTGAAGCTGCTGAGTCTGATCTTGTACTGCGATCATTTGACTTTGACCTGTCTCTGTAATTGTGTCTGTCTCTTTTATTTAATACGATATTTAATTTTTTATCGTTTTTATTCTCAGTCAATTTATTTTGCTTGACTGGTTCTTTATCTATTATCTTTTTCTGATACCTTTTAATTTTTCTTTGTATCCTTCTTACTCTTTCATTTTCCTCCTCCGTGTCGGATTCTGTTTCTGACCCTGCTACTGAGTTTTTTGTTGACTGCAGCCTACGTACCGTTGATCGTCTGTTCTCTCTCGATCTTCTTACATCTGCGACTCTATTCTCTGCTTCAGCTAGTGCCTCTGTTAATTTTTTATACGATGTTATTGGCATTAATATATGCAGTTCCCTTTGGATCTCTGCATCCAACTTTGGAGTTATTATTTCCAACTGCTTTTCCATTTCCATCGGGCTTCGTAGCTCGTCAAACTTTGACCTCATTTTTTTTATAAATTGCTGTGAGTCTTCATTCTTTCTCTGGTACGTCGAAAATATTTCCTGCAGTATATCCGCGTCTCTTGTTGCTTTGCAGAACGTTGTTCTAAATCCCTTTTCCACGTCGTTCCAGCTTTCCCATTGATCCATATTTTGTTTGATCCACTCTCTTTCGATATTTAGCGCCATTTTAAATAATTCTAATCTGTCATTGAAATCGAGTGCTTGTTCTTGACATACCTCTGTTATTGTTTGGATCCATTCTTTGGGTTGACTGTCCTTTGTGTACTTAAGTCCTTTAATTCTTATTAATGTTTCCATTAAATGGATTTTGTCTGCTGTTCTTCGCATTGATTCTTCTCTGTAGCTAGTTGTTAAGTTTGGTCTGCTGACATACGTTGGTTGATAATGACTTGGATACTGGTGACCTTGATTATACTGGCTCGCCATGTAATTTTCCGGTATCTGATATGGTGTTGGTATATATTGTGCTGATGGTCTACCCGTGCTTCTCTGCTGTTCATATTGCGGCACGTTTGCGTGCGTTCGTGCTCTGTTGTCCGATTGCTTCTGTTGAACTTGCGTTGAATTTTGTATTCTGTCCAGATCTACTGTGTCGTCGAATAATTGCATCCCTCTGGTGATGTAATTCACTATATCATTTTCCCAGTTTCCTTCTGTTTCGTCTCCTATACCTAGTTCAGTCTTTAGAGATTCTATCTGGTCTTTGTCTTTTATATGGGGTATTGACTCAACTAGTTCGATGCGTTTTTGTAGATTCTTTTCTTTTCTCACTATTTCCCTGGACCATTGGACAAATCTTGCGGTAGTTCTGCACCATCTTTGTATTTTCTCGTTCATCTCTCTATTTTTTTCCATGTTTTCCATGAATATTGCTCTTTTATATTCATCCAACATCCATATTTTCTCTTCTTTTGTGAGGAATGTTTCATCTCCTCTCATTTGTTTCTCGTACTGGGTCGGACACTGGTGTATTACAACGTCTCCTTCTTCTTCGACGCCTTGTTCGAAGTTGAAATTCTCCGCTGGTTTCCAGTCTTTTTGATTTTTGCCGTTCTTCTTTAGTTTCAGCCGCTTTTCCAGTACTTTACTTTCCACAATTACCGGTACTGATTTTTTTTCTGGTATTGTTTCTGGTGCTGATTTTATACTTTCATTTTCCTGTTTTTTGCTTTTTGCCAACTCTTCTTTTAATTTGGCCACCGATTCGTTCAACTCCTGGACGTGGCGATGCAGGTTTCCTACCTGTGTCCTTGTTTTAACCATCTTGATTTTTTTTAAATTACTCGTTGGGAAAGAATAAACAGAACAAATACAAACAATGCGACAAAAAACAAAAATTGAAAAGATAAAATTTCTCTGAATTTTCTGGTAACCAGAATCTCCGTTGTCTCTGCTTTATACACCTGTTGACTTACAATAAATTTGTATTAATCTCACGGTCACGTTTCAGTATGAATTTACTAACCAAGAATATCAATCTACTTTTTGATACCAAATTCTAATTATTTTATTATTTATTTGAAACTATATTACTTTACTTAAAAATAAAAATTTAAAACTACCAATTTTAATTTTAGTTTTTAATATTTTTTGATTTTAATAAGAAAGAATTAATTTTGAAATTCAATACCTGAATGTTCAGCACGTGGTTAACCTTGTAATAAAATAATATATCTGTATATATTTTATATCTCTGTTTTTAAGCTTTATTAGCTTTACTTGATTTTTATATCTCGTGCTTTTAGTTTTATTTTATTAAAAATATTTATATTAAAATGTATTTACTTTAGACTTTTTCTATTTTGCATAAAACGTGATGCGTAATAAATTTATACTGTAACTGACTATACTTGTGTCTCTTTCTGTTTCAACTGGTTTGCTACCCTATAGGTGGCGGTAATTCATTCTATGGTAACTTATCCTGTTAGTTTCTGTGTTACCGACGGTACGGCTGATGAATTCCTAGGCAGACTTATGTAACAAACAATTCAAATTTTAAATATTTGCCGCCTTTGCGGATTATCGCCTATTCTGTTTTATTGTCTTATTCGTGTAATAATAATAATAAATTTAACGCGACAATGAGTCTCCCTAGCTGTTCGGGTATTTGTCGTGTTTTCTTTTATTTTATCCTCTGTTGCTATGTGATTTATTATTATTATTTTATTTCTTTTACTCTAAAACTTAAGTTTTTTTTTTTCTCTAAACCTCTGTTACTAAGCAAGTTGTTATTATTATTTTCTATTTATGGATTTATAATCCTTATTGCTTTTATTTTCTCACAAAGATTTTGTTCAAGATCTTTCTGGTTAAATCCAGTTTATTCTGCTTTTATCCAGTTTTATCTGGTTTTTTCTGGATTTTACTTAAGTCTTTAATCCGTTATTTCCGGTTTACAATAATCAAATTATAAATCTATTTATAATTCAAATATACTTAATTACTAATTCTACAAAAAAAATTTATTACTTAAGATTAATTTTACAACATAACTTAATTATTAAATTAACAATTTTAATTTCTTTTTTCTGGTATTTCTTTTAATTCTTTTACCAAAAGAATGCAAATTTTACAAATTCTCTGTAATAATTTTTTTTTACGGGCCCGGGCAAAAAGAAACCCTTAGAAAAATTTATCCCGGGCAATTTTTCTTGTATAATTTCTAATTTTTAGAAATTTTAAACAAAAAAATGAAATAAAAAAATTAGTTTTTTCAAAAACTAATAAATGCAAATTACTTAATAAATTTAAGAAACAAAAAATATAATTTTTCACGTTTTAAATAAAAACGTTGAGTGCGCGTTTTCTTTCTGATAAAACGCGTAAAAGTCAAGGCTTTAGGAATTTTTCCAGAAACAATCTTATTGTAATTGAACCCGCTTGATAAACGATAAATTTTTATCCGATCTTTTCTTTTATTTCGCAGACTCTACTCGAAATTTACTGGTTTTATGTCTGATAGAATTTAATTACACAGTGATTAATTGAATTTATATAATTAAATGATGTTAATTGTTGGCTTAATTAATTAATTAACTAATTAAAACCCGTTGGGCGCCATTGAAACGTAGGGGATCACGTTTTCCTACACTTGAGGTGGTAGTGTGTAGTTTTCGTGGGTCTTGCCTCGGCTTGTTTCAAAATTGAGACTCGTCTTTATGAATTTTACCCGAACTGGCCTTATCACACTAAACTAATACTAGTACTTAGCCTAATGTTGATGTTCGGTATCGTTGTCCTTGGTGGTGATGGACTCGGCGATTGGTTTGGCCCTTGGAAATCGCCTCCTTGGACCCGACTCCGTTCTCAGATGCAGCTACTCTTATTATTCACAATAGGAGGTGGATGAGGCAGGGTGAATTCACTCAAACTCTGGTTCAGTTTCTTATTTAATGATAATTATATTTTATTGAATAATTATCAATATTGCCACGTCGCACACACTCTGATTACAAAGTCTAGTATCACACAACTAATTGCATGCGATACTGCCGTTACTGTAACTAATTGTACAGGGCTAATTTACCCAATAACACGACTATTACAAGGAGCCGGATTATTGCTCTGATTCTTTGTGCCACACTAACTGGTTGCTATAATCATTAACTAAGTGCAATGATTATACGGGATTGATATTCGCCTGGTTAACTAACTGTAACCAACTATAACGCGATATTCAAACTCGGACAAATACTCAGATAATTATAAATATATCGACTGATTGACGACGCGATATGCTGATTTATAACTGGTAAATCGCTGGTAACGAGCCAAGCAAGAAGCTAACAAACCCAGCGGTAAAAGCACCTGGGTGTCGGCTACACGTGCTTATATAGGTGGCAACGCCATATTGGAGCACGTGATACCCCCACCCTAAGTAGTTTGGAGGCGAACGATGCCCACATCGTAACAATATATACATATATATATATATATATATATATATATGTATGTATATATATATATATATATATATATATATGTATGTATATATATATATATAGATATAAACTTTTGAGCTAAATGTAATTTCTAACTCAGCTCGTCGAGCTGAGTTGAGAGGTAGTAAATTTTTTCGAAAATTTCACTATAAGAATGAATACAATAGTTACATTTCTATGAAATCTACTAATATATTATAGTGAGAAACAACATTTATTAAACCAAGGAATTCAAATTATTTATAACTAACTAATTCTACCGTTGAATCAATCTTTAAAGATTTATGAAGTCAAAAATATTTTTTCACTGTTCAAGATTTAAAATCCAACGAATCGTTTTACTTCCCTAAAGGAAATCTCGATTTCTGTTCTATATCATCAAAAGTTTCTTGGCTCAACATAAATTTCTTCAAGCCAAATATTTTTTTTCTCTATTCAAATCCATTTGAATTATTTCAAGTCCTTTAAGGATGCTAGAAATTCATTCATTATTTTACTCGTGGAACCAGAAACCGATACTGTTTCCTCATTCAATTTAATTTAAAATGATTCGAAAGTTTGAATCATTTTAAAGAACTTTGAATCAGCCGAGAAACCGGAAATCGCGATATTATTTCTTAATTTATTTTAATTTAAAATGATTTAAGAGTTTGAATTATTTCAAATATAATTTAAAATCAGCCGAGGAACTAGGAATCGCGGTTTTATTTCTTAATTCAATTCAATTTAAAATGATTAAAGAGTTTGGATTATTTTTGATAATTTTTAATCATAAAATAATATTTCGTTATTTTTTAATTCAATATGATTTGAAATGGTTCGTTCCAAAATTTATGCTCGAAAGTAAAATAATTGTCAATTTAGAATGATTTAAAACAATTAAGAAATGCGTAATCTCAAATCATTCCAAATTCTATTTCTTAATTAGGGATGCCCCCAAAGAACCAGAAATTTCACTATCATTTAGCGATTAAAAAGAATTCTAAGGAATTCCAAAAATCGATTCTCTCCGAATTTTCTCGAACCCCCCAACGAACCAGAAATGAGAATAGTACTTAGCGATTGAAAAGGATTTGAAGGTATTCAAAAAATCGAATCTCTCTGCATTCTCTTTAATCCCCTCAATGAACTAGAAATTAGACTATTATTTAGCGGTTGAAAAGGATTCGAAGGGATTCAAAAAATTTAATTCCTCCAAATCGTCGGTAATCCCTTAATGAACCAGAAATTAGACTATTATTTAGCGATTGAAAAGAATTCGAAGGTATTCAAACAATTAAATCATTTTGAATCATCCCAAATCTCTTTGTAAACCAGAAATTCAAGTATCATTTAGCGATTAAAAAAGATTCGAAGATATTAAAATATTTGAATTTTTTTAAATCGTTTGAGATGTTTCAATAAACCAAAAATTTAAATTATTATTTAGCGATTAAAAGCAATTCGATAGTATTCGTTTTTTTAAATCCTTTTTAATTGTTTCAAATACGTTAGAGACAGGTGATTAAAAATGATTTGTACGAATTCGATTCTTCAAAACTTCAGGGATTCAAAATATTTGAAAGTATTCAAACGTATTAAAAAAAATTTTTTTTGAATCTCTTTAAATCGATTTTTTAAATCAGGGCATAACGGCCACATGGGGTAACTTCCTTTCTTTGAAAGTTTTTTGAAGAATTTATTTGAAAGGTATAAGACCTCTGATTCCGCTTTTTTTTAAGCCTGGGGTGACTAGTCACCCCATGTGGCCGTTAAGGGTTAAAGGTAAACGTTATGATTTCTAGTACAGAAGATATAAAAATTTAAATCAAGTGCAATAACTGTTATACTTTTGAATTAGATTGAAAATTTTTTAGAATATTAAGAGAGAATTATTGTAGTTAGATACATTTGTAAGGATAATGACTAAGTAATTAAACAGGTGTAAGTACCCATTGACTCCATGTCATTACATTACTAAACAAAAATTTTTGTGTTAAAAATACATGCGATAATCAGGCTTCGCATCTTCTCAGAACTGACTCTTTTGTTTATGTGGACTTTAGATTTAAAAAATTTACATAAGCTACGGCTAATAAGGGTTATCTACTTATACTAATAAAAATGGATGGCCTAATGAGTTGCTAAAAACAATAATCAAGAATAGCTGGAACAACGGGGTACAAATATAACTTGCTGCGGCAGTACTGTTAACTAATAGAGAATTTTGCCGCAAACGTATCGCATGTAGAAAGTAGGTTGTTTTGCATTAAGGTCCTACAAATGTCGTAACTAAATAGTCGTTTGTACTACAAAGTTGTCACAACCGCATTCAAGATAGTGTCGTATGAGTGTCGAGAACGTAACGTACTTCATATAGCACATGTGTCTTAACTATGCAAAAAGTGATGTTGCATAACTCTTGTACAAATGTTGCCAGGGTCGCGCGAAAGTGTCACACAGGTGTCGTACAAAAGTCAGGACTGAATAGTAGAACGTTATATACGTCACCGATAAACAAATAAATCTTTGCACAAGTTCTGTGACGAAAAGAAGAATCGTGTGACAATCATGTCTCAACTAGATAGTCGGTTGCGATAAATAGAAGCCCCACAAGTTTCGAGATTAAATAGTGAGTTGCGTTAGATAAATGTCGTAATCACATTCCAGCGAGTGCCGCACAGGTCTCGTGACCATGCAGTAGTTCATGCCATGAAAATTAATATAGAAGCTAATGTTTTTAAAGTATCGTACCTGTGTTGCATGAGTGCCACAAGCATGTCGTACAAGTGTTAGATAGGCGTCACACGAGTGTTGCATATGTAAGGCACAAGTGTTGTACAAGTGTCGCCCAAAATCGCACAAATGTCTCATAAATGAGTTTCAAGTGTTGCACTTGTTCCACCAATGTCACACAAGTGTCGCACAAATGTCACACCAATGGTGCCCAAGAATTACACAAAAGTCTCACGAATATCGCACAGATGTCGCACAAGTGTCGCACATGTGTAGCACAAGTGTCGCACAAGAATCGCACAAATATCTCCTAAATGTCGTACAAATAACGCACAAGTGTCGCACAAATGTTGCAGCGATGTCGCAAAAGTGTCGCACATGTAAGGCACATGTGTGGCACAAGTGTCCCACAAGTGTCGCGCAAGTGTCGCGCAGAAGTTGCGCAAATGTCGCCCAAAAATCGCACAAATATTTTCTAAATGTCATATATATGTCGCACAAATGTTGCAGAGATGTCGCAAAAGTGTCGCGCAGATGTCGTTTATGTGTCGCATAAATTCCACATTGATGTCATCTGTGTCGCACAAATGTCACACGAGTATCACAGAGGTGTCACTCAAATGTCGCATAGGTGTCGCACAAATGTTGCTGAGATATCGCAAAAGTGTCGCACATGTAAGGCACAAGTGCTGCACATCTGTAGCACAAGTGTCGCACAATTATCGCACAAGTGTCGCGCAGATGTCGTTTATGTGTTGCACAAATTCTACATTGATGTTGCCTGTGTTACACAAATGTCTCACAAATGACACTCAAGTGTTGCACTAGTTCCACCAGTGTCACACAAGTGTTGCACATATGCCACACCAATGGTGCCTAAGAATTGCACAAACGTCTCACAATTGTTGCACAGATGCCACATAAGTGCCGCAGAGCTGTCGTAATCGTGTCGGACGGGTGCCCCTCGAAAATCGTGTCTAACCTGTGGGAAGGTATGTACGTCACCAATAACCAACTAAAATTTTGCACAAGTTCCTAGACCAAATAAAGATTTGCATCGAAATCGTGTCACTACTCGATAGTAGATTGTGTCGTTTAGGAGCTTCATTGGTAATGAAAATTAATGTAAGTTGTGTCACTCAGTTGTCGTAACAGCATTGTGGGCTGTGTCGCACAATTGTCGTGGTCGTAACGTAGTTCATGTCACACGATTATCCTAACTATGTAGACGGTGATACTTTTTGGGTGTTGCACAGATGGCCCACAAGTGCCACACAGACGTCACTCAAGTGTTACAAAGATGTCTCTCATAAAGTTAATTAAAATTTGCAAGTGTCGCAATAAATTATTGAGCCCTTTTCCTTAAATATCGGGACTAAATAGTAGGTTATATAGCATAAATATTCCTACTAATTAGTAGGTACTACCACGTAGGTGTCGTACAAGTTCCGTGCAAATGTTGATTAGGTTTTGCACAAGTGTCGTGACTGAATATTAAATTGTCGTGCATGTTTCCAATTAATAATTAACTTTTCGTGTAAGTGTCGCGACTGTTGAAAACGTTATATTGCCCAATTGCTACGCAAGTGTCGCGCAGGTGCCACAAATGTTTAGCAATAGTGCAACATCGTAATCGTAGGTTGTGTCGCATAGGTGTCTTACAAGTGTCGTGATTGGCCAGCATGTTTAGTTACATGAGCGTAGCACAGATGTAGTACGAATGTCGCAAAGGTGTCACTACGAACAGTAGTTCTTCTTTACAGTTGTTGCATCCAAATCGTAGGTTGGGTCACACAGGCATCTTACAATTATTGCACAAATGTTACTGTTGATCGATAGAATGCTACACTACTGTCATTTCTTATTAAATAAATTTTTGCACGTCAGTTCTTATTGTAAAAAGTTTTGCATGGTTAACACACAATCGTCGTTATGTATTATACCACTTTTTCCAAAAGTGTCGCTTTCTGTTGTATCGATTGTCGCATTAATTTCGTACAAGTATTGCAATTGTGTAATACATTCTGTCGCACGATTATTGGCATCTATTCAATAAATAGTCATAAGATTAGTCTAAGAACCGGGATTAGAAAAATACACCCCCCAGTAAACACATGACCTTATTTTGACGTCATACGTAGGTCATAGAAATGTCACGGCATCTTATGTAAATTTGATGTCAATCTGACGTTCTACATGACTTTTAATATGATGTAAAAACTTGACATCATATTGATGTAAGTATGACTCTCGCATGACGTCACAGTTATGACTTATCTGTTACGTACGCTTGATATCATATTGATGTAAGCATGACTCTTGTATGACGTCACAGTTATAACCTATGTGTTACGTACGCTTGACATAAAATCTACATCATATTGTTACATAGTGATAAAGTCATTATTGTCTATCATAATGACGTAATTTAAAAATCATACATTTATGTCAGTAGCAAAGTCACGGTTATACGTAATATGGATGTCACTTTTGAATCATATCTTTACATCAGTGACAAGTCAGTATTTTACGTAGTGCTGATGTAATTTCTGAGTCATAGTGTTTTTATCATCTATTTATTAAAATAAAACAATCATAGAATGAATTTTCAAAAATGTGTAAATGTGTAAAAATAACAACTAAATGTCGAATATTCTTGAGGCCAAAGTAATCAATGAACTCAATAATATATTTCAGACGTTTTAGATTAAAACATTAGCGAGAGCATAAAAAAATTAACTTTATTTTTTTAAATAGTATACCGAAAATATTATTGAGGTTGACAAAGAAAATGTAACGACAGTTTGAACTCTTTTGATATTAAGATTGTAAAGTTTAGTATTGCAATTTTTCAATCGATTAAATTTTATACAATTTTGTGAAATTATTTAATGTTTCGCAAAATTTTATATTAGATTTTTTAAATTTCACATCACAATAGAAAATTAAAAAATTTGAAGAAACTTAATAAAATTTTATATAATTTTTTATAATTATCATTTATGTTCATTGAGTTTTTTTAAATTTGGTAAAAATCCATCACGAAAACTTATGAACTCTGCCTTTACTGGCATCTCACTCTAAATACATCAATTAAGCACTTGAACTCTCGTGATGTGACCAGTGAGCAACGTTCAGGACTGCCAGCCAAGAGGAGCTGTGTTCGAACCCAGCAGACGCCCAGGATTTTTTCATAATTTACTGCTATCAACTCTTGTTTCTGAATTCGTAATGCGTTCCCGCGGTAATAATCAAATCAAAAATTCGGTATTTAATTTTTTTCTTTTTTTTTTTTTTCAAAAATATTTTTTCCGGATTGATGATTTTGACATCACTCATATGTCATACTGACGTCATGGAATGTCACACAGACATCACATTTACGTCATGTATACGTCAATAGTTTTACGTCATAATCTTACGTAAAAAAGTGGGAAATATTGAGTCACACCTGACTCATTCGTGACTTATATCTTACGTAAGTCATGACATAGCGTAACGTCACTCTGACGTCACATTTACGTAAATGTGTTTACTGGGCCTCATCTCTTAATTAGATGAAACAATTTTTTAGAGGATGATTTCAATGTTATGAATTTATAAAAACAACCTCTCCCACCATAAGTCTGCTGCAATTAATAATAATTGATTAATTAACAACTAATTTATTTATAATTCTTACCTTCTTATGTAAATTACATGTAATAAGTTAACACCGTCAATATTTTATATTATATACCTTATTATAGTAGGCACCCATCTCTATAATTGCTATACTTACCTGCAGCCAGGTGAGAAAAGATAGATAAATGTAGCTTATTTCCTTCATATGTCATTAAAAAAACCCAAGTGCAGTATCATATTCAGGCATGACCATGCTTGAGTAAGCATAATCATAATTGACCAAGTATGATCAATTCTGATCAAGCACAATTCTTAGAATTATTAAAAAAAAAATAAAAATAAAGATAATTCAATTTTAAATCAACTTATTTTGTTAGTATTGATGTATAGTTAATGTTTACTGACTGAAAAGTGTTATTGAAATTTTACTCGTGACGGGTCTCGAACCCACGATCATCTGTTATAAAGCACGTCCGCTGTCTACTAGGCTACCCTGTCTCGTTCAGTTTACGACGATTCTCAACATCTTTTAAAAACTCCGGTTATAAAAAATAAAATATCATTTGAATTCAATCTTGATTTGGTCATTACATATATAGTATTATAATTTTTTTTTGGAAAAAAAAATTAATTTTAATTATTAGTTGAATCAAAAATTATAAATTAAATTTATTTTAATCGTCGATAAGAAAAAAACGAAATAACTTTAACTACTAACTTAAAAATGAAAATAAATGTTAATTATTAAAATTTTTTCATCAAAAATATTTGATTATTCCTGGTTCAAAACTTCGATTAAATCTAATTCGAGCTTGATTATATTGTTTTGCATGATTCATACATGAACATCAGTCTCGTCTAAGCTTTAAGGCTTATAAAACAATAAAAACTAACAGTTTCCCAGTCCAGATAACTTTGGCTAATAATGATTGAATTATTTATGGATCAATAAAATTTTTCGTAGTTGCAGAAAATAATATGTTTTCTTTTAGAAGAATTTTTTATTGAACATACAACATTTTTCTGTATAGTTGAACATCAGGTGTATATGAAACAAATAATGCTTATTTGTGAAAGTGGAAAACTATTATTTCTAACAATAAATCAAATTAAAATAATGCACCATGTATCGAATGTAGAAAATTATATATGTAATAGTTTTAAATTATTAAAAACTAAATTTTAAGCAACAAAATTTTTAAATTGTAATATTATTGTACATTTCAAATTATTCATTCTCATACAAGATCATACATAATTAAATATCAATTTATATGAATCAGACATAGTCATTCATGATTGAACCTGGTCTCGCATGATCATGCATGCCCTTGCATGAATCGTGCAAAGTCATGCCTGAATTATGGATGATTCATACATGATCAAGCATGATCAGGTCTGATGATTTTTTCCCGGGAAGGTAGATATCATCTAGATAAGTTGTCCTTAATGTCGATGGATCTAGAATTTTTCGACGGATGTATTTTTCTAAAAACTCACGAAATAGACTATTATTAAATTTTTCGAAGGGAATCTTTGCAGTAAGTAGCACATTTGCCAGATTGTAATAAATCGTTCTTTTTTGAAAAACACATAATTCTACTGCTCCTTGACTTGCTGGTGCATCATTCACGCGAAGTTCTGCGTCATGCTGGTGTTTATTATTGTCTATGTGACATCGAACGTCTCTCGTTGTAATGGAATTTTATATAATATCACAATATTTACACATAACATAATTTTCGTGAAGTTGTAACATTCCTTACGGTAATTGCAATGCTTGAACAATTTGTTCCCATCTTTGCTCCAAAGCCACCATTTTCTGATAATGAAAGAAATTATAAACAACCAAAATTTCCAGTAATTTGGAGTGATATTATAAACTAACTTCTAACTTGATAGATACAAGTGTGGCTTATGAGAGGCACGATCTAGACACTAGATTGGAACAAGTACAACATTTAAAAGTTACGCGCTTGAGACTTGATTCGGTACAAGCGCGACATGTCAGAGACACATGCTAAACACTTTAAAGGCACAAGTGTGACATGTGAGGAAGACATGTCTGATATACGATCGGTAGTAGTTCGACATGGAAGAGACACATGTCCAACACATCAAACGTACGAGTGCGACATAGGAGAGACACAAGCCAGACACTTTGTAGGTAAAAGTGTGGCATGTAAGAAACATAATCCACACACTTGATTCTTGTCACCGGTTCACTAATTGAATAGGCTCAGACGAGAGTCGCCATTATAATTAGGATGGGATAAATTCTCCGATCGTGTGTCAGGCATGTCTTCCTTACATGTCGCACTTGTACCTTTAAAGTGTCTAGCATATGTCTCTGACATGTCGCGCTTGTACTGAATCAAGTGTCAAGCGCGTAACTTTTAAATGTTGCACTTGTTCCAATCTAGTGTCTAGATCGTGCCTCTTACAAGCCACACTTGTATCTATCAAGTTAGAAGTTAGTTTATAATATCACTCCAAATTAATGGAAATTTTGGTTGACACTCAAAGAGAGAACTAAGAGAACGACAGATTATATAGACGTACTATTGCTACACGTAATTAATTAATTCGCACTTGGTTTCTTTTTGTGGAACCAAGCGATGTTTCCATCCATCTTTGTATCAAATACCAGGCAGGTAGCCGGTATTCTTGGTAAAAAATTATTAATTTATCTGGAAAATAAGTTGTTGGAGAGTATGCGTAAAATCAACTGAGATGAAAATTTTGGGCTGGAGTTACGAGAAAGACCAGATGACCAGTACCCAACAGACTAACCTGAAGTAAGCTAACAAGATGACCAAGACCAGAACAAGGAACTATTTATCGCTGTAATTTAATTCGCTCGTTATTTATAAATTTCGAATCATACTAAAGTGTGCGTCGTGCTTATTACGTGATCGTCACGTCTAGGCTGTATGAGGTAAATTAATTATTAATTGTTAATTAATGTGGAAATAAATTCATAAGCCAGACGTTGGAGATTTAAGTGTTCTCAAATATCTTCGAAAAATCCAGCCAGGTGAGTCAGATTTACGGCGTGTAACTTTCCAGGCAGTTTGTGAGAGCCATGTGCCGGAAAATTCTGTTCGATCTAGTCATAATTTTAATCATTGAAATTATAATAATGTAAATATAAATAAATAAGAAATAAAATCAATTTATTTATTAACGTTAAAAGTGCCGAGAAGTTGAACGCGTAGAATTTTATATCAAAGTTTTGTTATAGAGTCGGACATGAAAAGTATTGCGTAAAATTCAATAAGAAAATCATGATCTTGGGTATAAAAAAATTGATTAAATAAATGGTATAGAGAAAATGTGATCTTGGATAAATAATTAATTGATTAGTGAATTTAAAATTTGTAAAATAAATAAGATAAGGGTAATTATGTTTAAAGAATGTTCGAGTAAAAAAGTATAATTATAAAAATTAGTGAATCGTTAAGATTAATTACGTCGTCGTTCCAGGGGACCACGTGAAATAAAAATAAGGTTTTAATCACGTAGAGGGTCCAGGCGACCGCGTGGAGCATAGGTTAAGAAATTCGCGTGTGTGTGGGTCTAAAATTGTCATAAGGTGAAATTGATACAGTCGAAGCTCTCGAAAGTTGCTCTCTCCATACAGGACCATTCTCTAAAGTTGCTTTTTCCCCTTCACCCCACTCTGCATTCTTGCCAGCAGGATAATTGATTCCCCTATGCGCGTTTCGATGCGTCACAGAATCAAAACAAACCATGATAGATAGACATTGAGGCTAACCTTAAATCGTGATTTTTAAATTATTTTAAATATTCTAATATTCTTATATTGATAAATAAATAATAAATAATAGATTAGCGCATTAATCACTAATTTGAAACATTGATCGAACTATTATTTGACTGTTTTAATTACCGAGCAGAAATTCGAAAAAATAAACTAATAAAATTTATTACATCTTGAAAATACTTTTGTTAATTATTTATTAGTTGCTCGGATAGTTTTATTAATGATAAAAAAATTGTATTTCAAGGTTAACTATCTCGCATAACAGGAAATATGTATTCAAACAATTAGAGATGTTTGAATCGTGCGCCAGAATCTTAAATTCTGAATTGTTTAGTAAAAAGAAGAGTGGGAGAAAATCCAAGCAACTTTAGGGAGCTAGCAACTTTAGGGAGGGCAACTTTAGAGAGCTTCGACTGTATGAGGTTGGAAGGTCAAAGTCCTGGGGACATAATAATTCAGTGTAATCGGTAAATAAATAAATAGTTAGAATTAATAAAAGTGAAAATTAAAAATTAATTAACTATAAATTATCCTTTCTCTGGACAATCGTTAATACTTCAAGTGGTGCCCTGATCCAGGACGTTCAATGTAACAGTTCCTTGTTAAAACAATACTTATTTTGCTATTAATCTAATCAAAAATTACTGGCCTCCTAAATTTGCAACTATTGTTGTTTTATGTAAGTATCAATGATTTAACGATACGTGTGCATATTAGAACGTTTACCGATAACATTTTTATTTAAATAGTTTTATCTAATGCTATATACTGATTGAAAGTACATAAAATTATATGCTTTTTGTATTTTTAAACTTAAAGAAACGAATGAAAATAAAAATTATTGGCACTTCAATAAAGGTTTCGCTAGATTTAATAAGTGAAAGTTGCCTCATCGTCAGAATCAGAAAGAGGAATTTCCGTTTTCTTGTTTGCCTGTTTTGGTTTTTTCGGGTTGCGGAGATGATGACAAAACTTAGTTACCCATCTGGTATATTTTTTGTGATCAAATTGATCAATAAATCGTTGTTTTACAAAGCCTGTTGAGAAATATGAGTATATCAGTTCACTTTACAAATTACTGATCCAAAATGAATAAAAAAAGTCTAAAATGAAGTATCCTAACGTGTAAATTAGGGTGCTTCGTTTCCGGCGAAAGTATTTTTTTTGTTGATCATCAAGCAAAATATTGTTTTTTATGCTAAAACAAAAATTCTTGCCGAGTTTGAGCTCTTAATTCCAATCTTAAGTACTTTCCATGTGATTTCCAAGATTTCCCATTTAAAATACACGTAAATTAAATTACTTTTCTTTTAACTTTCTAATACTCAGCTACAATTTATTATATCAACGCGGTTTTGTTCGCAAATTGTAGAGCATTTGGTGTTCTTCGAAAGTGCCCATAGTAACTTAGCTGTAATTCTAGCCGTTTCACTTGTGTCCATTACGGAAATTATTTTTCCTATGAAATGGACTATTTTAAGCTTACAGAACGTAAACTAATGAAAGTACATTAAAAATGTTAATAGAAATTTTATAAAAAATTTCATTCCCTTCAAAAATGGTTTTATAATTCAAGTCGCTAAAGTCCATAGTTTCCGAGTTCTAGTAATATTTATAATTTTAAAAATTCAATATCAATTAAAAAGATTACAATTGATATTTTATTTTTCAAATTATTGAAATTACTAGAACTCAAAAACTATAGACTTTAGCGACGTGATTTATAGGACTATTTTTGAAGGAAATAAGATTTCCTATAAAATTTCCATTGACATTTGAAGTGTACTTCCATTAGTTTACGTTCTGCAAGCTGAAAATGGTCCATTTCATAAGAAAAAAAACTTCCGCAACGAACACAAGTGAAATAGCTGGAATTACAGCTAAGTGACTATGGGCACTTTTGAAGAACACCAAATACCCTAAAATTTGCGGCCAAAACCACGTTGATATCCCAAAATGCAGCTGAGTATTAGAAAGTTAAAAAATAAGTAATTCAATTTACGTGTATTTTAGATGGGAAATCTTGGAAATCACATGGAAAGTACTTGAGATTGGAATTAAGAACTGAAACTCTGCAGAAACTTTCGTTTCAGCATAAAAAAAAATATTTTGCTCGATGAGCAACGAAAAAAATACTTTCTATATTTCTATATTTTTCTCAATTTATCTATAAATTGTCTTATTGAGAAGGTTTGCATGTTTTAGGTTTCCACTATATTAAATTGGTGGATTTAAAAAAAATAGAAAAAAAAAAAACAGAGAAAAAATTTTTTTTTTGTATTTTCTTTCAATTATTCTTGTAGGAAATTTAATTCTTTAAAAAAAAATATTAAAATAGTTTTTTTCTAATCCTAACGGTTAAAAAGTTATCGAGCTTCAAGTACTCATTACTACACGCTGAAAAAAAAGTGGTTACTTGCCATCTTAACGAAGTAACTATTCCTATCCTTACATTTTAATGATTCTCATTCTTTTATGTTAACTAGTACTATCGAAGATGGTAAGCATTTGTAACTAGATAGTAACCACTTCTATTTGTGATGATAACCATTACTATTTTAGAAGGTAAATTTAAAAATTTAAAAATACAGAGCTAGGTCTGAAATCGACATAGAATTTTTTTTCTTGCGCAAAAATTTTTTTTTGTGTTGAACTATGATTTTTTTCCCCATGCACTTGAAAAAAAGAATGTTGCTCTGAAATGACACACTCTAATATATATATATATATATATATATATATATATATATATATATATATATATATATACATACAGATCAATGCCTTGGGGAATTTAAAATACGTTGTGTTTCCATTACAGGTACAAGATGGCAATCAAAAAATTTGTCCTGATTCAGCGGGAAAATTCTCATCGTAACGAGGTATTTCGTTCAAGTAAAGTTTTTGCCGAAGAATGGGAGGATGATAAACTGACTTATAACCCATTATCCATAGTACAAAATCATGACGAAAACCAAACTTATGTTATATTTGATGAAAACAACGCCCCTGTACGAGTAAAAATATTGAAAAATGATGGTAAATCTAAATGTTGTAAAATAATAAATAGTTTAAGATAGTTATGTTGAACCAAATATTTTCTAAAAATTACTGACGAATTTCTATTATTCGTCAATTTCAGATTCACAGGAAAACTTATTAAAAAAGTCAACAAGTTCAAAAAGAACAAATGTCAGAAAACGGTTTTCCGATAGTTCTATCCTTACAAAAAATAAAAACAAAGAAGTAGCTACGAAAAATGAAGAAGATGAAATAATTCGTGAAAAGGTTAAATTTCTTTATCTGTAATTTATCAGTGGTCATTATTATTTGTTTGCATGGATTAAAATGCAAAATTTTGGTAATGTTAGAAAATAAAAATAGAATTTTTACTTCATTCTAAATTTTTTTTAACTTCCCGCTTAGAAAATCGATGATTTTCGAAAATTTCGGGAAGTTATTGTTTTCACCCCGATTTTCGAAAATCGAGTTTTCATCAGATGTCGACGTTTTGAGGTCCTAGAAAGCTATTCTGACTATTTTTAGAATGATGTCCGAGTGTCTGTATGTATGTGTGTGTGTGTGTGTGTGTGTATGTATGTATGTAAACTCTTTATAACTTTTTAACTAAGAAACCGATTTGGATGGTTAAGGCGGCAATCGAAAGAGCTTTTTGGCCATCAACTTTTCTGAAAATTTCAGATCATTTGACCAAGTAGACTCGAAGATATTGGCCAATTACGAAAAAAAAAAATTTTTTTTTTTTAGTTTTTTATTGATTTCTCAGAAACGACTTATACGATCAACTTCAAAATCTAATCAGCTCTAGAACGTAATAAAACGCGTCGATTGCCACCTCAAACATCAAAATCGCATGATTCGTTCGAGAGTTATCGTTGGAGAAAGAAATAGGAAAAAACAGTTTTTTGCGAATATCTTTGAAACGACTCAACCAAAAAATCTAAAAATCTAATGAGCTTTAGAATCTATTAAAACACGTCAATTGCCACCTCAAACTTAAAAATCGTATAATTTGTTTGAGAGTTATTGCAGGAGAAAAAAATGCTAAAAACTGTTTTTTTCGAAATTAATGGCATGCAAAAGTATTTTTGAGCTCGAAGAGCTCGAAAATGTATTTACAACGATGTTTTCGAGCTCTTTGAGCTCGAAAACAGCGGGAAGTTTTGGGGCTGGCCCGCAGGGTCAACCGATGCCCAGATTTTTTTAGAAGAGACTATCAGATTCAAAAAGAAGTGTTGTGAGCTCAGGAGACCATTTGTATAATACAGAATCAGAGGTAATATTTATTCAAAAAGTTATAAATAATTATTGATGATATATTGACATAAAACTAGCAATAATCATAGGGATATTTATATTTATTATAAAAATAATGTCATATTAGTCAATGATATTTCAGCGACAAACTTAATTTTCTTTTATATAGGTTTTAATATCCTTAGGTTTTTGAAATTTTCAATAGTATGTGTTTTCTTTATTTTCATAAGGAAATAATTCAATTAAAGTAAAAGTGAGTTTATCTTTATATTGCAATTGCAAATTAAACTTTCAGAATGATTTATGATATGCTTTTACACTTTTACTGTGAAAATTATTGTTTATTTTCAATTAAATTTTCTAATAACCTAAATCATATCATTTACATACACACTTTATTTTTTTTTAAATACTGCATCCATAAATTTTTTTGGCTTACACTCTTAGTATTTTATAATAAATACTTAAAGTTAATAATTCTAAGCCTTAAACAATTAAGCATGATAATATTGTTTTATACATTAAATATCAATATAATTACTCTGCCTGTAATGCATTCCTAATTTTTGCTAATGCCATAAAATTTTTTTTAACTTCGAAGTTTCAAATTTCTAATATATTTTTTAATTTTTAGTCGGATGATAAAATATCTGATGAGGATGTTGAAATGAAAGAATTATTAGTGAAAAATCCATTGGCTCATCAGAAAACAACACGAGTTTCCAAAAAATCAACATCTATAGAAGCTATGCAAACTGGAGAACCAGTAAGTTAAAAAAAATAAGAAATAAACTTGAATTAAATTAAGCAAAATAATTAAACAATGAAAATCAATTCATCATTTATTTTTTAATGTAGAATAATATCGAAGTTAAAATTCCCGTTCACAATCGAAACCGAAGAAGTGAATCACCTTCTTTAGGTGATGGGTCTTGTACGGGATCAGATTCCGAGAGACCACATGAGAAAGATGGAAATGAAGAAGAGGGAGAGAGTGAAAGTCTGTTGATTAAAACACAGTTATCTAATATCTGTTATGAGAAAAACAATACTCCTCAAGTAAGCTTAAAAGCCCGTACTTGTGATTTGAAAAAATCATCAGAATCTGATAAAAAATCAGCCAAGCAGCCACCTATGAACGATCATGAAAATCAACTGCAAACAACAAGTAGAGTAAGTTGGGTTACTTTTTATAATTTTTTTTATGTGCATATCAGTATTTGTGTAGAGTTATGATGCGGAATAGCCGTCATTTTACGCTCGGTTAAATTATGAGAAATTGACTGACGACAGCGTATCGTTTCACGGCAAAAATGAGTGGGTGGATTTTTTTATGTCTGATGATCAATACTTAAGTACTTGTAGTTGTATGAAAATCTTAAGTCGTGTCACTCGAGACAACGAACAATTTGATTATTTTAGAAATCTGGCAAAAAATTTTCGTCATTTCCGTTTAGACACGAAGAGACGATACTAAATATTCAACTTATCGGTCAATTCATCATAAAATTCAGATAAAATATTTTTCTGGGTGATATTGAGGTCATTCTTAGACAGTACTTCTACTTTTTAAACATTTTCAAAGACTTTCAATTGTCATAAGTGTATGAAAATTGAATTAATTAATTAAAAAATAATTTTAACTTTAATTGAAAAAAGACAACGCAGAAGTAATTTCGCCAAGATATAGAATTTAAGAAAATCTAATTACAGTTGATGTCAATCGGGAACTAAACAAAATTTGCTAAATAGAATTTAGTCTACAAAATCTGGAACCTTATATTAAAAAATTGAAACGAAAATTTTACTGTTATTAATTTAACAAATTTTCTTTAACTTCCAATTGGTATCAACTGCAAGTAATTTTTTTTTAATTCTATGTCCCGACGAAATAACTTCTACGTTGTCGTTTTTAATTTTTAACTTCCCGCTTAGAAAATCGATGATTTTCAAAAATTTCGGGAAGTTATTGTTTTCACCCCGATTTTCGAAAATCGAGTTTTCATCAGATGTCGACGTTTTGAGGTCCTAGGAAGCTATTCTGACTATTTTTAGAATGATGTCCGAGTGTCTGTATGTATGTGTGTGTGTGTGTGTGTGTGTGTGTGTGTGTGTGTGTGTGTGTGTGTATGTATGTATGTATGTATGTATGTAAACTCTTTATAACTTTTTAACTAATAAACCGATTTGGATGGTTAAGGCGGCGATCGAAAGAGTTTTTTGGCCATCAACTTTTCTGAAAATTTCAGATCATTAGACCAAGTAGACTCGAAGATATTGGTGAATTACGAAAAAAATAAATTTTTTTTTTTTAGTTTTTTATTGATTTCTCAAAAACGAATTAAACGATCGACTTCAAAATCTAATCAGCTCTAAAACTCAATAAAACGCGTCGAATGCCGCCTTAACCATCTCAATCGGTTAATTTGTTCGGGAGATATCGTTGGAGAAAGAAATGGTGAAAAATGGTTTTTTTCAAATATCTTCAAGACGGCTGAATCGATCGCTTTCAAATTTTAGTCGGCTCTAGAATTCAATAAAACGCGTCGATTGCCACCTCAAACGTCGAAATCAGATAATTCGTTCGAGAGCTATCGTGGCAGAAAGAAATGCTAAAAACGGTTTTTTTCGAAACTAAAGGTATACAAAAGTATTTTCGAGCTCGAAGAGCTCGAAAATGTATTTACAACGATGTTTTTGAGCTCAGAGAGCTCGAAAACAGCGGGAAGTTTTGGGGCTGGCCCGCAGGGTCAACCGACAGACCGATTTTTTTTTTTAATTTATTAATTATATTTTAATAAAATTATGACGATTGAAAGTCATTGGTTATTTTTAAAAGGTGTGGGGTACTGTCTGAGAATGCTCTTAAGCAGACGCAGAAACCACCATAAAATTCCAAAAATGACCGTTGGTTCCTTTATTGCTAATTAGTGAGAATAATTAGTCTGACAATCGTTCAGAAAATGACTTTGCTCTGCACTGCTACTATACATTATTTATACAGGCATTTTTATTTCAGAAGGAAATTTTAAAAACCATATTCATGGATGAGAAATTTTATAACAAGGCTAAAAATTCAACAAACATCCAATCAAGATTATCGAATATTATGTATGGTTTTTGGTTAGATGAAAAAGTAGCAAATTGGTGTTTAAAAAAACGGTCAGATTTACCACATTTAATAGAAATTAGTGATGATGAATTTACACCGATTAGAGGTAATATATGTTTTGTAAATTTTTGTTTCTCTTTTTAATTATAAGCAATCCAAGACGCTACTCATTACATTATATTTATATATTTCTCTAATAATTTTCGAATGTCACAAACGTATTAAAACTTATTTTAGTAATTTAAAACAAATTTGATTATTCATTATAATGTTGTTATAATTATATCTAGATATGGGCTTAACAAAAAATTATCAACGGTTTTGTTTATTTTTTTTAAATTAACTGTATAACCTAATTTTTCAAATAATTTTTAACGCACAAAACTGAAATTAAGGATAACAATTTTGATGCCAAATTTTAATGGAATTTATTTTAACAAATTTGTTACACTGGTAGAGTAAAACAACTATAAGAATAATTTTTTCTTATATGTTTACGCTGATAAAATTTTTGCAACGTTGTCTTTTTTACTTCATAGTTTATTTTTTTTTTTAATAATAAATTAAATCTTAAAATAGTGACTACACCTTGTTTAAAGAATCTCATAGAACCCAATAAATTCTCATAAATTCCTTTAGAGGTTTTATAAGAATGAATGAGTTCTATGAGAAATGCTATAGTTAAGTAGGGGGCCTTATACATATAGCTATAAAAATCTAACGAATTTTTTGGCAGGGCAGCTCAAAGTCATTAGATGAATTAAAAAAATAGAAGGTATTTTGTAAGATTGTCCTTAAGACTAGTTTCTGTTCAGGCCCTCTGGTTTAAAAAAATTTTTTTTTTCTAAGGATCACTTAGGGAAATTTTATAGTAAGTGCCATAAATGTTTAATGCTTAAGTTACGATTTTTAAAGTTAAAGATCAATTTTTCCTGCATAATAGACAAAAAATTTTAATATTGATCCTATGATTATTTACGTTCTGATTTATAAATAAAAGAATTATTATTTAGAATAATAGTATTTACTGATCACTTTATTATTGTATTACTAGTCGTTTCTGAATTTCTAAACTTCATTTTTTTCCGTGTATACATCTAAATCTAATACTATTTACTTTCTAAAAATTTGGAATTATTTGGATACTGAAGTGCCTTTAAGAATTAATGGAAAAAAAAGACCCCTGAAAAAATTGATGAAGAAATTCGCAAATGCGCAAGTGATAATTTCAAAGCGAGACGTAGAAAATGAAACAAAATTAATAAAACTTAAAACAATGATAAAATATCATCCCTTCACGTAAGTGAAACTATATCTGAAATAGATATGCAGATTGAAGAACTTTGTAGAAAAAAAAAGAAGTTAGAAGAAAGGAATAGTAAAGAAAAAAAAAATTTATCGTCGGAAAATATGAAAATGTCAGAAGAATTAATGAAGAAACCCCGTGAAAAAATTTTCTGATCAAGCCTTATATGACCTGATATGGCCATATCAAAAAATTTGATATATTCATATCTGACCTGATATGATCTGATATGCCCATATATAATTTTTAATATATTCTGATATAGTCTGATATAAAAATTGGCCATATCAAGCCATATCAACTTGATATGTCCATATCAACTTGATATTTCGATATCAGATTTGATAAGTCTTGATCTGACTTGATATGCTTGTATATAATTTTTTTATATGTCTTGATATGACCTGATATAACTTGATAAGGGTATATATATTTTAATATGCTTGTCAAAAAAATCTTGATCAGGTTTGATATGGCTTGATATGCCCTGATATGGGCACGTATACTAGTTTTTTCGAGTTTTCCGTATACATACGTTTGGTAAAATAATTTAGAAATGACCAAATAACGTAACATTGTTCGGAACAACCGATTTTATAATGGTTCATAAAATCTTATGAAGTCTGTTAAATATTTTAATTTACCGCATTTATAAATTGTATAAAGTGCACAAACTTTGTTGAAAAATTTTTCCAATAAGCTAACGAGATCAATTTTTAAATCTCTGAGAGAATTTCAAATTTTCGTAATGAATTTAAATATAAAAAATTGAGATTTCAAATTGAAAAAAGTTTAATTATTATCAAATTTTTATGTATACTTTTTTAAAACTTATAAGTTAAAAAATCTTGAACTTTTTTTTTTTTTTCTTTTACCAAAAGAAGTAGTTCTTGCCCCGTTACTGGTGGGTATACCGTTAATGGTCTCGTTACTCTATAAACAATAACAATTAAATATAATACAAGTAACCAAATCAATCATTTATCTGATGTCTTTAATTTTCTTAGTTTCAATTTTATCCAAATAGATATAATCAACCTTACATTTCAAGTTCATGATTTGGCAGAGTGGTTAATAGATCAGACTTAGAATCAGAAGTACTCGGGTTCGAACCCATGACCGGGATGGATTTTTTTTTCTTTTTTTTTTTTTTTTTCATGACAATTATTGCATATACAACTTTACAAAGTTATACACAATTTTATAAAATCATCTATAAATTTAGTTCCCGAGATAACAATGTTAATCTCACTATACATAGTCTGATGTGTCCATATCAGAACATATCAAATCTTATCTGTACATATATTTTCTGATATGGCCAATTGCCATATCAGGCCTGATATGAACCGCCGAAATCAAGCCATATCAGGCCATATCAGAAAATTTTTTCACGGGACAACTCGAATTAGAAAAAAAATAAAATGAATTGAAATCGAAGGAAGAAGAGTGGAAGCAATTAATGAACGACTTAAAGACGAAATCTAAAAACAAATAATGCAGTAAAAATTAAAATTTTTTTTTTTTAAATTTATAATCCGCTTCAACAAAAATAAATAATTAATCAACATGTTCTATTAATCAAAATGAACTTTTCTTTCTGTCTGCCCTGATTAAAAGAAACGATTCAAAACAATTCAACTTTACTACTATAAAGGTATACATTCATAATGGAGTGAATCGTTTTGTTTAATTGGGTTTGTACATCAATTGATAGCCTCCTTTCATTTTCCAATAATGCTCAATTTATTTTAATGAATTCTAGCGATATCTATTAGTTTCTGCTGTGCTTTCAGCGGAAAAACAGCACGTATTTGACAGTAAGATAATGGTGATCCGAGGGCTTCATAATATAATATTCACTATAAATGAGAAGCACACGGGGCTGATTCACGTTAACATCGCAGGGAGTCCTCACGGTAAAATCGTAAGAAATCACCGTGATTCACAAAATTATCGCGGATAATCACCGTGATTCACGGTATCATTGTAGTAAATCGCCATAATTCGTGGTATCATTGCAGTAAATCGCCGTAATTCACGGCAACACCACCGTAATTCACGGTAACACCAGCGTGATTCACGGTACCATCGCAGTAAATCGCCGTAATTTACGGTAACATCACCGTGATTCACGGTACCATCGCAGTAAATCGCCGTAATTTACGGTAACATCACCGTGATTCACGGTAACATCGCGATGATTCACGGTTACATCGGGGAGAACTTGCGGTGATTTTCGCAGAATCACCGTGATCTACAACATCCCGGTGAGATCTCGCGTCGATTCACTGCGATTCACCGAAACATCACGGTGAACTGTCGCCGTGATTTACTGCGATTCACCGTGAATCACGGCGAATCGCGGTAAATCACGGTGAGCGTTCACGGTGATTCCCGGTGATTTACCGTACTTCACCGTGATTCAGGACTGCCAGGGATCAAATTGTGAGAAAAGATGTTTCAAAAAATCCAGTATTGCAGTGAAATAAGAGCTAATCGTTCAAATTTTAAGATACTTTTTACAGAATTGAGTTATCATTTTCGGTTCAAAAGTTATTTAAGGATAAAGCCAGAAAATCCATTTTTATTGAAATCAAAAAAAAATTTTAAGCACTCACAACTTCCAAACTAATCGACCGATTGGGCTCATCTTCGAACTTGATCAAGGTAATCGTCCAATAAATGAGTGTATAAAATTTCATTAAGATCCGTCAAGAATAGCGGGTGCTATCGTGATGACAAGGCGCGTTATATTGTATATATATATATATATATATATATACATATATAAATTTTTGAGCGGATGGTATTTTTCGACTTTACGAAGTAAAATAAGATATATGATAGCAAAATTTTTTGATAATTCGATCATGACCCGAGTCGAAATTAAAAAAATAATTTGAGCCTCTAAGTCCTACTGGAAGGCAAGGAGGCTAAAATTATTGTTTTAGACTATGATGACCTATACATCAGAACCATAATTTCGGCCTAAACTTGGTACTTTTGTCCGCTTTTACCATGTTTAGGTTGAAATTATTGTTCTAAAACCATAAAATTAGCCTCTAGAGCCTAAATTTGTACCGTCAGAACGATTTTTATTGGTTGATGCGAAATAGGTAAGGGGAAAGAAGAGAAAGGGGAAGAAATTCAAATCAAAATGGCTGCCGGGAGCGGGAAAAATAAAAAATAAAAAAATCATTCTTTTTAATAATTTATTAAAATTTTTAGGAATTAGAACAGAAAGTTACTCAAATTATTAATTCACTAGAGTAATTTTTTGTTTATTACTCTCATTAATTTTTATTCAAATTTCTGAGAATTCTAATTATTGGAGTTAATAGTAAATAAAAAATTCTATAAAATTTAATGGTTCAAATATTTATTTAATTACGTATTTTTTATTAAAAATCATTTATTATGGACTCATATTTTTTACGTAATGTTTATTTCTCATTTGCTAAAATGAGTTTTAAAAAAAATCATAAAGTTCTTTTTCGTGTCAATGATTGAACACTTTTTTGTATAATTTTAAAAGAATTAATATACAAAAATGTTAAATTGACACATAAAAGTGTCAAATATTTGACACCAAAATTTTTAACACAAAATTTTTTGATAAAAAGACGCAAAATTTTTTATTGTGCAAGCTGTATTTTTGCTCTATGCCAAATTATTGAAAATTATAACTTTTGATATTGAATCAATTTAATATGCTAACGTTAATAAAAAATCACATGCTTATTGCTACTTACATGTAATATTCTATGATTCATGAATCAATTTTTGTAACATTAGATGTCTAAATTTAAACTCTATTTAAAAACTTACAATTTCTCAACTTATACCGCTTTAAAAAATTTTCTAGAAATCAAGTAGATCTATTTTATAGTTTTACTTGATTAAACATAAAAAATTATAATTTGTCACGGTTGGAAAAATTTTTCAAGTCCATTTTTAGACTTCAGAAATATTCAACTCTGTCAAAATTTTTCAAAGTCTAAGAATGGTCTTAGAAAATTTTTTCGACTGTGATATATCTATGTTCTGTTAAGTAAAACTGTAAAATTGACCTAATTATTCTCATAGTAGGCTGTAGAACCAAAAAAAATTGTTTCGTGAGCAACGGTAGGCTCTGGAGGCTCAAAATACTGTTCTAAAACACTAATTTATGACTTTATACCCTATTTTTAGGACATTGAGGGTTAAAATATAGTTTTACATTCAGCGGTCAGTACAACAACAATGGAAGTGAGGCTTTTGAGGCTCAAAATATTATTTTAATTTCGACTCGGGGAGGGTCTCTGCAATAGGACGATTTCTAAAGAAATCTACCTAATAATAATAATAATAGTGAATTTAAAAGCGAAGAGGAAAAGAAAATAAAAATCGCTTTTTCTCTCCGTTCACACTCGCATATTTCATATTCGAGATCGTATACGGGTATATAAAAGGAGGTGACACGCGTTAATATCCCCGGACAAAATATCCCCGCGACAAAATATTTCCAGACAAAATATCTCAGGACAAAATATCTTCATGACGAAATATATTTTGACAAAATATCCCTACCGTTGAATAATTAATGAAGTAATGTGTGAAAAAAGGGCACAATTTTATTGCAAGCGGGTGCATTCAGATATTTTTGTATTTACACACACACAAAATGCCTGGATAAAGGACACCTACTATTATACGCATTCATGTTAACATATTTTTGCGATCACGCACACCCAAAATCTGTAAAAAAAATGGCACAATACCATTTTCCAAAGTTGTGTTATTTTCTTTTCAAATTATTTGAAGACATATTTATACTTTAAATTTAAATTAAGCCGCGGTAAATTTATCTACACTTTTGCACTACTAAGTGTTGTATCATAAAACCATTATCTGATCAGTCTAAATTCGTAGGGGTAATATTATGGGTAGATATTAGTTTTTTAATAGCTACTTTAGCTTCAAATTTATAGCAATTTTATGTTGATATAACCTTAAATTTGCTGCTTGAATTTGACATCAATTTGACAGCAAAATTTGAAAATAATAATTTACGGTTGATGTTTCTTCAATTCAAATTGTCTTCAATTTGACGGTAAAAAAATACTTTATTACCTTGCGTTGTTCGTATTAAAATTTTTCCAAGTCAACGTAAATATTCGTAGATATTTTGTCAAAATATATTTTGTCATGAAGATATTTTCTCGTGAGATATTTTGTCTGGAGATATTTATTCGCGGGGATAAATAAGATATTTTGTCATGGATATTTTGTCGAGGATATTAACGCAGGTAACCTTAAAGGATGGGTAGCTTTTCAGGTTTTAAAATAAGGATCAAACGATCTTCAAGCTCATTTCCTCTTTATTGAAAAGAGAAAATTGACAGCTAAAAGTGATTTGAGGGTGATAACATCTCCAAGGTCACCTAGCAAACGCTGGTGATGACCGAATTGCACCATTTTTAATCCAATTCCTCGAATTTTTCATCTTCTGGCTCACCTTTTCTATCTTCTTCAAAGAGCCAAGAGATTGGTACCCAGTCTTCCATCCAATCAAATAAATCCTCGTCCTTTTCCCTCCAAAGATGCTTACTTCAGGCTGAGAAAAGCTCACGCTTTAAACGGTCGGGATAGGACGGCAGAGAACCACAACTTAAATAATACTGGATAAACGAACAAGATAATAATGATATAAACTTAATTAACCTTGACTTAACACTTAAACGCTTACGTGTAACAGATTATTACGTACACCACACGAGGAATAACAATCACAAATGTGAATTTCGGGATCCCAGATAGCAAAGATCCTCCGAATATAAGTAAATTCGGCATAAGTTCTTACAAAATAATAAATGGGATCCCCAAGGTCGTACTTTTGACTGAAAGACGTGCACATTGTGTCAGTTTCAAATCAGATGACTAAATGCTCGACTTTACGTATAAATGCCCAGTCAGCAGTAATACGACGTGCTAGCTGTGAGAGTGTTTGTTACATCAAATGAAATAAAATTTATGAATAAAATAATGAGAGTAACACTCAAGAACTATTACAATAAAATTTCTAACATTTTGAAATTCACAATAAAAAAAATTTTGATTTCTTTGAATTATAAAACATTAATGCCTGTAAAAAAAGAAAAACGTCAGGTGATAATAAAGCCTTTAAACTGAAATGCGTTCTGTGATAAGACGGTAGCTGGAGCATATACGCTCGTGCAGACGCGGCAAAATCTAACTAACAATTAAACATAGCTAGATGTCGGTTAAATGCAAATTTCTACAGCACAAACGAATTATTCTCTCCAGCATATTTCTTGATCGAAACACCTTTTATTTTCTCAAGGTCAAATAAGAAAAACACATACATTTATGTCTACGCATTATATGCATGTAGAGAGATAAATAACATATAATAATATTGTAATCCTAATATTAAATAATCATTTTATGTAATCCTTATATTTAATAATAATTATTATTATTTTGGTAATAGGAAATAATAGATTTTTGGGGAAACTATATAAAATAATGATATGATAATATATAAAATTATATTAAATATATAATTGCAATACATATTTATCTGGGAGAAGAATAGAAAAACAAATATATCTCTTATCTTTACATAATCTCATAGTTATAAGACATATAAGAATTGTAAGCGTTATCGCGAGCTTTTGCGAAAAAGGGGTCATATGTTTAGGAAAGCAAGGGAGTTTTGAAACCTCCTTTCTTTCCGGGGGATTGTTATGTCCAGATAATATTTTTTTTATTCTGATAATTATTTAAAATATTTATTACAGAGCTCTTCTTTTCGAAAGCGCACGAAACCGCAGCGTCAGCTTTTTCCACCTTTTTATGCGACGAAGAATAGTGGGAATATAGCTGCAATAAGTTTAACGAACAATTAATAAACTGTCGTCACCTTCCACCAATGACAATAATTAAAAATTCCCCATCAATCGCCAAATCAAAGTTTATGAAAAGCCTGAGCACCCATAGCTCATGGCCAGTCTGTTCTTAAAACTTACGGTCCACGATAATTCGAACGTCGTATTTTCGTGCACTCTTATTGCAGGATTCCGCTCTAGGCGTTGAAAGGTCAATAAGAAGATCTTCAATATTTTCTATTCAAACCTTATTGCAGGAATCCGCTTCGGCGTTGAATAATCAATAAGGCATTCTAAGCTTGACATCTTTTTGCAGTCAATTATTGCAGGAATCCGCTTAGGCGTAGAAAAAGCAAAAATCGACCCTTTATTCTATTAAAAATCTTCTGAAATTGATAGAAATATCCGGTCCGATCGAAACAGTGCCGCAAATCACGTAAATTTGTGATTACATCTCGGGCTGAGTAATTTTGCGCATAAAACCACTATCAGGTGTATAAAAAGGACGCATTTAAAACCAAAATAAAATTCTTATACAAATATCCGTTCATAATAAGTAATCTAAAAATATTAATCATTTCAATTTGTGAAAAGATTCAGTGTACAAGTGAATTGTAACTAAATCATCAATAAAAAAAAAAACGAAAATTACAAGATCAGTCTTCTAAGTTCCATTCGAGAGTAGCACATAAGTTTATATCCTACTACCCCAGCCGCGCTCATCCAACCAAATCCTACAGGAGGAAGCTGAGTGAGCTGCAACGTTCTGGAGGGATCTAACTTGCCGTAACTAAAAAGACAGAAACATCGAAAGGTAGGTGAAAGATTTACATTAAATTCTTTCATAATATAACTGGTTCCCCGTGAAAAAATTTTCTGATCAAGCCTTATATGACCTGATATGGCCATATCAAAAAATTTGATATATTCATATCTGACCTGATATGATCTGATATGCCCATATATAATTTTTAATATATTCTGATATAGTCTGATATAAAAATTGGCCATATCAAGCCATATCAACTTGATATGTCCATATCAACTTGATATTTCGATATCAGATTTGATAAGTCTTGATCTGACTTGATATGCTTGTATATAATTTTTTTTATATGTCTTGATATGACCTGATATAACTTGATAAGGGTATATATATTTTAATATGCTTGTCAAAAAAATCTTGATCAGGTTTGATATGGCTTGATATGCCCTGATATGGGCACGTATACTAGTTTTTTCGAGTTTTCCGTATACATACGTTTGGTAAAATAATTTAGAAATGACCAAATAACGTAACATTGTTCGGAACAACCGATTTTATAATGGTTCATAAAATCTTATGAAGTCTGTTAAATATTTTAATTTACCGCATTTATAAATTGTATAAAGTGCACAAACTTTGTTGAAAAATTTTTCCAATAAGCTAACGAGATCAATTTTTAAATCTCTGAGAGAATTTCAAATTTTCGTAATGAATTTAAATATAAAAAATTGAGATTTCAAATTGAAAAAAGTTTAATTATTATCAAATTTTTATGTATACTTTTTTAAAACTTATAAGTTAAAAAATCTTGAACTTTTTTTTTTTTTTCTTTTACCAAAAGAAGTAGTTCTTGCCCCGTTACTGGTGGGTATACCGTTAATGGTCTCGTTACTCTATAAACAATAACAATTAAATATAATACAAGTAACCAAATCAATCATTTATCTGATGTCTTTAATTTTCTTAGTTTCAATTTTATCCAAATAGATATAATCAACCTTACATTTCAAGTTCATGATTTGGCAGAGTGGTTAATAGATCAGACTTAGAATCAGAAGTACTCGGGTTCGAACCCATGACCGGGATGGATTTTTTTTTCTTTTTTTTTTTTTTTTTTTCATGACAATTATTGCATATACAACTTTACAAAGTTATACACAATTTTATAAAATCATCTATAAATTTAGTTCCCGAGATAACAATGTTAATCTCACTATACATAGTCTGATGTGTCCATATCAGAACATATCAAATCTTATCTGTACATATATTTTCTGATATGGCCAATTGCCATATCAGGCCTGATATCGCGGCTGATTATTCAGGCTGATAGCACGGCTTCTCTTGGCTGGCAGTCCTGAACGTTGCTCACTGGTCACATCACGAGAGTTCAAGTCTTGTGCTTAATTAATGTATTTAGAGTGAAATGCCGGTAAAGACAGAGTTCATAAGTTTTTGTGATGGATTTTTACAAAATTGAAAAAAACTCCATAAACATAAATGATAATTATAAAAAATTATACAAAATTTAATTAAGTTTCTTCAAATTTTTTTAGTTTTCTGTTGTGATGTGAAATTTAAAAAATTTAAATAAAATTTTGCAAAACATTAAATAATACCACGAAATTGTATGATATTCAATCGATTGAAAAATTGCAGTGCTAAACTTGACAATTTTAATATCAAAAGAGTTCAAACTGTCGTTTCATTTTCTTTGTCATCCTTAATAGCATTTTCGGTACATTATTTAAAAAAATAAAGTTAATTTTTGTATGCTCACGCTAATGCTTTAATCTAAAACGTCTGAAATATATTATCGAGTTTATCGATTTCTTTAGCCCCAAGAATATTCGAAATTTAATTGTTATTTTTACACATTTACACATTTTTAAAAATTCATTCTATGATTGTTTTATTTTAATAAATAGATGATAAAAACACTATTACTCAGAAATTACATCAGCATTGCGTAGAATACTGACTTGTCTCTGATGTAAAGATATTATTTAAAAGTGACATCCTTATTACGTAAAACCGTGACTTTGCTACTGACATAAATGTATGATTTCAAAATTACGTCATTATGATATACAATAATGATTTTATTACTACGTAACAATGTGATGTAGATTTTATGTCAAGCGTACGTAACACATAAGTCATAACTGTGACCTCATACAAGAGTCATGCTTACATCAATATAATGTCAAGTTTTTACATCATTTTAAAGTCATGTAAGACGTCAGATTGACATCAAATTTGCATAAAATGCCGTGACATTTCTATGACCTACGTATGACGTCAGAATAAGGTCATGTGTTCACTGGGAATTTATGACAGTCGAAATAAACAAAATGTAAAATCTAATTAAAGAAAATGAAGTCGATGAAGAATTCTTTAATTATTTAAATGAAGAAAATATAAAGCAAATGATTCCTAAACTTGGTTTACAGTCAAAATTTCTTAACAAATGGAAATCAGAGTTTGAAAATCAAACTCAAATCTTAGACATGCAAGTAAATTTTGCAATTTTATATTAATGAATAAATATTAGCAAGGCTTAAGTTCAATTAATTTGATATTTTTATGATTATTTAAAATTAGCACTTTATTATTATAGAAAATACAGTCATAGTTATTGAAAAGCCATAGCTATAACAACTAATTAAAATTACTAAATTCATTGTATATATGAACTTTTAATTAGACTAGGTGATTACACAATAGATTGATAATAACATAATAAGATTGAATTATAATAAAGATTGTATTTAAGAAAAATATTAGATTGTGTAGATCAAAATTTAAAGTCTTGCTAATAATTATTTCATTATTAATTAAAGAAAGTTAAGTAACTACTAATTTTAATCTTTAAAAAATCATGAAATATTCTTCTAACTTTTTCCTTATCGATAGGTTGTAAAAAATCTTACCTTTTCTTATCCTGATGATAGTTCCTTGGATAATATTCTTTCTCTCGATACTGAACTAGGTAGATAAATTAAAAAAATCAAGCAAAAAATTTTGTTGTAATTGATTTAAGCATTTTTTTCTAATTTTTTTATACTCTACGGAAATTATTTTTTGTGGACTAAGTTAAATCTATAAAATTTTTGATATGAATTTGGTAGAAATTGATCTTCGAGCAACACAAAACGGAGCAAAATAGAGTGTGATACGTTCCCTTACGATAGTGAAATTGTAATTCAACGTGTGATCCTATTTTTCACTTGTTGGAAACTTTAAAATCATCAGTTCAAGGCATAGCAATACTTAATTATTATAAAAATCATCGGTCCTTCAACGACTCCTATAGAAATCTTTTCTCTGACATAGTTGTTCTGACTGAAATGCGCTCTGATGAAAATTTAATCTACTTTTAATTTCTACTTCTGTTTTACTTTCAAGTTAAAAAATTTATTTCAACGCTTAGCCTAAATAAATAAATTTTGCAGGATTATTTCAGAACGCTTATATGAATTGGCATTACTAGTACCTCAATTATTTGCATTGACAGCGACTTACTACGTTCCATATTGTCGGGAAGGTAAAAAAAAAATTCTAGCTCGCGGGAAATTTTATACTTGCTACAATCATTGGCGAGATATTTTAATCCAATCAGGATCTACAAAAAATTGCAGAGGGTTAAAACGCAAAATAATTGATCAGTCGACTCCGGTCCGCTTGGGCAAATTTGATGATCTGTTCAAAATAGGTTTGTGTAAATTATTCTTATTTTTAATAATTTATCTATTTTATATTTAATATAATAATTTTTCTTTTATTTAATTTTTAGATTGTGCACCTCAAGACTGTGAAGATCACTTAAAATATTTGAAAGAAAACATTAATCCGTGGCATGTCATAGAGCAATATTGGCAAAATACTTCTCGTACGAGAATTCAAAACTTAAGTGATGATACAATTACAAGTTTTGTATATTTATCAACTTATCCAGCGTTGAGAAATATTTATGACGGCCTAAAATTAATTGATTTTGATTTTAAAAATCAATATCCTGACAAAGGATCGTGTTTGATTGACAATTATCATACCATGGAGAAAAAATTACTTGCTTTCTGTGAGAGGAAAAAGATAAAAAATACTGACATAAAAACTCAGATAAATTTATTTAAAGAAAATATTGAAAAAAAAGTGTGTGTCTCAGCTCCGACGCACGATTGGAGTTTACTACCTTAGATCGACTGTCTAAATAGGCTCAAAAAAGGTTTACTGATCTAAGAAAAAGATGAATACTACACTAACGCAAAAAATTAAAGGAACAGAAAAATTTTATAAATTTTTTATTAGTTATTGGATTTTTATCCAAATTTTTTAAAAAGTCTGGTTATTACGCTAACATAAGAAATACCGCAAGACAAAAAATTTCTAAATTTTTTCTTTTTTGCAAAGAGCCTACGGACCGTGGAAAAATTTTGTCAAGTAAACCGATGCATAGATCATTTAGCAAATTTATTCAGCTTCAATTCGGTTTTTTTTAACTTCGTAAGACAATTTGTCGCAAGGATATCAGCCTTCAAACAAAAAATGATCCTTTTGGCTTTGATCATCGATATTTCAGGTACCAATGATTGCACAGTAAATTTGATGCCGGCGTTAAAAACGTGAATAAATTCTCAACAAGGACCGTTCATCATTTTTTTGGAAAAAACAATTTTGTAAATTTTTAACATCCTTTGGAAGTAAGTACAAAAAAATGACTTTTTTTTGGTTCTTTAGTAAATCAACCGCTACACTGTAAATATCGATGAAAAGACTAATGTTGCCAGAGACTTTTATAGCTTAATGTATCACTAATAACCCCTTAAATTTTCAAATATCTATCGAACCCTTTTTTGGAAATGATCGATCAAAGTTTTGCTAAACAACTGAAGGAACAAGTTTTGTTCCTTCAATTGTGTAATCATGATCAAAATAAAAAAATCATTTTTTTTTACTTTTCTTTCATTTTTGCATTAGTAACTCAGTGAATGTAAGGGGAAGAGAAAGAAAAAACAAAAAATTTTCAAAAAAGTTAAAAAAAAAAATTTTCGACCCCAAGAAACAAGGTTCAATTTTTTTGATTTTTGAAAATTTTTCGTTTTTTTTTCTTTTCCTCTCACATTCACTAAGTTACTAATGCAAAAGTGAAAGAAAATTTAAAAAGAATTATTTTTTTTTCATTTTGATTATGATTTCACAATTAAAGGAACAAAATTGTTCCTTCAGTTATTTAGCAAAACTTTGAACGATCGCCCCCAAAAAACGGCTTCATAGATCAATTTCAAAATTTTAAGGGTTATTGAGGGTACATTAAGCTAAAAAAGTCCCTGGCAACAATATTTTTTTTTATCAATGTTTGCAGGGTAGCGGTTGATTTACTAAACAACCAAAAAAAGTCATTTTTTTGTACTTACTTCTAAAGGATGTTAAAAATAAATTCTCATTTTAGCGTTATAACCAGACTTTTTATAAAATTTTGATGAAAATGCATCGAAACTAGAGATTTCAAGCTATAAATTTTTTTCTTTAAATCTCGATACGATTATTTTTCACAAAGTTACAGCCTTCCAAAAATTACTAAAAAATTTATAGAATTTTACTGTTCCTTTAATTTTTTGCGTTAGTGTACTATATATATATATATATATATTTATCATTTGCAGACGCCGTAAAGTATATTCATTATCAGGGTACGGAAGTTTGCGCTCAACTATTAGAATAAAATAAAAAAGAATTCGCGCAAATTTTACTAGATGGAGATGACGATCGCGAACAAATTCACGCCAATTAACTAGAAAAATAGCTTCAAGTATCGAATGTCATAGAATAACGTTGAAATTGAGGTTGTAATAGAATAAAAATTGTCAATGAGATATTCTTATCAAGTCACATTCTGCGCAAGTTATCAAATCAGGTCTATGTACACTAAGATATAATTATTTTCATAAAAAATGAAAATTACTAATAAAATTAATATGCAATTATGACTTTTTAGTGCCTACAAATTCAATTAAGTTTCAAAATAAATATTTTATAGGAAACTCGTTACTCTTTGCTCTTCTCCAAAATAATTTATTTGCACAAAAATTATTTTCTATGGCCTAATAATATTTTGTTGGCATTGAATTTTTTTTAATACAAAAAAAAAAATATTATATTTTTACGAATAAAAATATTTTATTCAAATACATTTTTATTATTCACACTTTATCGGAATATGTTGAAAATGAATATATTCCAAAAACTTTGTAATACATTTTATAAATCTTATAGCAAAATTTTAATACTGCAATTTGAACAGCAAGTATTACGATTGCAAAAAGTAATTTCGGTTGAATCAAATTTACAAATACTTTTGAATGTTATTTCGGAAGACGATCATCGAGATAATTACAGAGATAATAAGCAAGACAACTAACAAGACAATCAGCAAGACTATCAGCGAGACAATCATTAAGACAATTAGCAAGTCAATTAGCAAGACAATCATCAATACCATTCGCGAGACCACTCTCAAGACAATCATCAAGACAATTAGCAAGACAATCATCAAGACAGCTAACAAGACAATCATCAAGACAATCACAGAGACTATTAACAAGAAAATTAGCGAGCCAATCAACAAGGCCATCATCAAGACAATTAGCAAGACAATCATCAAGACTACTGAAGACAATTAGCAAGACAATCATCAAGACTACTAACAAGATAGTCAGCAAGACAATTAACAAGACAATGAGCAAGACAACCAGCAAGGCAATCACAAAGACAACTAACGAGACAATTAGCAAGGCAATCACAGAGACAATTAACAAGACAATTAGCAAGCCAATCAACAAGACTATCATCAAGACAATTAGCAAGACAATCATCAAGACTACTAACAAGACAGTCAGCAAGACAATTAACAAGACAATGAGCAAGGCAACTAGCAATGCAATCACAAAGACAACTAACGAGACAATTAGCAAGGCAATCGCAGAGACAACTAGTAAGACAATCAGCAGGATAATTAGCAAGACCATCATCAATACAATGAGCGATACAATTACCAAGACAACGAGCAAGACAATCATTAAGACAATGTGCGAGACCATCATCAACACAATCACAGAGACAACTGACGAGACAATTAGCAAGGCAATTAACAAGACAATGAGCAAGACAATCGTCAAGACAATGTGCGAGACTCATCAAGACAATCACAGAGACAACTAACGAGACAATTAGCAAGACAACTAACAAGACAATGATCAAGACAACTAGCAAGACAATCACAGAGACAACTAACGAGACAATTAGCAAGACAATCAATAAGGCAATCATTAAGACAATTAGCATGACAATCATCTAGACAAGTAATAAGACAATGGGCAAGACCATCATCAAAACAATGAGCGAGACAGTTAGCATGACAACTCACAAAACGATCAACAAGACAATCAGTAGGACCATTAGCATGACTATTAGCAAGACAACGAGCAGTATTATAGTGTCAAAGATTAAAAATAGATAAAAATACAGGTCAAATAAAAAATTGTCAGAAATCTTGTCTTAGTTTTTTCAGCAGAATAACGTCACCTAGAACTTGATCCAATTCTAGGGGGATTATCACCATCTCACCAAAAAAAAAAAAAAATTCCAGAGCAAGTTAAAAACTGTCACCGACTTTGTGGCAGTTTTTTCAGCAAATTAACGACACCTGGAACTTGTTCTAGTCCTAGCTGCAGTCTTATTATCTCATAGGCAAATAAAAAATAATTCCAGGTTGAGTAAAGAACTGTCGCGAATTTCATGGTTATTTTTTCAGCACATTAACGACATCTAGAACTTGGACTTGTCTTAGTTCCAGTTCTATCATCTCACAAAGAAAAAAACTATAATTTCAGGACAAGAAAAAACGTTACAAATTTTGTGACAGTTATTTCAGGAATTAACGTCACTTCGGAGTTGGTCCGGTCTAGTTACAATCTTATCCTCTCACGAAAAAAAGAAATAAATTATTCCTGGACAAGTAAAAAACTGTCAAAAATTTTGTGACAGTTTTTTTGGCAAATTAATGACACTTAGGCATTGTTTCAGTCTGAGTGGTCGTCGCATTATTAATAAAATTAATTTAAGAAGTTCTCGGTTCCCTGGTGGATTCGAGCGACACCAAACCGTCGGTCGCTTTGTTCACGAAAGCGTCGACGTTTTAATAAAAAACGACGATGGTTTGAAATATAGATAAAAAAGCTAAAAATAATGAAAAATGTAGATGAACTAATTATAGGAATTGTTTTCGGTATAAGAAGAGGTATAAAATTCATATATGAATGGGTTAAGAGTAAAAAAAAAATAAAAAACGATTAAACGAAATGAGTCGGACATATATTATACTGAGCGTGTAATATGTAGGATCGCATGACCGCTGACAAAGCCAATAGCGATATTATCGACACATAAGGGTACAACGATAAAATCAGAGATGGCGCAAGGACTTCGGAATTTCAGTCAGAAAAATAAATATCAATTTAACATGATGTTGAGAGCTGTTGATCGATTGTAAGAAAAAAAGCGTCGCCGCTTTATTGTGGGCGTCAAAAATAACGATAAGCATAAAATATACGAATTTTTTTTTCTGTAAAAATTTTGTTTTGCTTTTTTTTTTATTTTTCCTCGCCAATAAATATGCAATCTGCTTTCGAAATAATGCTTTCGAAAATTGTATCGCAAGCGAGAAAAAAAACGTCGTCGCTTCATTGTCAGCGTCGAAAAAAACGTCGGCTTGACATTTTACTAATTTTTCATCAGTTTAATGTTTATTTTATTACGTTTCTTTCTCTCGCTAACAAATATGTGATATGCGTTCGAAATACCTGCAATTTTCGGCACTACGGATGTTATTATCTTGCAAAAATTCTAAAATGAAAATTGTGTCACAAGCGAGAAAAGAAACGTCGTCGTTTTATTGGAAGCAGTCAAAGAAACGTCGGCTAAAAATTTTACTAATATTTCATCTGTTTAATTTTTGTTTTATTAATTTTCTTTTGGGCGCCAATGAATGTGCGATCTGCTTTCGAAATACCTGCAATTTTCGGCACTACAAATATTATTATCTTGCGAAAATTCTAAAACCAAAATTGTATTGCGAGCGAGAAAAAAAACGTCGTCGCTTTCTTGTAAGCGTCGGAAGAAACGTCGGCTGAAAATTTTATTAGTTTTTCATCCGTTTAATTTTTGTTTTATTACTGTTTTTTGCCCGCCAATGAATATGATATCTGCCTTCAAAATATCTGCAATTTTTGGCACTAAAAATATTAATATCTTGCGAAAATTCGAAAATCAACGTTGTATTGCAAGCGAGAAAGAAAAACGTCGCCGCTTTCATGTAAGCGTCGGAAAAAATGTCGGCTCGAGATTTTACTAATTTTTCATCTGTTTAATTTAAGTTTTCTTACTTTTTTTTGCTTGCTAATGAATATGCGATCTGCTGTCGAAATACATGCAATTTTCGGCACTACGAATATTACTATCTTGCGAAAATTCTAAAACCAAAATTGTATTGCAAGCGAGAAAGTAAAACGTCGCCGCTTTCATGTAAGCGTCGAATAAAACGTCGGCTAAAAATTTTACTAGTTTTTCATCCGTTTAATTTTTGTTTTATCACTGTTTTTTGCCCGCCAATGAATATAATATTTACCTTCAAAATATCTGCCATTTTTGGCACTAAGAATATTAATAATTGCGAAAATTCTAAAACCAAAATTGTATTGCAAGCGAGAAAGAAAAACGTCGCCGCTTTCATGTAAGCGTCGGATAAAACGTCGGCTAAAAATTTTACTAGTTTTTCATCCGTTTAATTTTTGTTTTATCACTGTTTTTTGCCCGCCAATGAATATGATATTTACCTTCAAAATATCTGCCATTTTTGGCACTAAGAATATTAATAATTGCGAAAATTCTAAAACCAAAATTGTATTGCAAGCGAGAAAGAAAAACGTCGCCGCTTTCTTGTAAGCGTCGGAAAAAACGTCGGCTTGATATTTTACTAATTTTTCATCAGTTTAATGTTTATTTTATTACGTTTTTTTCTCTCGCTAATAAATATGTGATATGCGTTCGAACCACCTGCAATTTTCGGCACTACGGATGTTATTATCTTGCAAAAATTCTAAAATGAAAATTGTATTGCAAGCGAGAAAAAAAACGTCGTCGCCTTCTTGTAAGCGGTCAAAAAACGTCGGCTGAGAGTTTTACTAATATTTCATCAGTTTAATGTTTATTTTATTACGTTTTTTTCTCTCGCTAATAAATATGTGATATGCGTTCGAAATACCTGCAATTTTCGGCACTACGGATGTTATTATCTTGCAAAAATTCTAAAATGAAAATTGTATTGCAAGCGAGAAAAAAAACGTCGTCGCTTTCTTGTAAGCGTCGGAAAAAATGTCGGCTCGACATTTTACTAATTTTTCATCTGTTTAATTTAAGTTTTCTTACTTTTTTTTGCTTGCTAATAAATATGCGATCTGCTGTCGAAATACATGCAATTTTCGGCACTACGAATATTACTATCTTGCGAAAATTCTAAGACCAAAATTGTATTGCAAGCGAGAAAAAAAACGTCGTCGCTTTCTTGTAAGCGTCAGAAAAAACGTCGGCTCGATATTTTACTAATTTTTCATCAGTTTAATGTTTATTTCATTACGTTTTTTTCTCTCGCTAATGAATATGTGATATGCGTTCGAAATACCTGCAATTTTCGGCACTACGGATGTTATTATCTTGCAAAAATTCTAAAATGAAAATTGTATTGCAAGCGAGAAAAAAAACGTCGTCGCTTTCTTGTAAGCGTCAAAAAAAATGTCGGCTCGAGATTTTTCTAAATTTCCATCTGTTTAATTACTGTTTTTTGCACGCCAATAAATATGCAATACGCTTTCGAAATACTTCTAATTTTCGGCACTGCGGATGTTATTATCATGTGGGAATAGCGGAATCAAATTGCATCCAGAGCGAGAAAAAAAACGTCGTCGTTTTATTGTAAGCGTCGAGAAAAACGTCGGCTCAGAATTTTACTAATTTTTCATCTATTTAATCTTACTTTTATTAATTTTTTTTGCCTGCCAATATATACGCAATACGCCTTACAAATACCTGCGATTTTGGGCACTTCGGATGTTATTATCTTGCGAAAATTCCAAAATGAAAATTGTGTCGCAAGCTAGAAAAATTACGTCGTCGTTTTATTCTAAGCGGTCAAAAAACGTCGGCTGAGAGTTTTACTAATAATTTATCTGTTTAATTTCGGTTTTTTTTACTTTTTTTTGCTTGCCAATAAATATGCGATCTGCTGTCGAAATTCATGCAATTTTCGGCACTACGAATATTATTATTTTGCGAAAATTCTAAAACCAAAATTGTATTGCAAGCGTGAAAAAAAAACGTCGCCGCTTTCTTGTAAGCGTCAGAAAAAACGTCGGCTCGACATTTTACTAATTTTTCATCTGTTTAATTTTTTTTTTAATACGTTTTTTCCTCTCGCTAATAAATATGCAGTAAAACTTCGAAATACCTCCAATTTTAGATACTACGGATTTTATTATCTTGCGAAAATTCTAAAATGAAAATTGTGTTGCAAGCTTGAAAAAAAATGTCGTCGCTTTCTTGTAAGCGTCAGAAAAAACGTCGGCTCGATATTTTACTAATTTTTCATCAGTTTAATGTTTATTTTATTACGTTTTTTTCTCTCGCTAATGAATATGTGATATGCATTCGAAATACCTGCAATTTTCGGCACTACGGATGTTATTATCTTGCAAAAATTCTAAAATGAAATTGGTATTGCAAGCGAGAAAAAAAACGTCGTCGCTTTCTTGTAAGCGTCAAAAAAAATGTCGGCTCGAGATTTTCCTAAATTTCCATCTGTTTAATTACTGTTTTTTGCCCGCCAATAAATATGCAATACGCTTTCGAAATACTTGTAATTTTCGGCACTGCGGATGTTATTATCATGTGGGAATAGCGGAATCAAATTGCATCCAGAGCGAGAAAAAAAACGTCGTTGTTTTATTGTAAGCGTCGAGAAAAACGTCGGCTGAGAATTTTACTAATTTTTCATCTATTTAATCTTACTTTTATTAATTTTTTTTGCCTGCCAATATATACACAATACGCCTTCCAAATACTTCTAATTTTGGGCACTTCGGATGTTATTATCTAACGAAAAGTCCAAAATGAAAATTGTGTCGCAAGCTAGAAAAAAACGTCGTCGTTTTATTGTAAGCGTCGAGAAAAACGTCGGCTGAGAATTTTACTAATTTTTCATCTATTTAATCTTACTTTTATTAATTTTTTTTGCCTGCCAATATATACGCAATACGCCTTACAAATACCTGCGATTTTGGGCACTTCGGATGTTATTATCTTGCGAAAATTCCAAAATGAAAATTGTGTCGCAAGCTTGAAAAATAACGTCGTCGTTTTATTCTAAGCGGTCAAAAAACGTCGGCTGAGAGTTTTACTAATATTTTATCTGTTTAATTTCAGTTTTCTTACTTTTTTTTGCTTGCCAATAAATATGCGATCTGCTGTCGAAATTCATGCAATTTTCGGCACTACGAATATTATTATTTTGCGAAAATTCTAAAACCAAAATTGTATTGCAAGCGTGAAAAAAAACGGCGTCGCTTTCTTGTAAGCGTCGGAAAAAATGTCGGCTCGACATTTTACTAATTTTTCATCTGTTTAATTTTTTTTTTATTACGTTTTTCCCTCTCGCTAATAAATATGCAGTAAAACTTCGAAATACCTCCAATTTTAGATACTACGGATTTTATTATCTTGCGAAAATTCTAAAATGAAAATTGTGTTGCAAGCGAGAAAAAAAACGTCGTCGCTTTCTTGTAAGCGTCAAAAAAAATGTCGGCTCGAGATTTTCCTAATTTTTCATTTGTTTCATTTTTGTTTTATTACTGTTTTTTGCCCGCCAATAAATATGCAATACGCTTTCGATATACCAGCAATTTTCGGCACTACGGATTTCATTGCCTTATGAAAATTTTAAAATCAAAATTGTATTGCAGGCGAGAAAAAAAACGTCGTCGCTTTATTGGAAGCGGTCAAAAAACGTCGGTTGAAAATTTTACTAATTTTACATCTGCTTAATTTTTGTTTTATAACTGTTTTTTGTCTGCAAATAAATATGCAATACGCTTTTGAAATACTTGTAATTTTCGGCACTACGGATGTTATTATCGTGTGGGAATAGCGGAATCAAATTGCATCCAGAGCGAGAAAAAAAACGTCGTCGTTTTATTGTAAGCGTCGAGAAAAACGTCGGCTGAGAATTTTACTAATTTTTCATCTATTTAATCTTAGTTTTATTAATTTTTTTTTGCCTGCCAATATATACGCAATACGCCTTCAAAATACCTGCAATTTTTGGCACTATGGATGTTATTATCTTGCAAAAATTCTAAAATCAAAGTTGTATGGCAAGCGAGAAAAGAAACGACGCCGTTTTATTATAAGCGTTCAAAAGAATCTTGCAATTTTGGTTAGAAATTTTCAACATAGTCATGATTCTACAAATATAAACTATTGCTGCCACGACAAAGAAAAAATTTAGAAATAAAAAATCTGAATTTCATTCATTTTTGATATTTTCAAAATTCGTGAGCTACCTCTTGGAAATTTTTTATCGAGCTTATTTTTGGAGAGACTTCTTAAAACTTCGTAATCTAACAAATTTTTATGCGAGATCGAAAAGAAACTAAAGTAGTCGGTTTTTTTACGCTACCCTAATACATATATTTTTACATTTAGTAGAAAACTAATTATCCATATTTTGATTTTCAGAGATTTTTTTTTTCTCGAAGCTACACTGAGAGAAAAAATCAGTAACTGCAACTATAAAAAAATAGTGATATACGGATACAAATATTGTTTCTAAGTTACGATAACAAATCAATTTTAGTTAATATAACAATTAAATTTAGTTACTGTAACTATTTTGTAGTTAATTCAACGATTTAATTGTTAATGTAACTGATTAAAAGTAGTTATGTTTAATTCAGAGAAGTCATTCAAAGAACTAAACCCTAATCGTTAAATCAACTGAGATTTTTTACTAAACATAACGAAATTTTTAAAGTTGCTAAAACTATAAAATAATAGTGAATATTAAGATTATTTCATAATTATTTACACAAATAATATTTAGCTACAGTAACTAAAGTAGGATAGTACGGCTAACCACATATATGTAGTTGTGAGGACAACTAATTTTCATTTATCAGTATGATGAAATTATATTTGATCTAACAAAAAAAACTTAGTTGTTGTTTCCATGGAAATTTAGTGGATTTTAAAGAAAAAAAATTTTTTTTTGTTTACAATGTTAGTTTTAATGATTTGTTAGGCTATTTTTTTTTTTTTATTTCGAGGCTTTTAAGTTTATTTCATTTTATATGATTTTTTTTTTTTTTTTTTTTTTGATGGGAGGTTGCTTATGTATATTTTTGTCAAATTTTTTTGACACACGCACTTAAACTTATAAGTTTAACAACCTTCCTATGCTTCTTAAATAATTATTTCGCAATCGCCCTAAGAAGGATTCGAACCTAGTACCCTACGCACGCAAGACCGACAATGTACCGCTACGCCACACGGCCGATGAGTAGTCATAGACCTTAGTTAACTTATAAGCCAAGCCTACAAGTACTCACTTCGTTACAGCAACAAAATTAATTTAGTCACGGCAACCATTGTTTTCGCTCACAAATTAACCTTCAGGACTTGAAAAAATTCACATATCACACTAAAAAAAAAAATCTGGGCATCGGTTGACCCTGCGGGCCAGCCCCAAAACTTCCCGCTGTTTTCGAGCTTCTTGAGCTCGAAAACATCGTTGTAAATACATTTTCGAGCTCTTCGAGCTCGAAAATACTTTTGCATGCCATTATTTTCGAAAAAAACAGTTTTTAGCATTTCTTTCTCCCGCGATAACTCTCGAACGAATTATCCGATTTTTAAGTTTGAGGTGGCAATCGACGCGTTTTAATAGATTCTAAAGCTCATCAGATTTTTGGATTTTTTGGTTGAGTCGTTTCAAAGATATTCGTAAAAAACTGTTTTTTACCATTTCTTTCTCCAACGATAACTCTCGAACGAGATATTCGATTTAGATGTTTGAGGTGGCAATCGACGCGTTTTATTGATTTCTAGAGCTGATTAGATTTTGAAGTCGATCGTATAAGTCGTTTTCGAGAAATCAATAAAAAACTAAAAAAAAAAAATTTTTTTTTTTCGTAATTGGCCAATATCTTCGAGTCTACTCGGTCAAATGATCTGAAATTTTCAGAAAAGTTGATGGCCAAAAAACTCTTTCGATTGCCGCCTTAACCATCCAAATCGGTTTATTAGTTAAAAAGTTATAAAGAGTTTACATACATACATACACACACACACACACACACACACACACACACACACACACACACACACATACAGACACTCGGACATCATTCTAGAAATAGTCAGAATAGCTTCCTAGGACCTCAAAACGTCGACATCTGATGAAAACTCGATTTTTGAAAATCGGGGTGAAAACAATAACTTCCCGAAATTTTTGAAAATCATCGATTTTCTAAGCGGGAAGTTAAAAATTTTGATTATAAAACAGAAGTTCATGTCACGAAACTCCGTATCAACTGACATACACAAATTTTGGTTAAATTTTTTTGTCTTATAAATTTTGGGCTCAGAAACTTAGAACAATTTAGACTTTTCAGACTTAGAAAAATTTTAAGTTTCGGGACTGAAAAGATTTCGGTGCTCAAAAGAAAATAAAAATAATAACAATAACAATACTTGTCGAACGCAAGTTTAACGATTTATATGTAGATCATATCGAAATAATGTATTATTTTAACCCCGAAATTTTTTATAAGTCCCGATTTTAGTTTGATTAAGTACCAAATAATATTTGATTTAACTAGTTAGTATTTGTTGTAACCACTAAACTTTTATTGTAGCGATAACTAAATATAAATAACAAACTAATTTTAGTTACTTCAACTATTTTTTTTAAGGTATCTGAACAATAAATAATTATCATAACTATTTAAATTAGTTACACCAACTAAATAAAAATAGTTAGATACAACCATGTAAAATGTTTTACTACTACTATCTAAAATTGTTACATCAATAGCAAAAACATAGTGATATACGGATACAACTTTAAAAAAATCGCTGAATCAACTATTTCGAAATAGTTAAAAATATATAGTTGCTGCTACGATTTTTTTTAGTTAGATTGAGTACCAAATAATATTTGATTCAACTAGTAAGTATTTGTTCTGACTACTAAACTTTTATTGTAGCGATAACTAAAAATAAATAACAAAATAATTTTAGTTACTTTAACTATTTTTTTAAAGTCGTCTGAACAATAAATAATTATCATAACGATTTAAATTAATTACACCAACTAAATAAAAATAGTTGGATACAACCATGTAAAATGTTTGACCATTACTATCTGAAAATTGTTACATCAACAGCAAAAATATAGTAATATACGGATACAACTTAAAAAAAATCGTTGAATCAACTATTTCGAAATAGTTAAATAAATATAGTTGCTGCTACGATTTTTATTAGTTAGATTGAATACCAAATAATATTTGATTCAACTAGTTAGTATTTGTTGTGACTACTAAACTTTAATTGTAGAGATAACTAAAAATAAATAACAAAATAATTTTAGTTATTTCAACTATTTTTTTAAAGTCATCTGAATAATAAATAGTTACAATAACTTTTTGGGTTCGTTACACCAACTAGATTAAAATAGTTGTCTCTTTTTAGTTATGGCAACTACTGAGATTTCTCTCAGTGATATACTATCCGATAAGATGTAATGGCCAATATTGTATATATATATATATATATATTAGCGTGCTTCGTTTGAAACGACTATTTTTTTTTTTCGCTTCCATCCCGAAATTTTGTTGGAAATATTCCCAAAAAAATTCCCTGAGAGTTTGAGCCCTTAATATTAATATTAAGTACTTTTCCAGATGTACCTGAAGTTCCGAACGTTCGTGTAAGAAATGAAAAAATTAAAAAAAAACTTAGAAATATATTTAGTGCCACGCTGGATAATTTTCTGGGGTGTCTTCTTAGCCCAAAAAACAACCTGGAAAAAATTCATTTGATTTCATCCCCCGGAACACCCCTAGCGAACCACCCCCAAGTTTAAATATTTTTTTAAAAATACTAAAAAGCTTGGTGCCACGCTGGATAATTTTCTGGGGTGTCTTCTTAGCCCAAAAAACAACCTGGAAAAAATTCATTTGATTTCATCCTCCGGAACACCCCTAGCGAACCACCCCCAAGTTTAAATATTTTTTTAAAAATACTAAAAAGCTTAGTGCCACGCTGGATTTTTTTGTGGAGTGTCTTTTTGGCCCCTAGAACAACCTAGAAAAAATTCATTTTATTTCATCCCCCGGAACACCCCTAGCGGACCACCCCCAAGTTTAAATATTTTTTTAAAAATAGTCAAAGGCTTAGTACCACGCTGGATTTTTTTGTGGAGTGTCTTTTTCGCCCCTAGAACAACCCAGAAAAAATTCATTCGATTTCATCCCCCGGAACACCCCTAGCGGACCACCCCCAAGTTTAAATATTTTTTTAAAAATACTAAAAAGCTTAGTGCCACGCTGGATTTTTTTGTGGAGTGTCTTTTTGGCCCCTAGAACAACCTAGAAAAAATTCATTCGATTTCATCCCCCGGAACACCCCTAGCGGACCACCCCCAAATTTAAATATTTTTTTAAAAATAGTCAAAGGCTTAGTGCCACGCTGGATTTTTTTGTGGGGTGTCTTTTTGGCCCCTAGAACAACCCAGAAAAAATTCATTTAGTCGTAGGAGACGTGAACTTTTCATGTTTCTCATTTAATTAATTTTTTAATGCTACTTGTTACAGATTTTTTTATATTTTTTATTCTATGACACTTATCTTTTCAATGAAATATTTTTTTTATTGTTCAACAATTTTAAATTAGAAATTTTAGTAAACAACATGTGAAGCCAATAACTTGTATAATAGATAGTTGTGCAATGGACTTTGCGCATGATCTCATATTTTGAGTGAAACAGAGCTACTCTAAGCATTCTTCTATCTTATTTACTTTTAGGCGTCGTTGCCAAATATAAATCCTACGGTAGTCAAATTAGCCAATGCACACATTTGGCTTTTGTGGTATCGATAGTACTACCTTAAGAAGAAACTAGTTCACTTTTTGTATGACTTATTTAATTTTGGAATGTTCACGGAAAAAAATAATCGGTAGTGGCTACCGATTAGCGATCGATTGATACCTATATTGTCAAATCGATTTTTCAAAAGTTAGTTATCAAAAAAAAGTATAAAATAGAATAAATTACAAGAACGACGAAACACCAAATTACTTCGAGTATCTGATCGGCCGCTTACTACTATTATTATTATTTCCCCCATTTATCGCCGAGAACGGTTTGAAGAGAATGGCGCACGGGCACTATCTCGGAGTTGGATTCGTCCCCGTACAGCTCATAGCTTTTTGAACTCTGAATCTGAATTTTTGCACAAAAATACATTTCTTTTCTCAAATTTTTTTAATGTAAAATCGATTTTCGAAAAGATTTTTTACTTATTTGTTTATAAAAAAAAGTTAGTTAATTTTCAAAAATCGAATTTTTGTCGTCACATTTTCTGGACAAGTCGAAAATTTGGAATCGATTGATACCTACATGTTCGAATCGATTTTTAAAAGTTCATTCACTTATTTGTTTATACAAAAAAATTAGTTAATTTTCAAAAATCGATTTTTTGTCGTCATATTTCCTGGACAAGTCGTAAAATTTGGAATCAATTGATACCTATATGTTCGAATCGATTTTTAAAAGTTCATTCACTTATTTGTTTATAAAAAATAGTTAGTTAATTTTCAAAAATCGAATTTTTGTCGTCACATTTCCTGGACGAGTCGTGAAATTCGGAATCGATTGATACCTACATTGTCAAATCGATTTTTCAAAAGTTTATCTACTCATTTGTTTAAAAAAACAATTAGTTAATTTTCAGAAATCGATTTTTTGTCGTCACATTTTCTGGACAAGTCGTAAAATTTGGAATCGATTGATACCTATATTGTCGAATCGATTTTAAAAAGTTTATCTACTCATTTGTTTATACAAAAAAGTTAGTTAATTTTCAAAAATCGATTTTTTGTCGTTACGTTTTATGGACGATTCGTAAAATTTGGAATCGATTGATACTTTTATTGTCGAATCGATTTTTTAAAAGTTAATTAACATTTGTTTATAATAAATAATTAATAAACTTTTTAAAAATCGGTATTTTAACGATTGGTTTTCTGGATGGTTCATGAAATTTGGAATCGATTGATACCTACATTGTCGAATCGATTTTTTTAAAGTTAGTTAACATTGTATTATAATAAATAATTAATAAACTTTTTAAAAATCGGTTTTTTAACGATTGGTTTTTTTGGACGGTTCATGAAATTTGGAATCGATTGATACCTACATTGTCGAATCGATTTTTTAAAAGTTAATTAACATTTGTTTATAAGAAATAATTAATAAACTTTTTAAAAATCGGTTTTTTAACGATTGGTTTTTTTGGACGGTTCATGAAATTTGGAATCGATTGATACCTACATTGTCGAATCGATTTTTTAAAAGTTAATTAACATTTGTTTATAATAAATAATTAATAAACTTCTTAAAAATCGGTATTTTAACGATTGGTTTTCTGGACGGTTCATGAAATTTGGAATCGATTGATACCTACATTGTCGAATCGCGTTTTTAAAAGTTAATTAACATTTGTTTATAATAAATAATTAATAAACTTTTTAAAAATCGGTTTTTTATCGATAGGTTTTCTGGACGGTTCATGAAATTTGGAATCGATTGATACCCATATTATCGTATCGATTTTTCAAAAGTTAGTTAAGTCTTAAAAAAAGAAAGAATAAACTACAAAAAAAAGAAAAAACAAATTCGTCCGAGTATCTAAGTAGCCGCTTACTATTGTAATTATTTGCCTCACATTATTATTATTCCGCCTATATTTCTGGACTACAAGGATCATAATAAATGAATAAGTAAATTCGGATATATTTTTTTTCCACTATTTCTATCTTTTATTAGATTTGTGTATCTATGTATTTTTTTCTCTCTTTCTTTCGTTAACGTCTTACAATATCGTACACACATAAATGTTGAAGTACGTGTAACGACACACAAGTATGTGCTCATTCAGTTTACTAGCGCATGCGCGGTCAGTACGCTACTCGGTAGTAAAAGCAAAGTTGCCGCCACAAACAAATTGACGCCAGGTAAATAAATTCATACCTGCTTGGAAAATGAAGGCAAAAAAAAATTACCAACGCCAAAAATTTTTTTTTAATATATTAAATCAAATAATGAAAAAAAAAAATTATTTTCATCAATTAGAGTGGTTAAAAAAAAAATAATTAAAATTTTGAATTGTTATAACTTTTTTTATAAAAAATTAAAAAAAAAAAATTTATCTCTGAGATTGAAGTTTATAATTTTATGAATAAAACAAAAAAAAATTTTTTTAATTATCTTCATTTTTTAGGGAGTTATGATTTTTTGAAGCTGTAACGTTCATCCCCTAGCTTCCAGGCACCCTAACTCTGTTAATTTTAATAATAGCCAAAAAAGTCAAAGAACCTTTTTTATGTAAAATTTAAAGTTCTACAACTTTTATTCGGAACTTTTTTTTCTAGCTCTTACCGTTTTCTCAAAATTTTTAAAAAACACTTTTTTTGAATTTTTTTCAACCCTACCCGGGGGGTGGTGGAAAAAATTTCTTTACCACTTTCTTTTAGACACTTTAAAGTAACTTATATCAAAAATGCAACGACTTATCTCAAAATTCGCATCTAAAGGTCTATTTTACTGGACTATTGTAAAAGTTTATTCACTTATTTGTTTATACAAAAAAGTGAGTTAATTTTCAAAAATCGATTTTTTGTCGTCATATTTCCTGGACGAGTCGTAAAATTTGGAATCGATTGATACCTATGTTGTCGAATCGATTTTAAAAAGTTTATCTACTCATTTGTTTAAAAAAACAATTAGTTAATTTTCAAAAATCGATTTTTTGTCGTCACATTTTCTGGACGAGTCGTAAAATTTGGAATCGATCGATACCTATATTGTCAAATCGATTTTTCAAAAGTTAGTTGTCAAAAAAAAATGAAAAATAGAATAAATTACGAGAAAGACGAAACACCAAATTACTTCGAGTATCTGATCGGCCGCTTCCTACTATTATTATTATTTCCCCCATTTCTCTCCGAGAACGGTTTGAAGAGAATGGCGCACGCGCACTATCTCGGAGTTTAATTCGTACCTGTACCGTTCATGCTTTTTTAAGGTAGTTGTTTCGAGGTAGTTACGTTCAAAAGTATAGCATACCGAATTAAAAGAACAGCATAACTGAAGCGGTTAGTTGAACGCCGCTCATTGGAAACTTTTGTAAAAGTACAGTCATATGCTCTTACATACATCCAAGTAGTATCAATACGTTTATATACACATACATCCATAATATTCGAGTAGTGATCGTGGCAACGCCGTTCACTGTTACTGTGCATCTTTTTTGTGTTCCGTAATATTATTATTAATGTAGTCGTAAGACATAACCAAATTAACCGTCAAAATAAACTGAGCTATTTATTATTAAATTATTAGAAATGTATGAACGTTTACTTATTATTAATTAATAAATTTTATTATTTTTCTATTTAATTTATAATAAACGCTGAAAAGTTATCAATAAACGAAATCTTTAAGTAAGAGAGCATTTGTATGTTGAACAATTTATTTATTTTTAGAATAAATAAAAAATAAATGTTAAATTATTTTTATTTTGTTTGAAAAAATAAATTTATAAAACGATTGCCTTTCATAAATTTACAAAAATTTAATATTATTGATTAATTTTTTTTGAATAGTAGAATAATTAATTAATTTTATTCATTGGTTAGCTTTTTTTATTATGTGCCTGTTTGTATTTTCCCGCACCTATTTGGCTATAATATAAGCACTGTTGCCACATCGTACTACTGTTTTGGTACATCTTTGAAATTTTTAAAAAGTTTCAAGGTTTAATGAATTATATTTCAGAAACGACGTGGTCAATAATTTTCATTTTTTTTTATATGGTTTATAATTTTAGTTTCGATAACACACAAAATTTTTAGAATGATCCTACATTGCGTTTTGATTTTATTAAAAAAACATTGCCCGTAAATCGCTATTCTCCATAAGAGCCTGTGTTAAAATAGCAATATTTTGAAATCGTTTTTCATAAAATTGGGATGGTCAATGTTACTCAGATTAGTCTCATATGATTCGTAGTCAATCAAAGAACAATCAGGTAAATTTTTATAAAAATCCTACATTAAATTAATCCACGCAACAACTACCTTAAACTCTGAAGCTACATTTTAGCACGAAAATTAATTTTTCAAAAATATTTTTTTTCTTCTCATACTTTTTTGGGTGCTGAATAAATTGCAATATTCGAATAAGATTAAGTTTTTCTACTTTCAACTATATTTTAGTAGAGAAATTTGAAAAACAGAAAATACTTCAGATCGATTTGGAAAAACTTTCTTGAATTTGAAATTAAAAAAATTGTAAAAACCGGTTTTCCTAAAATACCCGAAAGAACAAAATTCAAATAAAATCATCATATAAATAATTTTTTTTCAACAATTCCCTCTACAATTATGGGTAATGACATTTATAAAATTTTTCTTGTTCATATATAAATACTGTTTAAAAATTAAAAAATTTTTTAACGTTCAACGGAAAATATTAATTTTTTTGATACGGCGTAAATTAATCTCACGAAGTTTTTAATCGTGCGGTATTTTACAAGTTTTGGTCGGTTTTTTGAAATTTTTCTTTATATATTTTTAGCATGAGTACCTAAAAATTTTTTTGCCGCAAGACTGAAAAAAAATTGAATTTCAGATATCATCGGGAATTGATAGAGAAAGAAAGTGGACATAAGACGTTGTGTTTTTTTCTGAAGAAGGACGCCTACGCGTATCCCCGAGGTCAAAGTAGATACAGAAGAAGAATAAGGTTCAATGATTATAATTGTTATCTTTTTTATTTTCTATCAAGCGACTGAAATTCTTGATTTCTCCATTTCTTTTTTGTGTTTATGATATCCTTTTCTAAAAAGTTAATGGCTGAATGTCATATCGTTCTACGTCACTTCTGCCTAGTCAGAATTAAAACAGTAGTTTGAGCCTCCAAAGCCACAGTTCTTTTGATGTTGGACTTGCCGCTGAATGTAATATGTTATTTAAGTCCTCGATTCCGATATCCTAATAGTAGCGTATGGAGGAGTAAAGCACCTCTTTAAAATAGTATTTTAACCCTCTTAAACCTACCATACTTTTGATCTGTCAGTTCGAACGAGCTCAATTCTTTATCATGATATTATTGTTATAATAATATCGGCGTTCTGAATGCGTAAAAATATTTCCGACTGATCGTGAGCGTCCGAGTAGCAGTGCGGCAGTGGTTGTGTTTTATATTCTTATGTCTTCTTATATTATGATATACAATAATGACTTTATTACTACGTAACAATGTGATGTAGATTTTATGTCAAGCGTACGTAACACATAAGTAATAACTGTGACGTCATACAAGAGTCATGCTTACATCAATATGATGTTAAGCGTACGTAACACATAAGTCATAACTGTGACGTCATACAAGAGTCATGCTTACATCAATATGATGTCAAGTTTTTACATCATATTAAAGTCATGTAGAACGTCAGATTGACATCAAATTTACATAAGATGCCGTGACATTTCTATGATCTACGTATGACGTCAAAATAAGGTCATGTGTTCACTGGGTACAAGAAAGCGACGACGTTTTTTTTCTCGCTTGCAATACAATTTTGGTTTTAGAATTTTCGCAAAATAATAATATTCGTAGTGCCGAAAATTGCATGGATTTCGACAGCAGATCGCATATTTATTGGCAAGCAAAAAAAAGTAAGAAAACTGAAATTAAACAGATAAAATATTAGTAAAACTCTCAGCCGACGTTTTTTGACCACTTACAATAAAACGACGACGTTTTTTTCTAGCTTGCGACACAATTTTCATTTTGGACTTTTCGTTAGATAATAACATCCGAAGTGCCCAAAATCGCAGGTATTTTGAAGGCGTATTGCGTATATATTGGCAGGCAAAAAAAATTAATAAAAGTAAGATTAAATAGATGAAAAATTAGTAATATTCTCAGCCGACGTTTTTCTCGACGCTTACAATAAAACGACGACGTTTTTTTTCTCGCTCTGGATGCAATTTGATTCCGCTATTCCCACATGATAATAACATCCGTAGTGCCGGAAATTACAAGTATTTCGAAAGCGTATTGCATATTTATTGGCGGGCAAAAAACAGTAATTAAACAGATGAAAATTTAGGAAAATCTCGAGCCGACATTTTTTTTGACGCTTACAAGAAAGCGACGACGTTTTTTTTCTCGCTTGCAATACAATTTTCATTTTAGAATTTTTGCAAGATAATAACATCCGTAGTGCCGAAAATTGCAGGTATTTCGAACGCATATCACATATTTATTAGCGAGAGAAAAAAACGTAATAAAATAAACATTAAACTGATGAAAAATTAGTAAAATATCAAGCCGACGTTTTTTCTGACGCTTACAAGAAAGCGGCGACGTTTTTCTTTCTCGCTTGTCATACAATTTTGGTTTTAGAATTTTCGCAATTATTAATATTCTTAGTGCCAAAAATGGCAGATATTTTGAAGGTAAATATCATATTCATTGGCGGGCAAAAAACAGTGATAAAACAAAAATTAAACGGATGAAAAACTAGTAAAATTTTTAGCCGACGTTTTATCCGACGCTTACATGAAAGCGGCGACGTTTTACTTTCTCGCTTGCAATACAATTTTGGTTTTAGAATTTTCGCAAGATAGTAATATTCGTAGTGCCGAAAATTGCATGTATTTCGACAGCAGATCGCATATTCATTAGCAAGCAAAAAAAAGTAAGAAAACTTAAATTAAACAGATGAAAAATTAGTAAAATGTCGAGCCGACATTTTTTCCGACGCTTACATGAAAGCGGCGACGTTTTTCTTTCTCGCTTGCAATACAACGTTGATTTTCGAATTTTCGCAAGATATTAATATTTTTAGTGCCAAAAATTGCAGATATTTTGAAGGCAGATATCATATTCATTGGCGGGCAAAAAACAGTAATAAAACAAAAATTAAACGGATGAAAAACTAATAAAATTTTCAGCCGACGTTTCTTCCGACGCTTACAAGAAAGCGACGACGTTTTTTTTCTCGCTCGCAATACAATTTTGGTTTTAGAATTTTCGCAAGATAATAATATTTGTAGTGCCGAAAATTGCAGGTATTTCGAAAGCAGATCGCACATTCATTGGCGCCCAAAAGAAAATTAATAAAACAAAAATTAAACAGATGAAATATTAGTAAAATTTTTAGCCGACGTTTCTTTGACTGCTTCCAATAAAACGACGACGTTTCTTTTCTCGCTTGTGACACAATTTTCATTTTAGAATTTTTGCAAGATAATAACATCCGTAGTGCCGAAAATTGCAGGTATTTCGAACGCATATCACATATTTGTTAGCGAGAGAAAGAAACGTAATAAAATAAACATTAAACTGATGAAAAATTAGTAAAATGTCAAGCCGACGTTTTTTTCGACGCTGACAATAAAGCGACGACGTTTTTTTTCCTCGCTTGCGATACAATTTTCGAAAGCATTATTTCGAAAGCAGATTGCATATTTATTGGCGAGGAAAAATAAAAAAAAAAGCAAAACAAAATTTTTACAGAAAAAAAAATTCGTATATTTTATGCTTATCGTTATTTTTGACGCCCACAATAAAGCGGCGACGCTTTTTTTCTTACAATCGATCAACAGCTCTCAACATCATGTTAAATTGATATTTATTTTTCTGACTGAAATTCCGAAGTCCTTGCGCCATCTCTGATTTTATCGTTGTACCCTTATGTGTCGATAATATCGCTATTGGCTTTGTCAGCGGTCATGCGATCCTACATATTACACGCTCAGTATAATATATGTCCGACTCATTTCGTTTAATCGTTTTTTATTTTTTTTTTACTCTTAACCCATTCATATATGAATTTTATACCTCTTCTTATACCGAAAACAATTCCTATAATTAGTTCATCTACATTTTTCATTATTTTTAGCTTTTTTATCTATATTTCAAACCATCGTCGTTTTTTATTAAAACGTCGACGCTTTCGTGAACAAAGCGACCGACGTTTTGGTGTCGCTCGAATCCACCAGTGATTACACTTAAAATTGAAGCATGTCTTCTTCAAAGTTTCTACAGCAGATTTATTTTACTTAGGATTGAGATAGGTCCTCAAGGCCGTCTTTTAATGACGAAGATTCATTAAAACAAGTCATTTTGTTTATTTTTGTATTTTAACTTAATTAAATGTAATTTAAATCTCATGAACAATGTTGAATTATTTATTATTTTGGCAAGTTATTTTGATTCACAGTTTTAGAGCGTTTCAACTTATTACTAAGCTATAATTGCATATCACTACACTTCATCTCTGTTGTCATTTCTATTCAAATTTTCATTATTTTCTAAATTTCCTCCTTAATTTCCATCTATATCACGATCTATATCTTTATTATAATAAATCAATTTATGCTTGCACAAATTTTCGAAATTCATTCGTTGTCTGTTTTTCCGATAATATGCCTTATACAAGCTGAACCTTTCAACATCAACACAAGTCAATGGTGCATAAGTCATGCTCCTTGCATCATTAATGTTCCAACCATTTGGAAGATTTTCGAATCTGTTACCTTGAAGACACCTGTTAATGTTAATTATTTCCATGAATCCAGCATTATCATTCAATACTTGGTGCAGTTTTTCAGTTATTTCTTCCGGAATTTCTTGGTCTTCTTCAATTTCTGCCTCCAAGTCAGCAATGATTTGACATGACTCAGCTAAGCTTTGGCCTCTTTTCTCTAATCTCTTGATAGTATAAATAAGGCATGAAAATTTTATTGCTATTTTCTCAAAGTCTTCACTGTTTTCTGGCCTTTGTAAAGATACATGTAATCGTCTGACAGCTTCACTGTTGCATTCAAAACCCATTAATACATCTTTTACCTCATTATAATGCACATAATAATATTGACAAGCTTCTATCCACGTACCCCAGCGAGTTGTAACTGGTCTTAGTGGCAATGAAACTTGTGAAAGTGCATTTTCAAACTCTTCAACTCGTGTTTTCGACTTTGAAAATATTTCTTTCACACCAGCAATGACATTATTTATATCGTCGTAAAATTCTCGAACTTCTTCAGCTACGTTATGGCACGCATGTGCCAAACATGTCACATTGATAGCTTTACGGTATGTTCTAGATAGGATTCTTCCAGATGCCTTCATGTATGTTGCTGCATCAGTCAAATAGAATAGCACTCGATCATGATCAAATCCTTGAGGCCACAGTTCGTTCAAGCTCTTGATAACATATGCAGCCATGCTTTCTGCATTAGCTGTATCAACTTTGCCACACTTAATCAGGCGCCCAGGAGATGATCCATCCTCACGTAATGCTCCAACAATAACATTTGTTATGCAGCGACGATTTAAATCAGTTGTTTCATCAACTAAAACCCAAATGAGATGATCTCCTATTTCTTCACGTATTTTAGAATATGTTTCTGCATAGACGATTGGCGCATATGTTTTGGCTAAAGTCGTAGGATCCGGAACTTTCAGTTTAATATGTCGTTCTAAAAAACTTTTAAATTCCGGTTAATGTAATTTCTCAAAGGGTATATCTGACTTGATGAGAGTGGCAGCAAGATCCTTGAAATAAGGAGACTGGCGATTGCTTAATCCTTCGCTATGTTGCGGGGTAGGAAAAATGGATATGTTTTGTCTCCGCATAGCTGCTTGGTGTTTTGCACTCCTCAAGTGACGCTGGAGAATCCATTTTCTGAAGGTTCCTAACCCAGTGGTACATAGCAAGCAACGAACGCAATCATTCTCAAGCCTTAAAATATTTTCAGGTACTTGTAGTTCTCTAACATATCTTAAAAAAATCTGTGCACGATAATTTCCGTCTTCCATTTTCGTTCCTTGAGTTGATCGGAAAAAAATATGTGATTTAAAAAATAATTTGTAAATTTTTTAATTGATAAAATTTCTAAACTTACCTTTTGAAATAGACATTTTAATTAATATTGACAGATATTAAAACAAAGTCAATAAATACAACTAACAAAAATCAGCTAATAATTTAACTTTAATGAATTTATTTAAAAGTTATTAAGTCTTAAATGCCATTCATTAAGACAAATTATTATAAATCTTCAATTATTCAACTCAATGTATTACTTTTGAATCTTATTTTTAAATGACGGCTTGGCAAAAATATCAATCAACATAATAATATTGACATTAGCAACAGAATGAAAGTCAAAAAATATTTTCTTAATTAAAAATTTATTTTTTTATTTAATTTTTTTTTTCATTGCTTACTAAATTAATACTTTAACTTAATGGCCAGTTATAATCTTTGGAGTAATAGTTTAATAATTACGAGTATTAAGAAATGTGTTTTGATAAAAAAATACCATTTAAACTAAAAATAATTTTCCTTTGATTTAAATCTGTTATTTCAAAAAAAGAACGATGTTTTGTTTAAAAAAAAAAAATAAATATATATACTAGCAACGTAAATAAATATCTTTTTTCGTTTTACTCTTCATTTGTTCTTATGATCATTTAATGCTTTTTATTTAATCAAAAATATTAAATAAACGTCAAGAATAATTTACTTCGTAAAAAAAAAAACTTATAATGCATGCTTTGATGTTCTGGATTAAACAAAAATCAACGTCAGTAGTAAAGTCCAGTGACATAAATACACGGTTGGAAGTTAATCGCGCTACTATTCGGTGGGGGCGTAAGTTTGTATCCGGGATTATTATTGCTGAAAGTGGTAAGTTCATTTAGATTCATTTTTATAAAAATCAAGGATAATATAATTTTTAATTATTTTTATTCTGCAGAGGATATTAGTGGTTGAATAAACTGATTGATAATGCCAGTGGGATCACCACAGGCTATGATAGAGACGCAGATGATAATAATAAAAGTCATGACACTGGTAATAATGATAGCTGTGATGATAGCACGAGTGATAATGAATTAACTAAATCAGATGTTACTAGTGATGATACTACTGATGTTGATGATGACAATCGTCAAAATGATGCGAGTGAAATTATTGAAGGAGTTGTTATTGATGAAACTATTGCTTGTGATCAGTTGGACGATGGTGAGGCTGTTGCTGGTGATCAGTTGGACGATGGTGAGGCTGTTGCTGGTGATCAGTTGGGTAATATGGAGGATATTGCTGGTGATCACTTGGACGATGGTGAAGCTGTTAATCAAAATGTCGATGAGTCTGATGAATCTGCTAATGAAGCAGTTTCTTTAAATAACGGGGTCATGGGACAAGATTGTGTTGTTGTTGATGAAGTTGCTGCTGCTGCTGATCATCAATCTGATGACGGTGAAACTATTGCGAGTGATGAAGTCACTTCCGGTGATGAAATAGATAATAATATCAACGAGAACAATAGGAACGTTACTGAAGGCCGTGTTGAACTAAATGCTAACAGTGAAATGGTAGAACTGATTTCCGGAACTAATGTCTGCTTAGAGAAAATAATTTTGCAAGAAATTATGGAAGATTATCGTGACAAACCGAAAGAGGTTGTACGAAGATTATTAATCAATATTGTTGGGAAGGACAATTTGAAAGAAATGACCAGAGTAGGAAGAAAGCAGAGAAAAGCTATTCCACAGAATGTGCTGGACACAATAGAAAGTAAGTTTTCCTTAAGACCAAATTGTCATTAATGAAATGTAACATTTATTTATCCCTTACAATTTCTAGAATATACACTACAAAACACACCTGCAGATAAGAAATTAACTAACCGGAAGTTTAAGAGATGCGTGACACTATTTTTGGGAAACTTGAGACAGCCAAGACGACACTAATATTAATTTTTTTTACTTTATTAATCATTAAAAAAAAAAAAAGTTGTTTTAAAATTCACATTATTTGATTTGATGACAAAGAGCAGTTATTCTGATCGAATTATGGCAATGGTTTAAACATATAAAAAGAAAGAATCCCACGATTGTTGAATCGAACATCCAAGATGTAAAAAAACCGCCACTGTCATATTTTTTCATTTTGTTGAATAAAAAATTAATTACCTATTTTACTGTCTCCTACTCTATCACTTACGAATCACCAATTATAGTTATTAAAAAATTATCTTAATAAGCCATTGATAATTTTTTGCAGACCTAAAATTTACATTCTATAGAAGCCTTTGTCACTTCTAGACAACCTGTAGGACCTACTTCAGACCTAAGTGACATTTACCTGCTACACAGAAAAAAAGGATATCTTGGCGTAAGAAATTTTTTCTTGCCGCAAGAATATTTTTTGCAATTTTGAATGAAAACGAAAATTTTCTTCGTTCAAGAACAAAATTTTCTTAAATTTAGTCATCTTGGCATAAGAATTTTTTTTTATTCAACCGATATAATATATGTTTCGTGAAGTAAGAAATATTTTCTTAAAGTGAGAAAAGTAAATATTTTGCCCCAATATATAATCAATTGTCTGAAAAGTAAAATATTCTTTCTTGAAGAATAATTTATTTTGAATTGAGATGATTTGTGACTCGAGTCAAGAATTAAAAGTATTCGACTCAATGGTAAGAAATAACTTGTCTTGAGTATTTGTTGTGTTGCGGCAAGTAAGCGTAGACGTTTGAACTAACAGCAACTGCGTTCACGGCTCAACGCAAAAATTCTCTTGGGAAAGCTAACTGCACTATACCAAAGTGGCGTTAGTGTAGACGGTGTCTACATTGTATAGTCTGCTTACTGGATATGGGTAAAGTGAATGAACGTTCAGGGAATGGTCGGGTAGCATAACTGGTAAAACTCTCGCGTGATGTCGAATCGTTCTGGGTTCGATTCCTACCATGAGCAAATAATTTATTTTTCTCAATTTGTTCATGAGCCATTTAATCAAGAGAGTTGTTATGTCCGCCGCTGTAATTTTAAATTAGTTATCCGGGATTTCTCCCTTTGGTAGCGATAGAAAAATTTAACGAGCAATATGGAGGTTGCGGACAACAGTAAAGAATACGAGGAAGATTTTCACTTCCTATATTTATTATTTAATGTGGGTTTTTCGAAGAGTGTGAACCCAAACGCCTTCGAGCTTGGTCAACGTTGCATTTATAAATCGATCGACAGAGAGAAAAGATATTAGAATTGTCTCTCACTTACCTTTGGATGATTCTTTCTTCTAACACGGCAGGCGTTTATCCCTCCAGAACTTTGCAGCTCACTCGGCCTCCTCCTGATGGATTTGGTTGAATGGACGCGGCTGGGGTTGTAGGATAAAGTCTTATGTGCTACTTTCGAATGAAACACTCAAGGTTGAAGTTGTGATCTCTAGTCTTTTTATTAAACGTTCAATTACAATATTCTTATAGTTGAACTTCACTTACACACTATAACTCTTCACAATTTTAAAATATACAATTTTATTGTATTTTGCGTCTTTGTGGGGCCCGAAGGCTAATATGCGCAGAACTACGTCGACTCGAGATTGGATTACAAATCAGATTTACTTTTGTATCACTATTCAATCGAACCGAATGTTTAATCGATGCTTGAGAATTTTTATATATAATTTAGATTTAGTTATTGACTTTTCAACGCAAACGCGGATTCCTGCAATAACTGAATTTAATGGATTTTTAGTTTAAATATCTTACTGACTTTTCAACGCAAACGCGGATTCCTGCAGTAAGATTAATTGATTTTTTTTTTAGATTTATGATAAATATCCCCTATTGACTTTTCGACGCAAACGCGGATTCCTGCAATAAGATTCACGAAATTTTCGCGGTTTCGTTATTCGCGGTCCTTAGGTCTCAAGATCACGAGATCTGATAGTCAACTAAGGCCCTGAGCCATGGCGCTCAGGCTATTTAAAAACTTTTGATTGATGTTCGATGGGAGTAATTAAATTATCGTCATTGGTGGAAAATGACGACAAGTTTTTATTTATTCGTCAATCGTTATTGCAAGAATCGTCGCTCTACTTTTATACGCATAAATGGTGGTAAAACTGACGCTGCGTTTTCGCGTGCTTTTGTAAAGAGGAGTTTTATAAATTTATTTATGAAATAAAATAAATTAGTAAAAAAAAAATTTATTGGACATAACATATCCCCCGGAAAGTAAGAGGGTTGCTAAACTCTCTTGCTTTCCTAAACAAAATGTCCCCTCTTTTTCAAAAGGTCGCGATAACGCTGACAATTATTTTTAGAATCTAAAAATATGTTTGCATTTAACAATTCCAAAATTTAATTTGAATTTAATTTTTTTTTCTTTGTGGAGCTAATTATTCTCGATTATTTAATTCAATAGATAGTCGGAATAAATGCTAGTGTTTCAGAAATTGACAAATTTGTGATCAAATTTTATTTGATTGAGGTTATTTTCTTTAAAATAAAAAGAAAAGATTCATATTTCTCGATATGAATTCATATAAAATACAATTGAAATTTTTTCTTTTCCTTTTCTGCTGAGTTGTTATACTGTGTATTGAAATGAGTTCTTTAATAATTGATGTTATAATTAGTAATACAAATACCTTTCGCAGAGACCTTATTAAAAGGCAATTTTTTTCTATGGTTAATTCAGATAACTATAATTCTGTTCAATGGATATTTTGGTATAATTTACTCGCGAAATAAATTTTCTAATTCTATATAATTAACAAAAATCACGACTCGTTAGGATTAACTCTGTTTTAATATAAATATTCTCTTTTCGAAGATATGTTTAAAATTTTTACATTTTATTGAAATTTACTGACTAAGGAACTTGATGTTGTCTCTGATTTCACCAGACTACTGCATTTATCGCATTCAATTTTTAAACTAGATAGATAGCATTTATAAAAATATAACGTTTAAAATTAATCAGAAAGAAATAGTATAAATTGTAGGAGAAGGAAATCCTAAGATAAACAAGAGCAAAATAGAGTTAAAACAGAAAAAAAAACAAAATGATTCATTTTCGATTATAGGAAAGTAAAAAAAAAAAGGAAAATAATGGCTGATATCGATTTTAAATCCCTTGATGGTGAGACCTTCTAAATAATACTAAAGTTCTTATTAAAAAAAAATTTCTCGACTTTACTTTAACATCTCTTATTGAGATGTAAAACACAATGTGTTCTGGTCTATAGCAGACCTTAATTATCAATGGCAACCTTGAAACGCTGATTTGCAATGTTTATTTCCTTTTTATATGAGCTCTGCAGAATTACATGTGAGCTATGTGTGTCAATGGCTCGACACACAGTGGCAGAATAATATTGTCAGCGTTTCTTACTTAACACCTGAGTGTCAGTAGGTTACTGGTCGACTGTTGTGTATGTCTTTTGGACTATTTATGTTTTTCATTGGTTCAAGAAATTTTTTTTTTTTTTTGCGTTTTATGCTTGTATATGGAAAAAAAAACAAAATATTTCGACTATCAGACCGTAAGAGTGAATTAGGATTTTCAGGAGAGTACATTTTCTTGGATTTGGGGAGATTCATGAATCAAATTTGTTATCAAAAAAAAATTTATGAATATTATTTCTATCTACCTTTTTTTTTCAAATGAAAATGAATTTAATTTATAATTAAATTGCTGTGTCTAAGTAAGACGTCCTTCGCTTACGGTAATTTGATTCGAGTTTAAAAAGTATGTGTTTGCAAATAATAGTCAATCTTACATGTTAAAATTTAGATTATCGTATCATTTGAAAAAAAAAATTTTTTTTATATATATTAAAGAAATGTTTTCTCATTGCATTATAGATATAATAAGGTCTATAGGTTATATGGAATTTTTCTAAAATTTTCATAAAATTTGAAGTATATAGTATTAATCTAATATTTAACTTATTCCAACTTACAAAAGTTATTCTCTTGCCGCGTACAATTTATTTTCGAGATGATTCTGCAACAGTTGATTCTTCTGATGTTCTCTTATTGATGGAATCTTTTGATAAAATGGCACATGTTGAGTTGATTCGCTAGGCATCTGTTTATCTGCCTAAGATGATTCTTGAGTGAGGCCTTGAAGATATATTTTTCTTCTTGTCGTGAAATTATGGTGTCCTTATAGGATCCCTCCTTTTGATTGGTTGATTAGTTTGTAAAATATTTTGCTTCTGCACTCAGTTGTTGATGGTGTAAAGTTCAAAAGCCCCAAAATATGAACATACATCTAGTAATATTTTTCCTGGATTCTTAAACCAAATCTAAAAGCGAATTACTGAAGGGTTAGTGGTTAGTAGATAAAAAGAATACCGGTCAAGAGTTTTCAAGGTTTTAATTAATATCTTAGGATTAGTAAAATTTTAAGGCCTCATTTATCATAAGCATCTTCAAATTGATAGAAATTTGTTTAGCAGTAAAATTTTTGTTTTGACAATTTTGAACAGAAATGAAAAGAAAGTTTTGAAAGTAAAGATTTCTATCGGAGTAATTTTTAATTGCGACGATAAATCAGGAGCTTTACGAAAAACAAGGTGAATTTTAAGATTCAGAGTTTCTTCAAGCAAATAATCGAACCACGGCAAAAGAATAATTTTAAATTTCCTTTTTGCAATTTTCTCGTCCCTAAATGGTGTATAGAATTTCGACACTGAAAATTTTGGACTTACAACCCAACCATAACTAAGAGATTTACTAGAGCCAACAGATCTTTTAATAAATTTGAAGTTTAAAAATAACGATCGCACAATCCTTGAATTTTTTTCTGCAATTTTATTTAAAAATTTAAATCGCCACCTTAAAAATTTTAAGATTGATTTCTCATCGTCCCCCTCTCTCCTGAAAGAGATAGAAAGAGAAATCAAATCAAGATTATTACAATCAATTCCATCAATTTTACAAGAGAAATTTGAAATAGATTTCAAATACTTGTAAATCTTATCTGGTATTGAATCTGAATTTTCTTCGTAAATTTCTTTCCACAAAACTTTCAGAAGGATTGGGGAGGCTCTCACATTTTTGTTTAATAATTTTGACGAATTTTGAAAATAAATTTTAGAATAATTTTGGGTTACGAATTAACCTGGACTATCTGAAAATAAATTTACAAGTTTTAAAATGAACAACAAATGAGATTTCTTAGTTATAAAATTTTCCCTCTGTCCTAGAACTGGCAAGATTTTAGACAACGAAAATTTTGAAATACTTTGTTTATCTCTTACGAAAAATGCTACTGGGTCTTGTGGTCTTGAAGATATTTTAAAGTTGGGAGGCCGTAATCGCAATGCGTAGATTTTATCATCCCCCCCTCTCCTGAAAGATAAAGGCTGAGAAATAGAGAGCTGAGTACAAGATTCAAAAACACTCAATTCGTAAGGATGATCTCGAACTACTGTGAAAAATTTTGCATCATTGAAAGGCATTAAATAAAATTTATTTTTATAGAATTCCTTCCACATTACTTTAAGAAGTGTTGAGGAATAAATTTTGTCGCTTATAAAAATTTGTTCTGGATTATTTAATTGTTTCAAAATTTCGAAAGGTTTTTTATGTCTTGGAATTGCTTCGGAGTCTGCATTAATTTTATCGTCCCCCTTTTGACACATCCCTAAATTAATAATATCTGAATCCCTTGTATCGAAAAGAAATTTAACTTTTGGTTGCCTTACTTCAAAAATTTTAAATTTAGAATCTGTTAATGTTGTACAATTTTGACTAATAGGCAATTTTTTTAGAGAAATGTTTTTAGTATCTGAAAGGATTAACGATTTTTCCAAAATTTGAACACTTTCAGACCTTTCTTCAACTAATGTATAATTTGGCTGGAGAACAGTAATATCCGGATTGGTCAAGTTAGAAAGAGATTCCTCGAAGAAAGTTGCTTCTGGAATAATTTGAACGGATGTTTGAGAAATCTTCAAAGTCACATAAGGCATTTTTCGTTTCCTTCGTTTAGGATTTATAATTTTTTCAAACTTTCTTATACATTCGGGATTATATGATTTAGAAGGAGTATCTTCCAGCGATTCCCAAACTACAGTAGGTTGTAAAACTTCGACTTTCCTTAAATACCGAGATTGTAGAAAATAGTAGGTATCAACACTAGTAGTATCAACTATAGGATTCTGTTTTTGAATGGAACCAGTAGAGACTCGATAATCGTTAAGATATCGTCCCCCACTTTTCTCATAGCAACAATAATCAGAGGATTCACGGCTTGGAAAATAAGGAAGTTCATAAAATAATGCTTTTTGCTCAACTGCGAGGTAAAGTTCTTCCAGTGTTTGAGGAGCCTTTCTAGCCGCAATACGCTTCATATGATTAGGTAAATTTTCATAGAATTTGTGGAAGGCAATACGATCTGCTTTTTCGGATACATACTCGACCTCACTCTTAGGGGTAAAGGACAGCCAAACCCAAATCATTTCGCGCAACTTGTAATAAAATACTGCTATGTTATCTTCGTCCTCTATGTAAGCGTTTTCTAGTTGCGTTTGCCACGTATTTGGATTATAAAGTGCGTCTCTCATGGCATAGAGAATGTCATAGACGCATCGGATAGAATTATACCTGAAAATGTTACGAATATGGCCCGCCATTTTTTGAAAAATTCTAACCATGAAAATGTTGTGGTGATTAGGATGGATATACGGCATCCATTTTCGAACTACGTCTTCGAGCTTCACAAGAGCTCGTTTGAAATCTGAAAGTCTACTATCAAGTTCCGGTAGTTCGGATAAAAACTTTAAAGATAATTTATTTTGAGATGACTCGATGTTTTCCATATGCAACTGGACATTTGGCAAAACTATAGGTTTATTATTGTCCATTATTTTTTTTTTCAAGGGAATTCTTTAAAGATGGAGATAAAATTTTGAAAAGTATAATAAAAAAAAATAATGAAAGATGAGGCTATTTAACAATATAGCCTTATATTGAATTCAAACAGTCACCTGGTTTTCTGACTGATGTAACCTGAGGTACATAGTCAGCAATTTTATAAATGACTAAGAATGTCATTAACTGGACAGGCCACCACTGAAGAAAAGAAAAAAAACATAACTTTATTGCAAAACAATAAAGTGTGACACATATTCAACTCAGCAATGAAAAGAGATAAATAATTAGCACAAACAAAAAAAAAAAAAAAAATTTTATTTTAAGGTGTCGAAATGATACCAAGACGGTAGCACAAAGTAGGTTACCGACTCAGCAAAAATTTTTGAATTTCGCAGCAAGTAGGGTGTGGTTCGGTTATATACCGACCCAAATAATTTAGATGTTGAAATATTTAATTTTCAAAAAGAAGAAAAATGAAATTTTAATAAAATAGTAATAAAATTGGTATATAAGGAAAAATTTCTTTCTAAGAAACCCCGTCTTGGGGAAAGAAAACGTGAACAAATGATTTTTAAGATAAATGCAATTTCTCAAAGAGAAGGATTAACACCAGTCTCTTCGAATCCCACCGCTGCCACCAGTTTTCTTTATGTTATGTCCGCCGCTGTAATTTTAAATTAGTTATCCGGGATTTCTCCCTTTGGTAGCGATAGAAAAATTTAACGAGCAATATGGAGGTTGCGGACAACAGTAAAGAATACGAGGAAGAATTTCACTTCCTATATTTATAATTTAATGTGGGTTTTTCGAAGAGTGTGAACCCAAACGCCTTCGAGCTTGGTCAACGTTGCATTTATAAATCGATCGACAGAGAGAAAAGATATTAGAATTGTCTCTCACTTACCTTTGGATGATTCTTTCTTCTAACACGGCAGGCGTTTATCCCTCCAGAACTTTGCAGCTCACTCGGCCTCCTCCTGATGGATTTGGTTGAATGGACGCGGCTGGGGTTGTAGGATAAAGTCTTATGTGCTACTTTCGAATGAAACACTCAAGGTTGAAGTTGTGATCTCTAGTCTTTTTATTAAACGTTCAATTACAATATTCTTATAGTTGAACTTCACTTACACACTATAACTCTTCACAATTTTAAAATATACAATTTTATTGTATTTTGCGTCTTTGTGGGGCCCGAAGGCTAATATGCGCAGAACTACGTCGACTCGAGATTGGATTACAAATCAGATTTACTTTTGTATCACTATTCAATCGAACCGAATGTTTAATCGATGCTTGAGAATTTTTATATATAATTTAGATTTAGTTATTGACTTTTCAACGCAAACGCGGATTCCTGCAATAACTGAATTTAATGGATTTTTAGTTTAAATATCTTACTGACTTTTCAACGCAAACGCGGATTCCTGCAGTAAGATTAATTGATTTTTTAGATTTATGATAAATATCCCCTATTGACTTTTCGACGCAAACGCGGATTCCTGCAATAAGATTCACGAAATTTTCGCGGTTTCGTTATTCGCGGTCCTTAGGTCTCAAGATCACGAGATCTGATAGTCAACTAAGGCCCTGAGCCATGGCGCTCAGGCTATTTAAAAACTTTTGATTGATGTTCGATGGGAGTAATTAAATTATCGTCATTGGTGGAAAATGACGACAAGTTTTTATTTATTCGTCAATCGTTATTGCAAGAATCGTCGCTCTACTTTTATACGCATAAATGGTGGTAAAACTGACGCTGCGTTTTCGCGTGCTTTTGTAAAGAGGAGTTTTATAAATTTATTTATGAAATAAAATAAATTAGTAAAAAAAAAATTTATTGGACATAACAGAGTTTATTCCTTATCCTCTCTACTGCTGTATTGTTATCTTCTGTATATACGCATACACTTCCCTGCTTGACAACATTTAATATTTATGTGAGGTTAAATTGACTGAAAAATATCGGTCGATATGTTTTTTTAAGTAGAGTCATTTATTTTCTTGAATCGAGACTACGTTTTTTTTAAGTCAAGAAAAAAAAGTCATCAATGGGAGAATTTTATGTCTTCCGTTAAGTAAATATTCGCATGATTTAATAAAAGTTGTTTTATTGAGTTAAGATTATAATTTATTTAAATCAAAATTAAAATTTTCTCATTCCAATAGACTGTTGTCTTGAGTCGATAATGTAGTTTACTCAAACTGAGAGTAAATATTCTTCTGCCACGCGAAAAAAGTTCTTGGTTTGAGATGTTGATATATATTGTGACAATTTACTATACTCACCAACCAAGACAGAAAAGTATCTTGTTTTGATAGTTTTTTTTACTCGATTAGAAACAAAATAAATTTGACTTAAAATAAATATTCTTAAACCAAGATTATTTAACTTAAATTAAAATTTAATTATTCTTGATACAATATTTTTATGATATTAGTCGAAGAAAATGTTCTCGGATTAAAAAAACCTAATTACTCAGCCCAAGAATAAAAAAATTAAGGCAAAAATTATCTTGGGCCAAGTCAACCTTTTTTTCTGTGTACAAAAACTGCCACAAAATTTATTAGAATATTTTACTCGATCTGGAATTCATTTTGCTTAATCTTTGTCATGATAAACCTGCAACTATAACTGGGTCAAGTCCTAGATGTCGTTAAGTTGCGGAATAAACTGCCAAAAGATTTGGTACAGTGTTTTACTCAACCTGGAATTTTTCTTTTATTTGCCTGTGAGATAATAAGACGGCGACTAGGACTAGAACAAGTTTCAGATGTCGTTAATATGCTGAAAAAACTGCCGCAATCTCGGTGACAGTTCTTTACTAGCTCTGGAATTTCTCGTTTTTTTTGTGAGATGGTAATACTCCCCCTAGGATTGGACAAAGTTCTAGGTGACGTTATTCTGCTGAAAAAACTAAGACAAGATTTCTGACAATTTTTTATTTGACCTATAATTTTATCTATTTTTAATCTTTGACACTATAACACTGCTCGTTGTCTTGCTAATAGTCATGCTAATGGTCCTACTGATTGTCTCGCTGATCGTTTTGTGAGTTGTCATTCTGACTGTCTCGCTCATTGTTTTAATGATGGCCTTGCCCATTGTCTTATTACTTGTCTTGCTAATTGTCTCGTTAGCTGTCTCTGTGATTGTCTTGCTAATTGTCTCGTTAGCTGTCTCTGTGATTGTCTTGATGATCGTCTCGCACATTGTCTTGACGATTGTTTCGTTAGTTGTCTCTGTAATTGTCTTGATGATGGTCTCGCACATTGTCTTGATAATTGTTTACCTAGTTGTCTTGGTAATTGTATCGCTCATTGTATTGATGATGGTCTTGCTAATTATCCTGCTGATTGTCTTACTAGTTGTCTCGGCGATTGCCTTGCTAATTGTCTCATTAGAGGTCTTTGTGATTGTCTTGATGATGGTCTTGCGCATGGTCTTAATGATGGTCTTGCTTACTGTCTTGTTAGCTGTCTTGATGATTGTCTTGCTAATTGTCTTGATGATTGTCTTGAGAATGGTCTCGCAAATGGTATTGACGATAGTCTTGCTGATTGTCTTGTTAGTTGTCTCGTTAATTGTCTTGCTAATTGTCTCGCTTGTTGTCTCTGTGATTGTCTTGATGATTGTCTTGCTCATTGTCTCGTTAATTGTCTTGCTAATTGTCTCGTTAGTTGTCTCTGTGATTGTCTTGCTAATTGTCTCGTCAGTTGTCTTTGTGATTGTCTTGATAATGGTGTCGCACATTGTCTTGACGATTGTCTTGCTAATTGTCTCGTGAATTGTCTTGCTGATTGTCTTGTTAGTTGTCTTGCTAATGTTAGTTAATTGTCTTGTTAATTGTCTTGTTAATTGTCTTGCTAATTGTCTTAATGATTGTCTTGAGAATTGTCTCGAAAATGGTATTGATGATAGTCTTGCTAATTGTCTTAATGATTGTCTCGCCAATCGTCTTGCTCATTGTCTTGTAAATTGTCTTGCTGATTGTCTTGTTAGTTGTCTCGTTAACTGTCTTGCTAGTTGTCTCTGTGATTGTCTTGATGATGGTGTCGCACATTCTCTTGATGATTGTCTTGCTAATTGTCTCGTGAATTGTCTTGCTGATTGTCTCGATGATTGTCTGACCGATTGTCCTCCTAATTGTCTCCCTCATCATCTTGCAGATTGTCTTGTTAGTTGTCTTGTCAATTGTCTCGCTCATTGTATTGATGATAGTCTTGTTAATTATCTTGCTGATTGTCTTGTTAGTTGTCTTGGTGATGGTTCGCGCATCGTCTTGATGATTGTCTTGCAGATTAACGTGCTAATTGTCTCGTTAATTGTCTTGCTAATTGTCTCGTTGGTTGTCTCTGTGATTTTCTTGCTAATTGCCTCGTTAGTTGTCTCTGTGATTGTCTTGATTAGTCTCGCACATTGTCTTGATGATTGTCTTGCTCGTTGTCTTGTTAATTGTCTTGCTAATTGTCTCGTCAGTTGTCTCTGTGATTGTCTTGATGATGGTCTCGCACATTGTCTTAATGATTGTCTTGCTAGTTGTCTTCATAATTGTATCGCTCATTGTCTTGATGATGGTCTTGTTGATTGGCTTGCTAATTGTCTTGTTAATTGTCTCTGTGATTGCCTTGCTAATTGTCTCGTTAGTTGTCATTGTGATTGCCTTGCTAGTTGTCTTGCTCATTGTCTTGTTAATTGTCTTGCTGACTATCTTGTTAGTAGTCTTGATGATTGTCTTGCTAATTGTCTTCAGTAGTCTTGATGATTGTCTTGCTAATTGTCTTGATGATGGTCTTGTTGATTGGATCGCTAATTTTCTTGTGAATAGTCTCTGTGATTGTCTTGATAATTGTCTTGTTAGCTGTCTTGATGATTGTCTTGCTAATTGTCTTGATGATTGTCTTGAGAATGGTCTCGCGAATGGTATTGATGATGGTCTTGCTAATTGTCTTGCTAATTGTCTTAATGATTGTCTCGCTAATCGTCTTGCTTATTGTTTTGTTAATTGTCTTGCTGATTGTCTTGTTAGTTGTCTCTGTGATTGTTTTGATGATGATTTCGCACATTGTCTTGATGATTTTCTAGCCAATTGTCTTGTTAGTTATCTTGCTAATTGACTTGCTAATTGTCTTAATGATTGTCTCGCTGATAGTCTTGCTGATTGTCTTGTTAGTTGTCTTGCTTATTATCTCTGTAATTATCTCGATGATCGTCTTCCGAAATAACATTCAAAAGTATTTGTAAATTTGATTCAACCGAAATTACTTTTTGCAATCGTAATACTTGCTGTTCAAATTGCAGTATTAAAATTTTGCTATAAGATTTATAAAATGTATTACAAAGTTTTTGGAATATATTCATTTTCAACATATTCCGATAAAGTGTGAATAATAAAAATGTATTTGAATAAAATATTTTTATTCGTAAAAATATAATATTTTTTTTTTTGTATTAAAAAAAATTCAATGCCAACAAAATATTATTAGGCCATAGAAAATAATTTTTGTGCAAATAAATTATTTTGGAGAAGAGCAAAGAGTAACGAGTTTCCTATAAAATATTTATTTTGAAACTTAATTGAATTTGTAGGCACTAAAAAGTCATAATTGCATATTAATTTTATTAGTAATTTTCATTTTTTATGAAAATAATTATATCTTAGTGTACATAGACCTGATTTGATAACTTGCGCATAATGTGACTTAATAAGAATATCTCATTGACAATTTTTATTCTATTACAACCTCAATTTCGACGTTATTTTATGACATTCGATAGTTGAAGCTATTTTTCTAGTTAATTGGCGTGAATTTGTTCGCGATCGTCATTTTCATCTAGTAAAATTTGCGCGAATTCTTTTTTATTTTATTCTAATTGTTGAGCACAAGCTTCCGTACCCTGTTCATTATATATATATATATAGGTGTATATGTATATATAGGGACGAATATATTGTATATAGACAATACATTCGTACGCTACCCCGTAGGACACCCTATGCACTTAAAAGTGAAAGTTGTGCACCTAAAACGTAACGAGGTCATTCGTTGAGTAGATTTTACACCTCATTTTTTTTTCCATACCGGGGGCCTTATATGAAAATCGATTCTTAAGAAGTAAACTCCAAAAATGAAAATTGGTATTTTGATTTCGATTTCTTTTTTTCTGTGTATGACATAAGTACCCTTTTTGGATTACAGATGTTCGAAGTGCCATAATATTTCGAGGGCTTCCTTTACTTTTACGAAGCCCGCCTGTTATTACTTCTCGGGATAAATCAACCTGGCGACCAACCAAAGAAGTTGTGATTGATGGGTTTCTTTTACATGTTAAAGTAATTTCTGTTAAATTATCTCAAATAATCATTCATATAATGAATATTCGACGAAGAAGACTAAACTATTCATTTTTTACTTTTTCAGGATGAAGAAAAATTGAACAAATCATTGGTAAACAGGAAAGTAAAATTGCAGAAGTTTGGGATTTTAGAACAACTATTATCCGTGCTGATTGGAGACAGCCTTGATAATATTAAAAAACGATTAGTTATTATCAACAATATTAGTTATGTAGCAGAATCTACAGTCCAGACCTGACTTTCAAAAGTTTTTACAGCTTACAGTTAGAATTTTGTCGTGAAGCGGCTTACCCGTGGTTATTTTTAAAAAACGCGATTTATAAAATAGATTGTGATGGTGATTCAGTGATTTCCCCACTTCAAATATTCATTAATGATTTGCAACGTATAGGAATTTAATTATGATTAAGTTTTAAGTTTAATTACTTTAATTATAACAATGTCTCAAAATAGTAATTCTGGTATCCTAGGTGATTTTAATGATAAGTTGATTAATGCTAAGTTGAAACTCTATGGTTCATCTAACATTTCATTGAACCAAATTGATTATATATTTAAAATCATACAGAATCTTTTTAATGAAGAACATGAGAATATTAAAAGTAAATTACAATATGATAAGAATGATGGATGTAGTGTAAAACTTACATCTGATGTCGTAAATATTTTAAATTGTACTGATGAAAACTTGAAGCGATTTAATAGTGAGTATAACCGTATCCAAATTTTGGAACAGAGTGGGTTCTACGTACCACCAATTGAGTTTACGGTTGGTACAAGATGCGTGACTCTGAAGAGAAATTTTGAAGGTAATCCTAACTCTAAACCTAAAAATGCTACTGGCATTTTGTTTCCATGAAGAGCTATGCTTGAGAAAGTTTTTGAACTTCCAGGTTTATATGTTACAGTAAAATCATATAAACAACAACTAGAACAAAATAATAATATAATATCAAATTTTATTCAAAGTCCTCTTTGGAAAAAAAAATTCAAAATTGTCCATTAAAAAATGATATGTTTCCACTGTTTTTATTTAGTGATAATTACGAAACAGGGAATTGTCTTGGAAGTCATGCTGGTTCCAATCAACTGTGCGGTACATATGTCTCGATTCCATGTTTTCCACCGTATCTACAATCCTTAAATTCAATATTTCATGCACTTATTTACTATTCGAAAGATCGACAAGAATATGGTAACTTTGCTGTCTTTAGAACCTTGATTTAAGAACTAGCGGCATTACAGAATACCGGCGTCGAAATTTATTTATCAGGTGGAGAAAAAAAAATATATTTCAAACTCGGTTTAATTTTAGGTGATAATCTGGGTTTACATTCTATTCTTGGTTTCGTGGAAAATTTTAATTCATTTTACTTATGCCAATTTTGTAAGATGGGCGTTATTCAACGTTCGCTAGCAACGTTAGAAGATAAAAGATTATTACGTGATAAAGATTCATATGAAACTGACGTACATTTAAAAGCTCCAAGTTCGACGGGGATTAAGGAAAAATGTATTTTTAATGGTTTACCTGATTTTCATATTCTAGATAATGTCGTTGTTGCTATTATGCATGATTTTATTGAAGGTGTTATGCACCAAGATATGTATGATATCTTAGATTACTACATTAACAAAGCAAAGCTTTTTTCTCTGATTGAGCTATCTACTCGCGTAAAGTTACATGATTTTGGTAGATTTGATAATAGGAATAAGCCACCTGAAATCTTGTCCAATCATTTAAAAAATGGATCACTAAAAATGTCAACTGGTAAAATGTTAACATTTGTTCGTCATTTTGGTATGATTATAGGAGATTTAATACTAAGTGATGATATTGTTTTTAGAATTTATTCGAACCTACTACAAATTCTTGATATAATTTCAACACGATCGGGTCATAAAAATTGCCGAGGATTATTAGGAACCTTAGTATCCGAGTATCATACATGTATATTAGTGCGTACTATCTTCAATCGGAATTGTAAAAGGAAAGAACATAATCTATTACATTATGATACAGTGATGCATAGTTCTGGTCCATTAATTAGTTTTTCCGGGATGCGGTGGAGATCTAAACATAAGGAATCTAGACTGTTAGCAGCTCTTTCCAATTCTAAAGTAAACGTATGCTATACTTTAGCCGTTAAACACTAATTCAAATTTGCGTATCTGTTACAATCCAACGCTATGTTCCCGACTGAATTATTAACTGGAATCGTGAAAAAAGTGACCATGAAACAATTATTTTCTTTAACTAATAATAATGATTCATAATTCATGAATTTTCACATAAAACTATGATTACGTATGATTGGATTGAAAAGAGAGGAATTGAATACAAACCGGGAATGGTTTTATGTACATCTCACGAAAATTATAAACTAAATTTTGGTATGATTAAAAATATTGTCATTGAACAAAATGTCATTTACTTTGTTTATGAAAAATTAATAACAATTTTCGATTGTCATTATCACGCATTTAAAGTAATAAGCTTGAAATCCGAAGAATATACTATATGATATGAACATTTAGTTGACATGTATCCAGTGTTATTAATTCACAAATCCAATGAATATTATGTCTTACAACATTACTTAGCTTGAGATGTACTACTTGAAATGTATTATACTAATTATTTTAATAAAATTTGCTACTTACAATTATTAGTTTGTTAATAATTATTAACTTATATGACATAAGTTATATCATTAGTATTATCAATGATACTAATTCTACTACTATAGCATTATGTCTAATATTATTATTATGCTGTAAAACATCACCGTGGAAAGTCCAAGCGGTGTAGGTATTAAAATCGGTGGTGTTAAATTCCAGTACCAAAAGTAATGTTAAAACAATGCCGCCGCCGGTGTAGATATTCTTTACCGGTGGTAAAATATTATACGTTGTGAATATTTCTTGTGTTTTATAATTTTTGAAGTTAATACTCCAAGTGGACGCAGTTTACTCCTGTCACGATCGGAGAGAGTGAAGGTGACGGGCGAAGGGTTTATATTAATTAATTATTTAGTACAAAATTACCTAAAAATAATTATTCTATAACTCAACCAAGGAGCCTATTAGGTCCGTCACGTGGCTAGTGTGAGAATGTTAATTACTCGGTAATTTCGTTAAATACTAAATAAGTCTATTTCGTACCGAGCGGAAGTACGATAGACTATCCCAATCGTTGACCTGCGTGGCTTTAGAATAGGTCCGGGATATTGAAGCGAAAGGAAAATAGGTAGGTGAATATGGGCCCTCGAGAAGTCCCCGTTCTTAACGTCTGTCTCTTTCTGTACCCGTCAACTTATGAATGTTGGAGTGAGAGGTATAAAATAAAAGAAAGATGTTTCTTAAAAAAAAAACGAAGAATTGTATATTCTTGTAATATTGTTTTACAAAGGTGTGTTATAGTTTTACAATATATATATAGACTTACCACTCAGTTTGAGGTGGTTTACGATTTTCGCTGATCACACTCTCTCACAGTTCACCAATTTGAATTTATGATCACGAATTGTTCAATTACAGTCCTTATTTTTAATTACACTGGGACACGGCACTGTGGCTTCGTGATTTTATTCAGCGGAATCAAATATCTTGTTCAGACTCGGAGCTACTGGGGTGCCAAGCGAATGCACTCCCCTATCCATCGAGTATGAATGCAAGTATTCTTTTTGTTAGGATGTCGGTCTAGGAGTCCGGATTCCTAGGCTATGGACCGTCACGAAACCGATGATCCTGGTTTGGGGGTGAGTCGAATCAACCGAGATTTTAACGAATTTAAAATTTAATTATTTGCCCTAGAAGCCCGATTGCCTAGGCTGTGGACCGTCACGTGGACAACGATGAAAATTATAGATTCTGATTCGCGGTACTAATCGGCTCAGCCGTTTAGAACTAATCTTATTTTGAACTAATAGAAATTTAGACTGAAACCGGCAATTGACCCGAAATCCGACAGAGATTAGTTCTGATTAGCGATTGACTGACTTCATTAGATTTTCGGCAGTTTATATACCCTAGATCTAGCTGGGGGAATTGTGTGGTTCCTATTGATTTCCTGGTTTGGATCATCGATGTGATGATCTAACAGGGCGTCAAAATCAAATGAGTAATCCATGGTGTGGCAATAGTTTCCGGGTTTAGGGAATCAAAATACGTCTCAAAATGGTCAAAAAAAAGATGATGCGTAAGTGTTCCAGGTTTGGAGGTCATTCTACGTGAAAAACATATGAGTAATCTATGTTGTAAGCTTAGAGTTAACAACAGGGGGTAGAAAAACATGATGCGTAAGTGTTCCGGGTTCGGGAGTCATCTTGCGTGAAAAACAAATGAGTAATCTATGCTGTAGGTCTGATATTAGTGAAAGGAGTCGTGATTTGTCCCGTGAGAAAAATATAATGCGCGTATATTCCGAATTTGGAGGTCATTCTATGTGACAAACAAGTAGGTAAACATATTACACAATCCGTGTTACTAGTAAGTGGTTCAGAGATTTCGAAATCAAAAAAAAAATATAACTCGAAATATTGAATTTGGATTATAAGTTAAGTAAATCATTTAGCTCGTAAAATTTGTTTACCGCTGAAACGCTAGAGCCTCAGTGCTCACGTGCACGCGTCCCTGATAAATTAGACGGTGATTTCATCATTCATCTATTGGGTATGCTCACACACACACGCTCTCTTGTACGTATATTGTCACAAAAAGTACACAGGTAGGTGTGGATGCAAGATGAGTATAAACTTAGGTATCATAGTAGGTTTGAAAATGGATGGCAGAGAGAGAGAGAGAGGTAAATACAATATTGTCCCATCTGTCGATCTCTGCCTGTTCATGGTCATCGTGCATGCACTCACATAGATACCTGAAAAAGATAAATTTATCACCGTGGGGTGGGCGTAGTCGAGTATTTCTTATTTTAAAAGAAAACAAAAATATAATAGGGAATGTTAATATAATTGATTAAATCGCAATCGATATGTATCGAGTGTTACACCCCGCTTTTACACCGGTTATCCCGGGTTTACTCCGCTTTAACACCGGTATTTTTAATACTGGCGAGTTACTCCTCCTACACCGGTGTAATTTTATTCAAACACTGGGCGGTTAAAATTAGTCCATTTTTAAACCGCTCTTAATACAGTGTAATATTATTTCTATTATTTATAAAATAATTTATCAAATATTATTTATTATAATTTTGTAATTTAACATTGGATTATATGACTAATATTATAATGCTAATTATAAAATCAAATTTTATTTTTATGAAGGTTAAGTTCATGATACTTTATAATTATGCTCCATTTGTAATATAATGTAGTTATTTATTAAGTATCTGTAGGATAGCCATGTCAGAGATTCATAGTATGCCGAAAACAAGGATACGGATCGTTGTTACGTCCTGGATGACGAACACATGTTATTCAGTCCCTTAATTTCAAGTCAATGCACTTAAGCCATTTACTCGGGTAGCGGGGACCTCGCTATTTAGTGTCGAGTATGTCAATATACGAAAATAGGATGTACGAGGTGAATGGATGTGTCTTATCACTAGATAAATGAACAATTGATTTAACTTACAGTTGGTTTATTTAATATAATAAAATGTCAGGATACAATATTTGGCAGAGTTGGAGACCAGATTGTAGATTGAAATTCGCTTCGAAATAAATTGTTGTTGGTTGAACCTTGTTTTGAAATAAATTGTTGTCAGGCGGCTTGATAGTTGGTTGTGGTTCTTAAATGTTGAGAATGGTTGATGTAAAACTGAGCAAAGGGAGTTTACTGATGCTGGGTAATTGACAATCTGTCTGAATATACACTTTCAAACTGATGAAATTTATTTAAATATGAAAAATAATATTTTAAAACAGTAATAATATTCAACAGAAATAATTTAATTAGTTAAATTATTTGTATTGTTGAATAAAATAATTCAAAATCGAAATTATATTATTTAGAATAATCTACTTTAAATTGTATAAATTCTGAATTTAAATATTAGTCACTCGAACAAAGAAATTAAATTTTTATATTTCCGAATAATAAGACTATACGTAACCAAAAGCTTGATAAATAATGGGCATTGAGGTCTGATTTGCGGCAGTTTATATAGGCGCCAATCATAGGCGAGGGGCTGCACGCGCGACCTAAATTTCATTTTGTTACCGAAAACTAATGTTATTAAGCAGAGTCGAATACTTGCGGGGTGGGATGTAAGAAAAGACGTACGTGACGATCTCGGATCGAAACTTCTAGAACGATGACAAAGACTCAAAATAAAGATGATGGTAGGAGTTACGGGTGGAAGAAAGATGTCCGACCCCATGCTATCGGATAGGAGTTATTTTAGTCTGTTAATTACGGGTTACTAATTGGATTTATCGTATAAGTGGTTATGGATTATTGATCCTTTTGTCATTATCTTTCGATTGGTTATAGTCATTTCCTCCTATCGTCAATGGGTTAAAAGTTACACCTATTTTCAATTACAATATTCAATAAATGGAAATTATTATAAGGTTCATAGATAGATCTGCATTAGAGGATTATGGTGATAATTTCAGTTTTTAATTATTTTAATTATTTATCGAGTTATTTAAGGTTGAATTTAGCGATATAGTCATATGCGTTAAAGAAAGAAGTGATCGTATGAGTCATGCGCCACGCCTTTGAGCGAAGCTTCTAGCTCCAGCTCAATGTTATTAGGTGAGCCTTATGTTAAATGGTTAATTACCGAATACTAAGTAGGATTAAGGCATAGATGGTTATTGTTTATTAATTCTTTCGTTATTAGCTTTCAATTGATTATAGTCATTCCTTTCTACTGTTATTGGTTGCAATGTTATACTTATTTTTGATTATTGCGGAGTAATTATTAAATAATCTATAATTATTATTGGTTCAATTAGATAAGTTATTTTTCTGGGTTATTGTGAGATGTTTAGTTAGTCGATATTTTAATTAGGTATCGAGTTATTTAATCTACAATTTATCGATATAATTGTATGTGTTAGAGAGAGGAGTGAAAAAATACGTCAGGCGATACGTCACAAGAAGTAGCGGTAGCAACAGATGAGTCATGAGCCACGCCTGGAGAGAAGGTTCTAGATCTGAGTCAATGTATTGGTTGAGCCTTTTTTGGGATGGCTAATTACGCCTTATTAATTAGGTTTAAGGTGTAGATGTTTATTGATTATTAATCCTCTCGTTATTATCTTTGGATTGATTATAGTCGCTTCGTTCTACTGTTATTGGTTGAATGCTAACTTATTTTTAATTATTACGGGATAATTATTAGATAATCTGGAAGCATTGTTGATCCAGTTAGATGAGGTATATGACCGGATTATAATGATATTTTTAGGTTCTAATTATTTTTATTATTTATCGAGTTATTGGAAGCGGAAATTAGCGATATATTCGCATGAGTTAGAGAGAGAAATGACGAAGTACGTCACACGGTACGTCACAAGAGAAACCTCGGGAGCGTGAGAAGGCAGACCGTATTAATTTCGTTAATAGGGGACAGAGAAGCAATCCCATGCTTTAGGTGGGCTTATTTTGAATGGTTTACTACGAATTGTCCGTTGAGATTAAGATTTGAGAGTTTAATAATTAATAATCTATTTTTCCTTGTCTATCGATGGGTGATGATTATTTGTCCCTATCGTTAGTGGTTTCAAAGTTATGCCTGTTTTTAGGTTTAAATATATAATAATTTGCAATTATTATTAATCTCGTCGGTAAAGGGACGCTAGTGGATTGTCGTGGAACTTTTTGGTTAATCATTATTTTATTTATTATTTGAGTTATTAAAAGTAGAAGTTACGCGCTTACGTATGTATTTGTGGGACAAGGGTGAAGCGAAAGAGTGAGGTTCCTTGATCGGCCTCTGATGGTTAGTTAGTTAGTATATAGGTTTTATCTAAATCTGAATTCTATTTTCCCTTGTTTACCGATTGACTATAATTTACTCCTGTTGTTATAGCTAGGTGGTTATGACTTTGATTATTCTTTGTTTCGAGGTTAAGGAATTATTATTATGGTTACTTATTCTGTCATGGTATGCTATGGTTGTCCGATGCTGCGTTGTTATTTGGTGAGCTGTTATCTTATTTTCGTATCGGTACGTTGGGATATTGCGTTCTAATTTGTTAATATTTATTTAATAAAAAGGTTCTTGGGTTATTATGCAACACTATTGCGTACTACGCGTTATTTATGATTCTATCTACTGTCAATGATGTTGATTATAGAGTTTATTACCTTGTTTTTGTTAACAATTATCAGTTTATTTTTTAGTTATTTAAAATTTAAATAAAATTTAATATTTATTTGAATTAGTAGATACTAAAAGAATGCAGAGGGTCTAGATGAATTAAATGTAAAGTAAATGAAGCGTAGATATAAAGGTTATCAGGGTGGTGACACTTGGCCTTCTAAGAAAAAACGGAAGAGCCTCGCGTGACATTATTGAAATATAGTACAGTTTAGGTTGCAAGCATTAGGGAGCTTATCACAGTTTAGTTGATTGCTCAATTCGTTAGTTAGTTTATTATTTCTTTATAAGTAATAAAAAGGGAAATTTATAGTATTCCTTGTTTACATCAACAAGTTCTGACTACTCATCTGACCTTGATATGGTTAGTTTTAGTTCTTATAAAAATTTAAGTTTTGTTTATTTAATTATGAAATATTTCCTTATTTTCGCATGTTACGCCGTAACATCGTCATTTTGACGATCCACTGTGAGGATACGCTGTATAGCTGAATTAGATATACGACGTATCGTTAAGTAAAATGACTATACAGTGTATAGCCAGAATAGCGATACGTATAGTTAATCTGACGATACTTTTCTCTTCGTGTTGCATTATCTATGACAAGTTAATAAAAGAAAAACTTATGATAAGGTCAATTTAATAACGAAAGAAGTAATCAATTTATAAAGTATAATTATAAAAGTTTCTAAAAATTTTTAATAAAAATAATACTGACTCAATTTAGTTTTTCAAATTTACCTTATCATTTTATGTAAACATATGAATTATGCATATAACCTTCATTAAGTTAAATACTTACTTTCTAATCATTTTTCCCTATATTCAGAGAATTGATTGCCCTGATGTCACAAGCCAACGTCAAACTGAAGTCATGTCAAATTCAGCCGAATATTACCGGCAGATGTTACCCCCATCAAGAATCTCAGAAGTAAGGTTTTAAAGAGTATTTGTAATTCGAGATAAATTATTTAAAAAATTCCGATTTATGAGAAAATGACTAATTTTATAGAAATAAAATAGTTTTGAACAATGAGAAACTATTAAAATAAACATCTTTTTTTCAAGTGGAACTATCATTTTGTAATGAATTCTATAATTATTTTAAGTAGTTTTATTATAAAAGTAATTAAGATACATAAATCATTACAATTGTTAACTTGACAACCGAACTGCTTTTTTTCTACTAAAAATATGTATCAGTTGTTTGTTGCTTAGCAACCACGCACTCACACCAACCAAATTAAACACCCCATAAATATTTTATTGCTTTTATTTCAACAGGAACGTATTATTTCGATTATTTATTATTTAGTTATATTTTATGTTATAGGTTTAATGTTTATTTATTATTTGTGAACTGATAGTTGAAAAAAAGAGTCATTGCTAATATTTAAAGATCACTTAAAAACGTCTCAAGTACAATATTCAATAACTTTGACAATTTTGAAACGTTCTTTAAAAATAAACAACCTTGCAGACCTATACAAATTTTTGCCTCAATAACAAAATTTTTTTAAAATAGAAAAATATCAAATTTATTTAGTATAATTTTTTTCTATGGTTGTTCAGTCCACTAAAATGTATATATTAATAATATCAATAATCATACTATTGAACATCACCAATAAACATTTTTAATCACTAAAAATCAATTGCATAAACAGTTACAGACCATGCATCAATAATTATTATATAAAATCTGAGTCCACTTTAAAATCAGGATAAGTCAATTCACCTATAATAAAATAAAATATAATTGCTATATTTTATGAACATCGAAGTTTCCACGATATTAATATAAATAATTTTATTTCTTAACGTGATTTTCTCAACATTAACATTAAAAATTTCCAAATAAAAGAAATTAGTTCACTGCTATCTTATAATCAATTTTTCTTTAACTCTTCGAAACAACTTATTATTCAAACATTGTGTTATATATATACATATAATAAATTATTTATCAAACTAGCGTCAGCAATCGTCATTAGGATCAAACACCGGATCACATGAATCGAATGGATCACTAAGACTACAAAATAATGCAACACCTTGTCGCATTCCTTCTCCAATCCCCCTTATGGAAAGTGACTTAAAGGTCAATTTGACAATCTCCATTAACTGCTCAAGAACGTTTTGACTCGGCAAACACTTTAATAATAGATTCGATTGAAGATTATTCACGAAGATCTTACTCATCCCTGTTACGTCCAAGAATTAGAAGAATTCAACCACGCGAAATTAATCATTAATTAATCATCAATTAATCATCATATTATATTTAAGATTATTCAATCGTAGTCTAGACAGGTTGCAATCAACAGTAGATGAAATCCATCGGAATATGCCAACCAAAAAAAGTATTGAAAAAAGGCCATTCGGCAGCCGAAATGGGAGTAAATTTTTCATTATATATTTATATATTTAAATCTGTAAGGTAAACGGTAGTGTTTAAAGGTTCATTTGAAGCTTCTAAGATCAATTATATTTATGCTTGTCAATGTTCAAAAAATACTTTATGCATACTTTAATGTTAAGATTTTAAAAGTGTTACCCGGCAGTAATCAGAATTGGAACAGTTTCATAAATTTATTGAAAAGTTGAAAAACGAATGCAACAGCTAAATTTCAATAAATAAATAGGTAATTGTTATTGAATATAAAAAAATAGTACTCAAATATAAAGCTCATTAGATAAGCTACATAAAAATATTAGCAAAATTCAACTATTATGAATTACTTGAAAGTTATTAAATAAGAAATTAAAAAAAAATTGTTTTTTCTATTCTTCTGAAAATTTTGGAATTCATCAAAGTACTAGAAAAAATTATCAAAAAGGCCATTCGGCAACCAAAATGGAAGTAGAATTTTCATTATTTATTTAATGATTTAAATCGGTAAGGCAGACGGTGGCGTTTAAAGGTTCATCTGAAGCTGATAAGATCAATTATATTTATGCTTGTCAATTTTTAAAAAATACTTTATGCATACTTTAATGTTGAGATTTTAAAAGTGTTACACGGTAGTAATCAGAATTGAAACAATTACATAAATTTATTGAAAAATAGAAGAACGAATGCAACAGCTAAATTTCAATAAATAAATAGGTAATTTTCGTTGAATATAAAAAAATAGTACTAAAATATAAAGCTCATTAGATAAGCTACATAAAAATATTAACAAAATTCAACTATTATGAATTACTTGATAGTTATTAAATGAGAAAGTAAAAAAAAAATAGTTTTTTCGATTTTTCTGAAAATTTTGAGATTTATCAAAGTACTAGAAAAAATTATCAACAGAGTAAGCAACATAGCCTAAATTAAAGCAAATCGAATGAACATAAAGATTAAATCACCAAAAATAGATTATCTCTTTAGGATCAAAAGTTATTTAACGATAAATCAAGAAAAGTTGAATTTTTTGAACAATTAAAAAATCTTTTAACGACTCTAACTTTTAAACTTTTGAGCTGATTGAGCTCATCTTCGAACTGAACCGAGCTTTTTAGCTGAAGAATATGCAAAAAAAAATTTCATGACGATCGGTACAGAATTGTGGACGCTATCGTGGGAGAACCGCGCGTTATATCGTATATATATATATATATATATATATATATATATATATATATATATATATAAATACATATATATATATATATATATATATATATAGTTTGTGCGCGCCATTCGGCCACTTTTGTAGCGTGTTTCAGTATTCGGTAACTCAGTAATGGGACTCAGTATACCCACGCACGTGCTTACGATAAGTCGTAGTTCTTGTTTTCTTAAATCGTAAACGCTACTTTTCCGAATAGCTTGTTTTGCAATACATATAAACAACTCTATATATATAGATATATTTTAATTGTTCAAATCTAATTTTTGTAATTTCAACTATATATAGATCAGTAAGTTTTATTCATTGAATATTTTTATTTTTGTAATAGATAATATAATCTTTATATCTGAACAAAGTTATTGTGATTTTATTTTTTATTTTATGCACAGAAGCCGTTAATAATTGGGATTTGAGATGCGTCGAGGTCCATATAAGGAGTATTTACACCGAGTTCTATCAACAATTACAACGGCTCCGTGAAACTGTACGTATAAGTTATCTCTGTAACGTTTTTTTTTTTTAATAATAATAATAAGTTGACAGACCCTAAAAGCGATTAGTGTTTGACACCGTCGTAAGAAATTTATTAAAAAAAATAGCAATAATTATGCCGATAAAATGATCAGAAATCTAACCGTTTAATATTTGGGCGAACATATTCCGATTACAATTAAATTTACAGACAATTTTAAAATGAGGATTGGTGCGTATCTTGAAATTAAATTTCCTTTCTAAAATTTTTGTTTTCATGTCCGTTTATTTTCTTTTTTTATTTATTATTTTCATTTTAATGTCTCAAACTTGATAGAGTTCCCGGCAGCTACTAACTTAGTTGTTTGAATATTTGTATTTATACCTATAGGTATACATAAACGCGGATTGAGCACAGATACTTATATGCGTTGCCACAATAAAAAAATATCTGGGCATTGGTTGGTCCTGCGCGCCAGCCTCAAAACTTCCCGCGGTTGCTATTTGAAAGTGTCCTTAAATATTTGTGAAAGTCAGACATTAATCTTAAGTTTGTATATAAAATATTATAAAAAATTTATTTCCTGAAATTATGTATTTAAAATCCTTAGTTTCATTCATACACATTGTCTAAATCCATTAACACTATCAAGCAATGTAAGATTAAAAATAGCAAAAAGGATTAAAATTGATTTTTAGTGCTGACCGTTTTACTAATTTTTTTTTCATTTAATATCATACAGTTCGAAAATGACTTTACTGATGTTCCTACCGAAACTGTTGATATTACTACACAGTCTGCAACAATAAATGAGACTGAAACAATTGTAGAACCTGCCGATCAGCAAAGCTTACATATGCCAAATATAAATAGGAATTTAAGACTTTGTGAGGACAACGAAATAAATCAAGGTCATGAAAATTTGTGGATTCATAATCAAAACAATGAAGCATTGAAGAATGACGGAAATTTATGGTTTTATGATGATTACAATGAACAAAGTCAAGAAGATGAAATTTGGTTTGATGTAAGTTTCCACACATATTTTTTTTTATAAACATTTATTTTTTAAAAAAAACCTCAATTATTTACCATTTTTATTATTTATCGTAGTAGAAATTTATATTATTTTTAGGCAGAAGAATCGGGATCGATTGAATTTCCTCACGAGAGTTTTTATGATGAAGATAATGAGGTATGTTAAATAATACAGAGAATTGAATAAAAAATATTTAGTTGAATTAGTTGATTAATACAAACTTAGTATTGTTTACTGTATGATAATTAGGTGAGTTTAGAATTATGACAATCCGAAATAAAAAAATCTACACGAACAAACATACACACACACTCATACATATATTGAAAAATTTTTTTTTCATTTTCTAAAGACTATGTGAAAAAATTGTTTTTCCAATTTTTGGATTTTGAGATCTTGTGGGATATTAAATTAAACTCTCTGCAGAAAAAGGTCTCATCGTGTTTCATACGCTTAGAGTTCTTTTAAAAAACTTATTTATCTCAGAAGATGGTCCTTAGTATCATTTTGATAGAGCTCATGGAAAGATGATTACAAAGCTCAATCTAATCTAAGCTAACCTAAGTTGAGGAGAATTGAATTGAGAAAAAAAAATTTTTTAAATTTTTTTATTTCGAAAAAATTAAATTGTAATTGAAATTAAAAATTTAGGCTAATTGTATCTATGTCCTTTAGGTTCGTAATAATCCTTCAAAATAATATTGGACTCCAAAATTTTTTTTTGAACATTAGAGCTTTATAACTTTCTCTCTATGAACAGTGTTAGAGCTATATAGATATATTGAAACGACTCTTAGACCCATTTTTAAAGATAATAATAAATTTTTTTCAAAAAAGCTTTAATTACACCATGATGAAAAAAAAAGCCTGTTAGTTAATGAATAAAAAAAAAAAAAATATTTTCATCCTAAAAATTCAATTTTTTCCCCATTCCCACCTCTAGAACTTTTTACTGTCAACTTGAAGCGTATGAAACAAAATACCTTTTTTGCAATGAATTAAATTTTCTACAAAATCTGGAAATTCAAAAATTGGAAAAAAAACTTTTTTCATATAGTTATTAATAAAATAAAAAAAAAAGTTCAATGTATTTTAAATGCAGAGGGGAGCCACCCCCCCCCCCCTTACGCCAGCTGAATTTTCGATACACAGAGCTAAAATGTTAAGATTTTTTTTTCTTCTTAAACTATCTTTTGAGATGTATTTAATTAAAGAAAAGATAAATTATTATTCTGACAGAGTGTAATATATATATATATAAGGCTGGGCCAAAAAAATCGACTATTTTTTTTCTTTCGATACTATAAAAATATTATTCCTGATGACCAAAAAAAATTATTGTGCAAGTTTGAGCCCTTAATACTGATATTGAGAGATGTATCGTGACGACCCGTGAAAAAATTTTCTGATATGGCCTGATATGGCTTGATTTCGGCGGTTCATATCAGGCCTGATATGGAAATTGGCCATATCAGAAAATATATGTACAGATAAGATTTGATATGTTCTGATATGGACATATCAGACTATATATAGTGAGATTAACATTGTAATCTCGGGAACTAAATTTATAGATAATTTTATAAAATTGTGTATAACTTTGTAAAGTTGTATATGCAATAATTGTCATGAAAAAAAAAAAAAAAAAAAAAAGAAAAAGAAATCCATCCAGGTCATGGGTTCGAACCCGAGTACTTCTGATTCTAAGTCCGATCTATTAACCACTCTGCCAAATCATGAACTTGAAATGTAAGGTTGATTATATCTATTTGGATAAAATTGAACCTAAGAAAATTAAAGACATCAGATAAGTGATTGATTTGGTTACTTGTATTATATTCAATTGTTATTGTTTATAGAGTAACGAGACCATTAACGGTATACCCACCAGTAACGGGGCAAGAACTACTTCTTTTGGTAAAAGAAAAAAAAAAAAAGTTCAAGATTTTTTAACTTATAATTTTTAAAAAGTATACATCAAAATTTAATAATAATTAAACTTTTTTCAATTCAAAATCTCAATTTTTTATATTTAAATTCATTACGAAAATTTGAAATTCTCTCAGAGATTTAAAAATTGATCTCGTTAGCTTATTGGAAAAATTTTCCAACAAAGTTTGTGCACTTTATACAATTTATAAATGCGGTAAATTAAAATATTTAACAGACTTCATAAGATTTTATGAACCATTATAAAATCGGTTGTTCCGAACAATGTTACGTTATTTGGTCATTTCTAAATTATTTTACCAAACGTATGTATACGGAAAACTCAAAAAAACTAGTATACGTGCCCATATCAGGGCATATCAAGCCATATCAAACCTGATTAAGATTTTTTTGACAAGCATATTAAAATGTATATACCCTTATCAAGTTATATCAGGTCATATCAAGACATATAAAAAAAATTATATACAAGCATATCAAGTCAGATCAAGACATATCAAATCTGATATCGAAATATCAAGTTGATATGGACATATCAAGTTAATATGGCTTGATATGGCCAATTTTTATATCAGACTATATCAGAATATATTAAAAATTATATATGGGCATATCAGATCATATCAGGTCAGATATGAATATATCAAATTTTTTGATATGGCCATATCAGGTCATATAAGGCTTGATCAGAAAATTTTTTCACGGGGACTTTTAGTTTTTTGACAGAAATTTCGTATTGTACCCAAAACTCGTAAATGATCTATCTAAAAAATTTGGTCAATGTATATTCTTAAAGGAAATTGAATTCCCTACAAAAAATCTCTATTAGTAAAAACAAACTGTTTCCTTATAACCATGCCTTAAATATTGACTTGTTTTTTAAATTCTTTGTTTCTATTTTGGATTTTTGTAACTACTAGAAATATTGAAATTTTTTCTAGTCAAGATACACATATGTAAAAGAAATTTAAAGCTCGACAAAAAAGGTCTCTTAACATTTTTTGCTAAATTCACTTCTTCAAAAGTTATTTAGGTCATTTCAGTCGATTCGACTCAACTTTAACCTTGAATAACTTTTGAAAAAGTGAATTTAACAAAAAATATTAAGAGACCTTTCTTGTAGAGCATTAAATTTCCTTTACGAATGTGTATCTTGATTAGAAAAAATATCAATATTTCTAGTAGTTACAAAAATCCAAAATAAAAACAAAGAATTTAAAAAACAAATCAATATTTAAGGCATGGTTATAAGGAAACAGTTTGTTTTACGTCAATTTACTAATAGAGATTTTTTGTAGGGAATTCAATATCCTTTAAGAATATACATTGATCAAATTTTTTAGATAGATCATTTACGAGTTTTGGGTATAATATGAAATTTCTGTCAAAAAACTAAAAGTCGTCACGATACACCTCTCAATATCAGTATTAAGGGCTCAAACTTGCACAATAATTTTTTTTGGTCATCAGGAATAATATTTTTATAGTATCGAAAGAAAAAAAAAAATAGTCGATTTTTTTGGCCCAGTCAAATATATGTATATATATTCGGGAATTAGAGTGTCCCAAAAAAAAACAAATATTTTTTTTTTAACCTGTTATGAGCTCAAAAGTTACTTTATATTATAAAAGAAATCCTCACTGAATTTCAGCCAGATATCTTTAAAATTGAGTTATTACAAAGGGGGTTCCTCTTTCTCGTTTAAAATATACGTAAAAATTTTTCATTTTTGTTTTTCGTTATTAAGACTATGAAAAAAATTTTTGTTTTAAATTTCACTTAGTATAATTTTATAGGAAATTAAATTCTCTACAAAAAAGTGCTGATGCATTGTGTACGTCAAACGAACTGGAAAGAAGTGACGGGGCTTCAAAGATCGACAAAATTTAGTTTCCTTAGTGTTAAATTTTTTTCATTATTTTTTTTTTTATTCTATCAAAAAAAATTTTTTTTTTTCAAATTTTTACAAGCACGGTCTTATAGAAAATTTAATTTTCTAAAAAAAGTATCTAATATCATATATACGTCCAATGAATAAGGAAAAAGTTACAGGGGTTTAAATGACAACAAAAAATGAAGTTCACTTTTCGTTGACATTTAAGTTCAAAAAACAAATATTTTTTAAACTTTATTTCTCGTTGACATTGAAAGCCTTGTAACTTTTTTTTCATTCATTTGACGTACATAATGCTTCAACACTTTTTTGTAGAGAATTTAATTTCCTATAAAATTATACTAAATGAAATTTAAAAAAAAATTTTTTTCATAGTTTTGATAACGAAAAACTAAAATGAAAAATTTTTACGTGTATTTTAAACGAGAAAGAGGTACCCCCTTTGTAATAGCTCAATTTTAAAGATATGTGGCTGAAATTCAGTGAAGATTTCTTTTATAACATAAAGTATTTTTTGAGCCCATAACAGATTAAAAAAAAAATATTTATGTATTTTTTTGAGACATCCTAATATATATGTTAGACTGTAATAAAATTTTTTTCCGAATTGAAATATTTGATAATTTGTAGGACCTAAAATTTTCGGTAAACTTGGTCCGAAGAAATATGCGACATTATTTTCTAATTCAATCTAATTTGAAATGATTTGAGAATTGAAATTATTTTAAATAATTCTGAATTGTCCGGGGAACCAGAAATTGCGATAATATTTTCTAATTCAATCAAATTTGAAAAGATTCGAGAGTTTAAATTATTTTAAATAATTCTGAATTGTCCGAGGAATCAGATGTTGAGAATTTTCAATTATATTGAATTATTTAAAATTATAATTTAATAATATGATACAATATGAAATAATTTAGATCTTTGAAATCATTTCAAATAAGATTTTTTATCAGGGATATGCTGAAATTTGATAGAGGAAATAATCGTTTTTTTTTTTTTTGTAAAGAAAAAAGTTTTCCAAAAAAAAGTATTTTTAACTTTTATTGGTGTATATTATTTGAAATCTATTTTTTCTCATTTTAAAAGTTTTTTCAGAAAAATAAAGATTTTCTGAAATAAAATTATATATAAAAGTAAAAAAAAAGTAATCTTATTTCAAAAGTAAAAATAAAAAAAAGAAAAACACATTTATCGTTCAAAATTAAGTATTTCTTAGCTTGAGGGCCTTGTATTTTTTTTTTTTTACAAGCTGTAGACAAAAGTTTCTTGATACCTTTTTTTGTAGACAATTCAATTTTCAAAAAGAACTGACAAAATGAAAAAAAAAATAATAATAATAATAACTTCCACTGAATTATTCATTAAATAACAAAAAAATTTTTGTTTATTCAATAATTTAATTTCTCTCCACCATTTCGCTGCTTTGCAACTTTTTTTACTGTGAAGTTAGAGAATGTGAAACATCAAACGAATTTTGTAGATATTTAAAATAACGGTGTTCGAAGCGTAGACTATTGAATTTTCCAATTTATTTTACGCTTCCTGCAAGTGAAAATAACTCAGACGAATTTTCATTGACTATTACGCGTATCAAATTACATCTAGCTTATTTTAAAGTTAATGCTTCCTTTCAGTTTCTGTTTAATTCGTAACTGATGCTAAAATGATTATGACTTTTTGTAAACATTGATGCCCGCAAGTAAAGTTACGTAGCGAAATAATAAAAATATAATGTATAGATAAGACTTACCGATGAGTGGCATAAATCACTAAATAATTACTCTTCAAGATAGAATAACTCAAAATAATCAAACTGAGATTTTAAAAAAATTAATTGAAAGCTTAAAATCCACATTCGAGATACTCTACTTTCAAGATAGATCGATCAAATTTTCTTCAGAGCTACGATTACCGCGTAATTATGAGAAATAGTGTAAGACATTTTTCCCATTTTTTTTTTTTTTTTTTTCATAGAAAGAAAATAAAATTTCCCAAAAATTAAAAAAATGGACTTTATATTTAATTTGTTCGAATAAATTTTTTTTTTATGATTATATGAAATTAAATTATTTTTCTTGACTTTATTTTTACTGAAAAATTGATGTGAAAATGAAAGAAAAGTTAGTTAATGTTCATTTGCAGCCTTATTACTCTCGTTTCTTTATTTGTCACTTCTCTTTACTCATTTCATTTTGTGAGTGACAGTTTTAATCAACCAATTAAAATGACTAAAAAATTAGTGAAAATAATATTTTTGTCTCATTTACTATTTAATAAGTGACTGTAAATCACATATTTCTCATTCTCTAACAGTTCTCCGCATTATCGGCTTGAAATTAACTTGTTTCTTAGTGGCTGGTGATACTGAATCTTAAAGTTTCGATGCAGGTAATCATGAGAAATATAGTGTGCGACTCATGATAAAACACGATTTAAGACTGCGGGTGATGTCAGCCCTCGCCTGCGGCTTGGGCAGCCAACCTCACCCTAGTCTGAAATCTTCTTGTTTCATCCCTTGTCATACAATATGCTATTTTTCATATAAAATAATAAAAGAGTCTTATATGGAATAGATTTAAATTTACTGTGCGACTATTGCTCGTTGAGATATCGATTATCAAAGCTAAAAGAATCGCCTTTCATTTGAAGGCTATTATCTCAGCGACAAATTGTCGTACAAGGCTTACAAAAAAATTTAATTAAGGTTGAATAAATTCGCCAACTGGCATTGGTATTAGTTAAGGTAAAAAAATTTTCCTCGGTGTGGACCTTTCAGAAAAAAAAAAAAAAATTGGATGATTTGTCTCACATTGTTTCTCATGATTGCGAAATAATCGTAGCTGTAAAGAAAATTTGACTGAAAGATTTTGAAAGTAGAGATTGTAAGCTTTAAAATAATTTTTTAAAAATCTTGATATGATTATTTTCATGAAATAACAGCCTTCCAAAAATAACAAAAATATTTCAAAAATTTTTTGTTCTTTTAATTTTTTACGTTAGTGTCGATAAAACTTGACTTAAAATCCAAAGTATTTTCAACTACATAATTGAAAATTGTTAATGAAAAAAAATGAATAGAATTGTTCTAAAAAACAAATTGTTTAATTTTATTAATTTTTTAGTTTCAATATGATGAACGTCGTACCAATGAAGATACATATGATCAGCCTCTCTGCAATTGTACATCAATAACGCAAGGAGAAGCGTTATTAATGACCCTTTTATTAGGAGTAGAAGAATCTTTAACGTGGAAAACCATCACTGCAATATTATCACTGATTAACACTTTGTTCGGTAGGAAGGTAGTTCTGGATTCAAAATATAAATTGTTCAAGACCTTACAATTAAATGAAAAAATTATATCCTATCATTTGTTTTGTAATGATTGCATGTTTTATTTTGGCATTCAAAACAATTCGAATACTGAAGGATTAATGTGTGAAAGTTGTGGTGATCTAAATGAACCGTCAAATATTTCATTTTTTATAACCCTTGATATGGAGACACAATTAACAGCAATACTACTGGACCCTGAAGTCCAGCAAGCATTATTTGAGCATTTTGAAAATAAAAATAATTTTGTAGATAACAGCATCATTCAAAATGTTACCGATGGACAAGTATACAAAAAATTATCTGAAGCGAATGGTCCATTGTCAGAAAATTATAACTTAACGTATACATTTAACACCGATGGGTGTCAAAATCTAAGTCCAGTAAAATTTCTTCTTGGCCAATATTTGCAGTTATCAATGAATTACCTATTAAACTACAAAAAAAACACATGATTATGTCTGGAATATGGGTTAATAATAAAGACCCAGACATGCAGTTGTTTTTAAAACCATTCGTTGATGAAGCAAATAAATTATCTGACAAAGGTATTGAATGGAGATTAAAAGATAAAGTCATAACGAGTAAATTTATTCCAATATGTGCAGTTGTGGATTCTGTTGCAAGATGCAAAATGTTAAATATGAAGCAGTTTAATGGTCTATATGGATGCACATTTTGTGAGCATCCTACAGATTCTGTGGATGGATCTAGAAAATATTGTATATCAACAGTAATTCCACGAGATCGCACTGATGTATCAATAAAAAAAAACATGGAACTCGTAGCTAAGAATAAATATGGGACCAGCATTATGGGTGTTTGGGGGCCATCAGCATTAATGAATTTGAATCATTTTGATATTGCTGATGGAATGTCTCCCGACTACATGCATGCTTTTTTGATAGGTGCTGTGAAGCAGCACACAAATATTATATTAACATCATTTGGAAGAGAATATTATGTTGGTAATCCTAACCAACTGAAAGTTATAGATAAAAGATTACTGAATTTTAAACATCCAACGTGCATAACGCGGTCATCCAGAAGTATCGTTGACAGAGAAATGTGGAAAGCAAATGAATGGCGGTCATGGCTGCTTTTCTATTCTTTAATTTGTCTGAAAGGAATTCTTCCCGAAAAATATTTAAACCATCTTGCTTTGCTAGCGGAAGCATTAGGTATTATGTTGTCTGGAAAGATAAAGACTGAAGAACTGAATACGGCTGGTCTTTTGCTAATAAAATATGTTGTACTGTATCAAGAATATTTTGGTGAAGCAGCGATGACTTACAATATTCACCTACTTTTACACATGGAAAAAAGCGTACTCAATCTTGGGCCGTTATGGTGTCACAATACTTTTATTTTCGAAAATGAAAATCATTTTATTTTAAAAATGCAAAAAAGTCCTACTCACTTAGCACTTCAAATTGCTAGAAGATATATGTTTGAGAAGTCACTATCATTATTGGATAAGAAATTGAATAAAAGTAATGAATTTAACATTTTTTGTGAAAGATATTTAACAGGGAGGTTGGAAACTACGTTTAAAGTAAATGGCTGTACTTTGATCGGTAAAGGAAAAAATTACGAATTGAATAAGAATGAACAGGAACTTTTCAAGACAGCGAAAAACTGTCGATCATTCAATAAATTTATATGTAACAGTAATCGATTTACCTCAAGTAATTACCGCGTGTGTCAGAAAATTAATGACTCTTTGATAGTATTGAAGAACGGAGAGATTGGTATAATAAGAAATATTTGTTATTTTGATACAGAAGCTAACAAAAAAATTTATATTTTTTATGAAGAAATCATTAAACTAGGAAAATATTTCCACGAAACAAGTCAAGTAACAGTACATAATATTGAAAAATGTAAACTCTCTCAAAATTTACGTTTGTGCGAACCAGAAATGATATTGCAACCTTGTATTTTGACTAAAATACAAGATCAATATTATGTTATTAAAATACCCGAAGGATGCTGCAAGAATGATTGAAGTTCGGTTAATTTTGTAAATGTATTTTTTTAAGTTATGTAAGTGTATCCTATCATTTATTACGTCCCTTATTAAAACACGAATTGAAAAAAAAAAGCTTTGTAGTAAAAGAATGATTGTATTTCGTCATGAATAGCGTGTAAATTTATTATTGAGTTATAAAACGCCACGAATGTAATGTTCAAAGTATGAGAGAATTTTTTTAAAAAAAAGCATGTTTGCGCTGATGGAAATGAGTATTTTATGATGTTGAGAATTAATATATTGTAAAAGAGTATCCAATTTTTACAACAAGTGCAAATTGTATTATTGATATAGTATTATAAATAAGCTAATTACTCATCGTTGAAAAAATTGTAATTTATTTATGTACAAATTATCAATTGTTATTGAAACTGCTACAAAAAATATGTCTGTAAGCTTTATTTAAATTAATTTTTACTTTAGTAGTATTTGAAATTCGTTTGAGTTTGAATTTATTGAAATTTTAATCTAATATTTTGTTACTCAACAAAATAAATTATTTAGAAATCTATGTTACTATTAAAAAATAAAATAACATTAAACTAAAGTAAAAAAAATGCAAATACTTATACGTACAAGATTTAAGCGTGCAATAATTGATGTTGCAATAATTTTTGATGTAAAATATTAATTTGTATAAGAAAATATGTTATAAAATATATGTTTATTGCAATAACTTTAAGAAAAAAAAAATTTTTAATTATTATACCCAGCTTTAAGATTTATTGAAAAAAGTTTTTTAAAACTCTTATAAACTCTGAAAAAAGTTTAAAATTATTATACCTAGCTTTAAGATTTATTTTAAAAAATTTCTTTAAAACTCTAAAAAAACTTTAAAATTCTTATACCTACCTTCGAGGTTTATTAAAAAAAATTTCTTTGAAACTCTTATAAACTCTGAAAAAATTTTAAAGTCTTATACCTACCTTTGAGATTTATTAAAAAAAATTTCTTTAAAAATCTTATAAAATCTTTCAGAAGAGTCTCAATTTGAAACATTTAAAAATGTTTAAAATACTTCTAAAGAATTTTTTACTTTTTAAAACTCTGATTTACACTTTTTCTGAGAAAATAAAACTTTTTATTTCTTATTCTGGTTTTTTAAAAAATTATTCTGACTTTCTGGAGAAAAAAAATTTCTACCAGGGTGTAAAAAAAATATGTAGTCATTTGAATAATTATGTTTTTATTATAAATTAATTTAATTTAATTTAATTAAAAGCATTTCATGAAATCAATTTAATTAATAGTTATTTTTGTATATAAATAAACTATTATTATAATTTTATGATTATTATTCTGCTCCAATTCATATTTATTTAGTGGTATGCCAATGACAATTTGGTTATCTATATTAATTATTACACAAACATCAATAATATTATTTATTGGAGTTTTTTCATGTTCTTAAAATGTAATTTATCTATTTAATAATAATATAATATACTCAATAATATTTTAGTTACTATTTAAATTTATTTGTATTGTACTATTTAATATTGATATGAGTGTATTTTGTAAGGTTACATTGATCGATCAAAACAACTGAAGATAAAAATATCGATCAAAACAAATAAAAATTATACTGTAGGCTCATGTAGGTTCATTATTCTGACTCGGGTACTGATATTTTCATTTACAGTTTTTATAGTTTTTTGGAGAAGTGCATTAAGCAATATGACAACCAAATGTTATTTTCCATTACAGATTAAGTTGTATGAGGTACTTTGTTACTTAAAAATGTAAATAGATTAAATTATGATAAATAAAGAACCTTTTAAAATGAAAATAAAATGAATGGGCTTTCACTTACAGAAGTTTTTAAGATCCATGTAAACGATTCGAATAAACGCCCTGATTAAAAAGAAGTATTTAAAAGGATTAAAAAAATTTATATCCTCTTGAATGCTATTAAATCCTGAAAATATGATTCAGAAGGTTTCAACATGATTCAAATTTTTAAATTCTGTTAAATACTATTTAATCCTAAAAATATGATTTAACAGGATTTGAAATGATTTAAACTGTTAAGTACTGTCAAATGAGTAAGATCACGTCAAGTGGACCCCCCATTTTCCACTTGATCATGAAATTCAAGTCTATGTATTTTTTTCTTATATAGTCATTATGAAAAATTAAACCCTCAAACGACTTTTCAAAATTTTCATTTTAACAACAATTTTTTTTACAATGAAGATTTTGAGTTCTTTTAATTAAAAATAGATTCCAAAACAACCGTTAAAGATAACTTAATGAAATTTTCAGGATTTATTGTCGAATATCTATATTTCATAAAAATATTAATAGCTTGAAATTCTTTGTTTATTATCCTATTGTTAATTAACTTTTAAGTAAACAAATGAAAATTTCATTGACTTCTCGGTAAAAAAATAAAGTTTTTTTTAATTGATTACATGAGTTATTTATCAAAGTTTGAGATCCCAAAAGAAAATTTCACTGCTCGTGATTAGTTTAAACAAAATAAAATTATTTATCACCGCACGTCGGTCGCTGAGCGCTTCCAATACGGTGCGCGGCCAAGCGTCTCAGGCTTTATTGCAGCTTTGGTCAGTCATAATTCAAAGTAACGTTTAAAAATACTATTACTAAACGAATTGTATTTTTTTTAAACAATATCATGAATAATACGATAGAATAATTTTTTATTATTAAACTGAAACAGGAAAAACTAACTAATAATTAAACTTAAGTTTAATTATTAGTTAGTTTTCCCTGATTATTGTTTAATAAATAATTAATTTATTATTAATTAATAATCATTTACAAATTGTTATTAACTAATTATTGGTACATTAGTTATTTACGAAACAATAATCAGGGAAAACTGTCTAATAACTAAACCTAATTATTGATTAATAATAACTTATAAATTACTATTAACTAATTAATAATATATTAATTATTTATTAAACAATAATCAGGGAAAACTAACTTATAATTAAACTTAATTATTAGTTAGTTTTTCCTGTTTCAGTTTAATAATAAAAAATTATTCTATTGTATTATTCATGATGTTGTTTAAAAAAAATACAATTCGTTTAGTAATAGTATTTTTAAATGTTACTTTGAATTATGACTGACCAAAGCTGCAATAAAGCCTGAGACGCTTGGCCGCGCACCGTATTGGAAGCGCTCAGCGACCGACGTGCGGTGGTAAATAATTTTATTTTGTTGAAACTAATCACGAGCAGTGAAATTTTCTTTTGGGATCTCAAACTTTAATAAATAACTCATGTAATCAATTAAAAAAAACTTTTTTTTTTTACCGAAAAGTCAATGAAATTTTCATTTGTTTACTTAAAAGTTAATTAACAATAGGATAATAAACAAAGAATTTCAAGCTATTAATATTTCTATGAAATATAGATATTCGACAATAAATCCTGAAAATTTCATTAAGTTATCTTTAACGGTTGTTTTGGAATCTATTTTTTAATTAAAAGTACTCAAAATCTTCATTGTAAAAAAAATTGTTGTTAAAATAAAAATTGTGAAAAATCGTTTGAGGGTTCAATTTTTCATAATGACTACATAAGAAAAAAATACATAGACTTAATTTTCATGATCAAGTGGAAAATGGGGGGTCCACTTGACGTGATCTTACTCAAATGCTTTTCAATCCTGAAAATATAATTAAATAGGATTTAAGATAATTGAAAATTTCGAATACATTCAAATACTCCTAAATCCTGAAAATATGATTCGTAATGATATACACTAGTCTCAAAAATTAAGGGATAGAAAAAAAATTCGAAATTTTTGGATGATTTTCAACATGCTGTAACTTGGTGAAAAATGATCGTACAGTGAAAATTAAAAAAGCAAATCGTAGCCTCAAGTTTCTAGTTTTCAGATCTGGACCTCAAAATTTTTTATCATGCACGGTTCCGAAGTGATCTTAAGCGAACCGACGAAAAAAAAATTTTCAAAATTTTTGCTCGTCTTTTAACAAGTCTATAGGCTTCAATAAATTTTTTTGGATAATCTGACCTTATGTCGGTTTTAGGAAATTTTATGCCCTTCAATTTGGCGGCCTCAAAAAGTCTCTACGACGAGTTTCTGCCGAGTTATCATTGATCAAAGCAAAAAAGTCCATTATGGCTTTGATAATCAATAACTCCGGACGTATTGGTCGTACAAAGAACAAAAGTAGAGTTTTGAAAACTGGAAAACATTCTCTATAAAACAAAATTAGTCGCTTTTCATGAAAAAATTTTTTTTGAAGCGATAATGTTTATTCAAAAACAGGTCAAAATTCGCATATTTGAGGATATTCTGAAATCTTGCTGTAACTTTGGATATAACGGATGAACAAATTTTTTTTTTTTTTTCGAAAATTGTTTTCTTAAAAAAATTTTTTTTTTTGGTGTATCCGCAATTAATTATCATTGTCAAAAAAAATTCCTCAATTTTTTTTTTACCGTCGGTATGTGTGTAAGAAGCGTAAATTCGACCAAGGAACCTCCACGAGGTACGCTTTGGGTAACGCTAATGCCGGCGGTAGAAAAAAAATTGAGGAATTTTTTTTGACAATGATAAATCATTGCGGATACACCAAAAAAAATCGGTCTGTCGGTTGACCCTGCGGGCCAGCCCCAAAACTTCCCGCTGTTTTCGAGCTCAAGGAAATCGAAAATATTAATGTGACTATATCTTCGAGCTTTTCGAGCTCGAAAATCTAATTGCATGCGATTGTTTTTTTATAAGTTTTTCAAACTCTGACAAGTTATGCTTTATGCTAAAGTTTAAAAGTTTAAGAATCGAAAATCATTAATGAACAAGCGTTCATTTTTGAATTTTAATTCCCGATTATGCTAAATAAAATAAATATGATGATGCAGAAATCAATGTTAGTGATCAAAATCAAGATTTGAATGAGTTTTGGCTTAGGTCAGAGCAATAATATATAAAATATCCGAGAAATTTACTAAAACCTGTGTTTTTTCAATTTTTTCGTTGATAATATGGTTTTAACTGAAGAACAAGTTTGACGGCATTATACGATGATCAAAAGAGACCATAAAGAGGAAACGTTTGTAAGATTTTAGACACATTTTAGTACAGTACATTTTGATTTATCTAGAAAAAATAACATAGAATGTTATTTTTTTTAATTTTCAACACTGAAATCTTTTGAACTAATAAACCAATTTTGACGTTTGAGGTGGCAATAGGCGCGTTTTATTGAATTCTAGAGCTGATTAAAATTTGAAAGCGATCGATTCAGCCGTCTTGAAGATATTTGAAAAAAACCGTTTTTTACCATTTCTTTCTCCAACGATATCTCCCGAACAAATTAACCGATTGAGATGTTTGATGCGGCATTCGACGCGTTTTATTGTGTCCTAGAGCTGATTAGATTTTGAAGTCGATCGTTTAATTCGTTTCTGAGAAATCAATAAAAAACTAAAAAAAAAATTTTTTTTTTTCGTAATTCGCCAATATTTTCGAGTCTACTTGATCAAACGATCTGAAATTTTTAGGAAAGTTGACGGCTAACACGCTCTTTCAATCGCTGCCTTAAACATCCAAATCGATTCATTAGTTAAAAAGTTATAGACCATTCACACACATACATACACACACACACACACACACACACACACACACACACCCACATACATATACATACATACAGACACTCGGACATCTTTCTGAAAATAGTCAGAATAGCTTCCTAGGACCTCAAAACGTCGACATTTGATGAAAACTCGATTTTCGAAAATCGGGGTGAAAACAATAACTTCCCGAAATTTTTGAAAATCATCGATTTTCTAAGCGGGAAGTTAAAAAAATTTTTTATAAAAACAATTTTTGAAAAAAAAAAAATTTGTTCGTCCGTTATATGCAAAGTTATAGCAAGATTTCAGAATATCCTTAATTATGCGAATTTTGACCTGTTTTTCAATAAACATTATCACTTCAAAAAAAATTTTTTTATGAAAAGCGACTAATTTTGTTTTATAGAGAATGTTTTTCAGTTTTTAAAACCCTACTTTCATTCTCTGTACGACCAATACGCCCGGAGTTATTGATTATCAAAGCCAAAATGGACTTTTTTGCTTTGATCAATGATAACTCGGCGTCAACTTGTCGTAAAGACTTTTTGAGGCCGCCAAATTGAAGGGCATAAGATTTCCTAAAAGCGTCATAAGGTCAGATTATCTAAAAAAATTTATTGAAGCCCATAGACTCGTTAAAAGACGAGCAAAAATTTTGAAAATTTTTTTTTCGTCGGTTCGCTTAAGATTACTCCGGAACCGTGCATGATAAAAAATTTTGAGGTCCAGATCTGAAAACTAGAAACTTGAGGCTACGATTTGCTTTTTTAATTTTCACTGTACGATAATTTTTCACCAGGTAGCAGCATGTTGAAAATCATCCAAAAATTTCGAATTTTTTTTCTATCCCTTAATATTTGGGACTAGTGTATAAGACGACTCAAAATTTTGAATACTATTCAGTAATTTTTCGTTCTAGAAATAAGATGCAAATAGATTTATGATAATTGAAAATTTAAAATCTTCTACCCGGGAAAAAAAGTTTATACATAATTATACAAAATTTTATATAAATGCTTAGATAAAATTGGATATGAGTTTTGGTTCCATCTAATTTTGTATAGTTATATATACACTTATCCAAAAATTAAAGGAACAAGAAAATTTTATAAAATTTTTAGTGATTTTTGGAAGTCTGTATTTTAGTGAAAAATGATCGTATCGAAAAAATAACTCACGTGAAAATGAAAGAAAATCCGAAAAAAATCAATTTTTTCATTTTGGTAATGATTACACAAATTAAGGAACAAATCTTGTTCCTTTAATTGTTTTATAAAACTTTGAGCAATCGGTCCGGACAAACGGTTCGATGGATCAATCTAAAAATTTCCAGGGTTTTTGGGGGTACATTAAGCTGTAAAATCACCTGGCAACATTATTTTTTTTTATCGATATTTACAAAGTAGCGATGAGTTGACTAAAAAACCTGAAAATGGCCATTTTTTGTGGGTTTTTCAAATTGATATTAAGGATAAAAAAAAAATTTTTTTTCAAAAAAATCGAAAATGGAGTTTGTAGGGCATTTATTCAAGTTTCTCAAACTGCCCTTTAAATTACTGTGCGACCATTAGTTGCTAAGATATCGATAATCAAAGACGAAAGGACCCTTTTTCATTTGAAGGCTGATATCTCAGCAGCATATTGTCGTACAGAAAAACAAAAAAAAGCAAATTGTAGCTGGATAAATTTCCTAAACGAGCTATAAATTGGTTTTTTCGAAAAAAATTTTCCCGGCCCCGTAGACCTAAAAAACAAAACTGGAAAATTTAGAAAAATTTTGTCTCGGCATATTTCTTATGATTCCGCAAAAACTGTGGCTCAGAAAATTATTTGGCTAAAAGATCTTCAAACTAGAAATTTCAAGCTTCAATTTGCTTTTTTTATTTTTTCGATACGATCATTTTTCACTAAAATACAGACTTCCAAAAATCACTAAAAATTTTATAAAATTTTCTTGTTCCTTTAATTTTTTGGATAAGTGTAAAATTACAGTTAATTATAGTTGAGTTATATATAATTTTATATAATTATATATCACGTTATGAAGTAATATATACAATAATTGTCATGAAAAAAAAAAAAATCAAATAAATAAAAATAACCTGCTGACTAATGGACTCGACCCCGGATCCTCCTGGTCCGAAGTACTAGCTGTTGTTTACAGTGCTGTATCACACGCTTGACAGTAAGTGCTAATTGTATTTATTTGAATTCAAATGAGCTTAAGAAAACTAAGGACATCAATAAATGATTAATTCTGTTATTAGCATTGTAGTAAATTATATTATAGTTCATAGAGTAGAGACCATTAGCAGTATACCCACTCATATCGGGACGATAATGACTACTTTTGGTAAATTAAAAAAAATCAGAAGTTTGAATTTTTTAAGTTTAACTAAAATTTTTTTAATTTTATGTCTCAGTTTTTTATAACTTAATTCATTGTTAAATCTTCAAAATTTTTTTGCTGTCATCCTGCTTTTGGTCTACTTAATGTATTTCTGGGAAATTAAAAAATAGTTTGTATACTTTCTAACATTTATTAATGCGGTGAATCAAAAAATTTTATAGGCTTTATAAGATTTCATTAATCATTTTACAATCAGTTACTCCGAATAATCTTACATATAATTACATAAAATTATACATATAAGTATATGATTATATATATTTTTATATAATTAAATTAAAAAGATTTGCTTTTTTTTTATTAATTTTTATTTCAGCCTATCAGGCCCAGAAATAGGACTTGGATAGCACCATACACATATTTCTTATTTCTATTTCTATAAACTATATTATATATATACATTATATAATGACTCTGTTATAACATATAATTATTAAAAAGATTTACATAATTATATATTTTTATATACAATTAAACATAAAATTAAAAAAAAAATTAGATGTAATCATATATAATTATACAAAATAAAATAAAAAGATACAAAATTTTATATAATTATATATTATTATATCTAATTATATATATTTTTTTCCCAGGCTCAAATACTTTTTTTATTTTATAAGATCGCGATTAAAAATACATATTAGTGATGAAAAATTTCTAACTTCCTGCTAAGAAAATTAAAAATTTTCGAAAACCGGGGGTTATTGCTTTTACCCCGTTTTTCGAAAATCAAGTTTTCATCAGATCTCGACGTTTTGAGATCCTAGGAAGCTTCCCTGACTATTCCTACGATGGTGTCTGAAAAAAAACTACGTCGAACCCCGCCAACCGCGTGAAAATCGGTTCATTCCTTCAAAAGTTACGGCGGCTTAAAAATTCAAAAAATAGTTTTTTATTAAACTTCTATCTGACCTTTGAGCTCAGTGAACTCGAAATGAAATGAAAATTATATTTTTGAGCTCGAAGAGCTCAAAAACATAATAAGTGCAATTTTGAGAGCTTAAGTATGAAATTAGCGGGAAGTTGCAGGGATAGTCTTTAGGGTCAGTAGTTTTCATAATTTTTATTGAATTGAATTCAAATTTAAATAAATCAAACGTTATAAGTCAGGTGGATAATGTGATAACTTGAGCGAAAAGTGTGATAGGTTGTATAATAAGGCTTGAAAAAGATTTCAAGCAGTTGTCAACCTTAAGACAACTGTATATGACGTTACTTAGACCCATACTGGAATACACGTTAAAAGACTGGAGGTTGTCCACAATCTTTTTATAAAGTGTATAGTCAAGTATTGGAAAGCAAAAAGTGTAGTAATGAATGCTGAAGATGTAAAAGCTAGTTTGAGGATCATGAAATTATCCGAAAATTATCCTGAAAAGATAATGTAATAAAATTATTATTTTGGGATTAAAAAGTATTCAACAGAAATAAAAATTTTAAATACCGTTTAAATCCTTTTATATCCCAAAAAAGTAATAAAAAGAAAATATTATTTCAGGATTAAAAAGTATCCAATAGGATTAGAAATTTTAAATGCTAGTCGAATCCTTTTATATCCTAAAATAATATAATGATATAGAATTATTGTTTCAGGATTAAAAATCCGTCTGTCAGTTGACCCTGCGAGCCAGTCTCAAAACTTCCCGCCCCCTTCGAGCTCAAAAATAGTTTTTTATGCCTCTGTTTTCGAAAAAAAATGTTTTTTACCATTTTTTCTCCAACAATATCTCTCGAACGAATTGACCGATTGAGACGGTTGAGGTGGCAATCGACGCGTTCTATTGAGTTCTAGAACATATCTAATTTTGAAATGGATTTATCTAGTGGTTTTTGGCTACTTCCAAAAATACTAAAAAAAATTTTTTTTTTTCAATTCTTTCGACAACGGGTTCTCTTAAACGAATAAACCAATTTTGATGGTTGAGGAAACATTCGACGCGGCTTATGAAGCTTCAGAGCCCAGTTAATTGAGGAATCAATCTATCGAGCCCGTAAAAAGTTATCCACAAAAAAAAATTTTTGAAAAAATTTTATTTTTGTAATATCTCTGAACGAGCCCTACCGATCGAGCTCAAATTTTTTCAGCTTTTATATATTGACAAACCGCGTCAAGTGACACTGACGATCAAAATCGGTTCATCCGTTTAAGAGTTATAGATATTTACACACGCACGTACGTACGTATATACATACACTCGGACATCATCTTGAAATTAGTCAAAATAGTTTCCTAAAACCTCAAAACGTCGAGGTCTCTTAGGAATTCGATTTTCGAAAATCGGACTGAAACTAATAACTTCCCGAATTTTCGAAAATTTGCAATTTTCTTAGCAGGAAGTTAAAAAGTATTCAATAGAATCAGAAATTTTGAATGCTAGTCAAAACCTTTTATATCCTAAAATAATAACGAAATAAAATTATTATTTTAGTATTTGAAAGTATTCGACAGAATTAGAAATTTCATATGCTAGTCGAATCCTTTTATATCCTAAACTAATAACGAGATAAAATTATTATTTCAGTATTAAAAAGTATTCAATAGGATTAGAAATTTCAAATGCTAGTCGAATCCTCTTATATCCTAAAATAATAATTAAATAAAATCATTATTTCAGGATTAAAAAGTATTCTACAGGATTAGAAATTTTAAATGCTGGTCGAATCCTTTTATATCCTACTACTGCTTTCGAACATTTTAGTATTAAAAAGTATTTAACATGATTAACCGCGAATTTTAAAAAAGGATTTACAGTATTTGGCAGGATTTGAAAGTATTAACATTTTAATCCTTTTTAATCCTGTCAAATACATTTTTTTAATCAGGGACAGTCATTAGTCACTAAGCGCCTCTTGCGGAGGATGCAGCTACTATTTGAAATTTACGATGTAACATCGTACTTTTTGTAGCTTCCATCGTATTATAACAGAGGCAGCACTATAATATTTATTTTATTAAATAGTAAATAGAAATATTAAATATACGAATAAATATAGTTTTTAAAGCGTAAATTTTATTTATTTTTTTTTTTACGATGTTAAATTGTAATTTTTGAAGTAATTTGTGATGGTGGAACAGTTGGCACCGACCAGTTTTTGTGATTGTGTATTACTATGGTTATTTCTTACTTCTATGACCTAATTGCTACTTATTTACTATTTTATGACTTATAACTAATATTATTATTTATAACTAGGACTAAACCTAAAACTATGGTGCTATTGATATTACTCTGTGTGCTTAAAACCTATGTTTTACTACTATTACTATGTTTTGTACTTACACTACTGGGGCTTATAACTAGTATTATTACTTATATTATATTTATGACTAAACCTAAAAACTATGGTGCTATTTGTGTTTAAAACCTATGTTTATATTACTTAAATACTTATGATTATACGAGTGTATGGTATGAAAGTAAAATACGCGCCGAAGTGAAAATTGTTCCAAGTCCCGAGCCGACGGAAGTCAAAGGGAAAGAAATAAAACGTGAAAAATAATTCTATGCAATTCGTTTAAAATAATTCAAGAGATTAAAAGAAGTACAAAATAAGGCAGAATATGTAAAAATAATGTGAGAGAGTTTAGAAGAACTTAGTTTTTTAATCGCGTATTCTTTCATTCTCTTTCCATTCGCTTGCGAGTGTGTAAGCCGCACGGCTAATTTCGCTGTATTAGATGTTTACTCAAAGGCTTAAACACATTCTTTTTCTTTCCAAATCATTCTTATACTTCGTTTAAATTATATTTTTCAAGTTCTCTTTGATATTGCTGCACAAAAACTTAGAAGAATTTTAATCTCTTGAGATATTATTTTGTAATTTTAGTTTCCCATTGATTTATTCGGTTTGCACTTAGAATAATTTTTCGATCGCCGTATTTTCACGAGCGACGCTAGAGGGCGACGACAGGAATCCCTTTCCGTATGTGTGACGGATGACTCAGGTAATAAGAGCGCTCGGGGGGGGGGGCCGTATTGGCAACTTAGTCTCCCGAGACGTTCTCTAGAGGAAGACCATTCCCTAGACAACATCTGGAACTTCGACTATCCCGAGTCCGACCGGACCAAGGTAAGCGAAATTTTGATTCTCGGGGAGATTTAAGGGTCCCCACTCTGAGGCCTTCTGCCAAGAGGTGGTAGGCAAAACTAGCCGTTTAGGTGGGGGCTAGACGGAGACCATCCGTTTACCCTCGGGGAAGGGGAACTCGTACAGGGCCGACGGGGAAGTCGACCAGACACCCCTGAAGCACCCGGGAGAGGGTAGAACCGCGTTGTAGACCGCGAACTTTGAGTATGTGTGTGCTTATATATTACGTGTAGACCGTGTAAACCGTGTAAGTCGTGTAGACCGTGAAATAAATTGCTTGAATAGCATTAAACCATATAAATTGTTAAATAAACAATAGGCCGTGATAAGTTGTCTAAGTAACAACAAACCGTGATTATCACTATCAATTATTGTAAAAAGGTAGTAGAACAAGGGCACGAAGCCCATGTAAAGTTATAATTTGAATAAAATTTAAGGTGTTATATATGAATATGGTCTGTCTTTTGAAAACCCCTTTGTAACCCTGGACTCCGGCGAGCTAAACCGAGCAAAAAGGAGTAGTTTTGTGTATTTCTAATTTTGCTTCCTAGGATATTTTGTGTTGATTTTAAGGTGATATTGTTTAATTATTAAATTCATTGCATTTAAGTCTTTTTCTTTTAACTGGTTCATCTTTTCTGGTTCTGTCGGTTTATTTTCAACTTTGTCTACTAATTATTAACCTTTAAACTAAACTTTAAAATAAACCCCAGTTTTACCCGTTACAAATTTTTAATCCTAAAACTCTTTGTTAAAATTACGATGTTAAATAGCAAAAAATATAGCCCACATAGTTAATTTTGAAGTAAGATATTTTAAAATTAATGCAAATGAAAGTCTAGTCCAGGATTACGATGTTAACATCGTAAATTTGGGTAGAATTTTCTTTCCGTGTATGAAAGAAATTTATTGAGGCAGAAATCAATGTCGGCGATTAAAACTAAGATTTGGATAAATTTTAATTTAGGTCAGTGCAATAATGAATTAAATAATCCGAGGGAAATGTTAAAAACTGAGTTTTTTCAATTTCTTGCTGACATTATGATTAATTTTAAAAAACAAGTTAGATGACATAATATGATGATCGAAAAGACTATAAAGAGACAGAGTTGGTATGATTTCTGACACATTTTAGCACATTATATTTTGATGTATCTAGAAAAAATAACATTTTTTAAGCCTAATTAAGTTCTAGAGCTGATTAAAATATGAAATCGATTAGTTTAGCCGTTTCTAAGATATTTGGAGAAACCAGTTTTTCACCATTTCTATCTCCAAAGATATATCTCTCGAACGCATCAATCGTAATCAACGCATTCTATTAAGTTTTAGAGCTGACTAGATTTTGAAATTGATCAGATGACTCATTTTAAAGATAATCGAAAAAACCCGCTTTTTACCGTTTCTTTCTTCAACGATATCTCTCAAACGAATTTACCGATTGAGATGATTGGGGTCGCATTCGACGCGGCTTGCAAAGTTCTAGAGCCGACTAAATTCTAAAGTCGATTGTTCTACTCGTTCCTGAGAAATAAATAATGAAAACTAAAAAAAAAATCGGTCTGTCGGTTGACCCTGCGGGCAAGCCCCAGAACTTCCCGCTGTTTTCGAGCTCAAAGAAATCGAAAATATTAATGAGACTATATTTTCGAGCTCGAAAATCTAATTGCATGTGATTGTTTTTTTATGAGTATTTTAAACTCTAACAAGTTATGCTTTATGCTGAAGTTTAAAAGTTGAAAAATCGAAAATCACTAATGAGCATGCGGTTTTTAAATTTTAATTCCCGATCATGTTAAATAAAATAAATATGTTGATGCAAAAATCAATGTCAGTGATCAAAATCAAGATTCGAATGAGTTTTGGCTTAGGTCAGAGCAATAATATATAAAATATCCGAGAAATTTACTAAAACCTGTGTTTTTTCAATTTTTTCGTTGATAATATGGTTTTAACTGAAGAACAAGTTTGACGGCATTATACGATGATCAAAAGAGACCATAAAGAGGAAACGTTTGTAAGATTTTAGACACATTTTAGTACAGTACATTTTGATTTATCTAGAAAAAATAACATAGAATGTTATTTTTTCAACTTCTCAACGCTGATATCTTTTGAACTAATTAACCAATTTCGACGTTTGAGGTAGCAATAGGCGCGTTTCATTGAATTCTAGAGCTGATTAGAATTTGAAAGCGATCGATTCAGCCGTCTTGAAGATATTTAAAAAAAAACCGTTTTTTACCATTTCTTTCTCCAACGATATCTCCCGAACAAATTAACCGATTGAGATGTTTAAGGCGGCATTTGACGTGTTTTATTGAGTTCTAGAGCTGATTAAATTTTGAAGTCAATCGTTCAATTCGTTTCTGAGAAATCAATAAAAAACTAAAAAAAAAAATTTTTTTTTTTCGTATTTCGCCAACAAGCTCTTTCAATCGCCGCCTTAAACATCCAAATCGATTTATTAGTTAAAAAATTATAGACCATTTACACACAAATACACACAGATACAGACACTCGGACATCATTCTGAAAATAGTCAGAATAGCTTCCTAGGACCTCAAAACGTCGACATTTGATGAAAACTCGATTTTCGAAAATCGGGGTGAAAACAATAACTTCCCGAAATTTTTGAAAATCATCGATTTTCTGAGCGGGAAGTTAAAAAATTTGTTTTTTTTCGTAACACGCAAATATTTTCGAGTCTACTTAATTAAATGTTCTGAAATTTTCAGGAAAGTTGATGGCCAAACAGCTCTTTCAATCACCACCTTAATAACCATCCAAATTGATTCATTAGTTAACAAGTTATAGACCATTCACACACATACACACACAGACGGACATCACTCATGAAAATAATCAGAATAGCTTTCTAGAAGCTCAAAACGTCAACGTCTGATGAAAACTCGATTTTCGAAAATCGGGGTGAAAACAATGGCTTCCCGAAATCTAAAAAAATTTACAATTTTCTTAACCGGAAGTTAACAACTATGTTAATATGGGTTGATCATAAATAAAATAACTTAAAAAAAATGTCTTAAATTTCATTGCATAAGTATTGTGGATTTATTTAAATATAGTGGAAACCTAAAAAACATGCAAACCTTCTTAATAAGACAATTTATAGATAAATTGAGAAAAATATAGATAGCCCGAACTGGGAATCGAACCCAGACCATGCCGGTATCGCGCCGAGTGCTCTACCAGTTGAGCTATCCGGCACTATACTATATTCCGTTCAATTCGATCTATTACTTATTGAGCCACACCGTCCATCGAACGGTGTGGCTCAATAAGTGTGGCTCAATAAGGTGAGATATATCATAAAAATACTTGATTATATGGACAATTACATAAAAATTAAATTTTGAGCTCGAAGAACTTTTTAACCAATCAACTTAGCGAGAAACCATGAGATACCTTTTTTGTAGAGTATTAAATTCGCTATACAAATTATATGTGTCCGATTATTTTAAATTTAGTTGTCCTCGAGTTAAAAAATTCTAAAGAACGAAAGAAATTTTTCCCATGTTATTTCCATAAGAAACTTTGGTTGGAATGCGGACTATTTTAGAGTTAATATTAAGACCTCAGATTTTAAGGGAATTTTTTTTTTATCCATTTGGAAGCATTCGAGCCCCTGGGAGCAAAGAAGTTCGAAACCATCCTTGCTAAGGACCACCCTAATATATATATATATTAGGGTGTGTCATTGCAGAGCAACATTTTTTTTTTAAGTGCAAGGGAAAAAAAAACATAGTTCGACACAAAAAAAAAATTTTCGCGCAAGAAAAAAAATTTTATGTCGATAACAGACCTATGGTAGCTCATTGAAAAAATCAATTTCCCGTTTAAATAACACGGGAAAACTTAATTTTCAACTTTGAGCATTTTTAACTCGTTAACTAATCAATAGATCGAATAAACTAACACGTATTTTTATAGAAAATTGTATGCGCTACAAAAAAAATCTCTTATCATTTTTTGATAAATCTATCTGTTCAAAAGTTATTGTAGTTCGAAGTTAAGCTCTAGTAAATTTCGAGATCTTTTTACTTTTCCGGTGGAGCTATCAGATTTATCACAAAATGTCATAGGATCTTTTTTATTGGAAATTTAATTCTCTACGAATTATCATCAGTAATGTTTTTTCAAGTACCGTATTGTTTTATAGTTATTTTTATTTTAACTTCAAGCTCTTAAAAAAGTAGTGTTCTGATCGATTTAAAGAGCTCAACATTGAAATGAAAACAATACAGAATTTGAAAAAATTTTATTTATCATATATTATATATTATATGTAGAGAATAAAATTTCCGATAAAAAAGATCCTATGACATTTTGTGATAAGTCTGATAGTTTCACCGGAAAAGTAAAAAGATCTCGAAATTTACCAGAGCTTAACTTCGAACTCCAATAACTTTTGAACAGATAGATTTATCAAAAAATGATAAGAGACCTTTTTTGTAGCGCGTACATTTTCCTACAAAAATACGTGTCAGTCTGCTCAATCTATTGATTAGTGAGCGAGTTAAAAATACTCACAGTTGAAAATTAAATTTTCTCGTGTTATTTAAACGGGAAATTGGTTTTTTGAATGAGCTGATATAGGTCTGTAATCGACATAGAATTTTGTTTCTTGCGCGAAAAATTATTTTTTGTGTTGAACTATGATTTTTTTTTCCCATGTACTTAAAAAAAAAAATGTTGCTCTGAAATGACACACCCTAATATATATATTGTGACGGGTTTCTCACCACCGGGGATCTACTGGAGTGAAATGCGAATACACTTATGATTTTTGGCAACCTTGTTCAAAATTTAAAATGTTGGGCGCCAGGTGATTTTGTAATCACCAAATAACAATTATCAAAACGTCGACTCAGGGTGGCGGATCGGGGAAAGGTCAGGCACTTAGATTACGATAAATAATTGATCAGACTTAACAAATTAGTCATATATTAAACAACAAAATAATTGATCGGTTTCACAAAAATTATCGGTTACAAAAAAAAGAATAGATGCCGGTGTCGGCTTGACTTGATATAAGCAAGATTAAAAAAAAACGTAGTTGATCGAAAAGTTCGTTCATTACTGGAGAGAAAAAAAAATAACAGTCGGTTGTCGAAATAAGAATCCACTGATTTTTATTCACCAACACACAGACGACGTAGTTCCTAACGACATACTCGACCGGTGACGTCAGAGTATTTTACATGGCAAGACTCGGCTGCCGCAACGAACGAGAAAGAAATAATCTGCAATTCTCAGAAATACTTGAATGAAATAAAATAAAATAAAGTCATATTTTTATAATATAGGTAACGCGTTCAAATAGCACTATCATATAATTAGTATACGTAATTAATTATTAACTTAATTATTATTTACACCAATCGTTTCACTTGTTCATTAACAAAATCAGTTCACTCGTACACTTGTTCAATTTGCCGATGCTTCGGCTTGTTCACAAAATTAATCGAATTATTATTCACGCAATAATCAGTCGTTGGTCACTTCGAATTGTTCGGGACGGCGCATATTGAATTGTTAAAAAAAAAAATCACAATCGAAAATTGTCGGTTGGTCGAGTCGACTTGTTCAAATACAAAACCGCGGCCGTTCAGTACGACGTCTATCCCGGATCTCCCGTAAAAATCCATGCGGTCGATCTATTGCTCGGTCGAAGTCGAAATTCTCGATTCTAAATGTCACTAAAATTTGCTCATCCGGTAACTATTGACGATTTTAAATCAATTCAAACCACGAGTCGATGTCGAATTTTTCATCATGTTACAATATATATATATATATATTAGACTAGGCCAACAAAATCGACTATTTTTTAACTTCCCGCTTAGAAAATCTATGATTTTCAAAATTTTCGGGAAGTTATTGTTTTCACCCCGATTTTCGAAAATCGAGTTTTTATTAGATGTCGACGTTTTGAGGTCCTAGGAAGCTATTCTGACTATTTTCAGAATGATGTCCGAATGTCTGTATGTGTGTGTGTGTGTGTGTGTGTGTGTGTGTGTGTGTGTGTGTGTGTGTGTGTGTGTGTGTGTGCGTGCGTGTGTATGTGTGTGAATGATTAATGAATGATCCATTGGCTGGGTGCGCGACGAAAACGACATCTGTTCACCGCATTAAATCATCCTCAAAAAGCACAGAGAGAATACGGCATGTTTTTATACACAAATAATTAAAATATTTAAAGATCGCGAAATATATGTGCAACACTACATTTGAAACGTAGAAAAAAATTAATCAGATTGTGCTCAAAAAATTAAGTATAAACAATTTTAATAAATACAAAATAAATATTATTTTGAACGATATAAGGTTAGCTAGTAATAGCAACAATAACAACAATAATGGCCATAATAACAAATAAGTTAAAATAATCATGATTACAATTTTTTTCGAATTAAAAAATATTAATTAGCATTAAGTAAATAATATAAGCTCTAATAATATAAGTAAATAATAATAAGCTCTTCGAGCTCGCAATTACCTTTATTTTATTTTTTATGAGCTTTCCGAGCTCAAAAAGATTACGTATTATATTAAAATTGAAAAATTTAGACTCCAAAATAATTAATAAATACGCGTTTTTTACATATTTATTGACAATTATGTTCAATAGTTCGCTCGAAAATAAGTTTACGTGATACGTTGTATCTATATGATGTAAGTTTATCGTGAAACGAGCATACATGATGATTTTTAAGAAGTTACTTCTAATGACTCACATAAACAAAAACATATCAGTTTTGAGTTATGTTGTACTGTAATTATGATATTATTCAATGAAAAAAGCTGATACAGATTTTACATTGATTATTCCGTTAACGATATCTCTCGAACGAACGATCTGATTAGGACGTTCTTGGCAGCAATCGAATGCTTCTATCGTGTTCTAGAGCTGATTCGATTTTCGAATTGATCGACTCAATAGTTTCCGAAATATTCACGACAAACGAAAAAAAACGTTTTTCTCTCATTCTTCCGCCGACAATATCTCTCGAATGAACTATCCCATTGAGACGTTTAAGGTGGCGATCGGCACATTTTATTGAGGTCTAGAGCTGATTAAATTTTGTGAATGATTGGTTTCGTCATTACGATGATTTTCGCAAAAACCGTTTTTCACTATTTCTTCCAGCGACGATATTTTCCGAACAGATTATCCGATTGAGACGTTCTTGGCGTCAATCGAAAGTTTTTATCGAGTTCTAGAGCTGATTAGATTTTGGAATTGATCGATCCGACAGTTTTCAGAATATCCAAAAAAAACGGAAAAAAAAATATTTTTTTTTCGTATTTCTTAAATATTTCAGAGACTATTCGACTCAATGATCTAAAATTTTCTGAAAATCTAAGTTGATAAGAAATATTTCAAATGCCGCCGAAAAAATGTAAATCGGTTCATTCATTCAAAAGATATAAGAGGTTTACATCCACACACACACACACACACACACACACACACACACACACACACACACACACACACACACACACACACACACACACACACACACACACACACACATCGCTCTGAAAATGTTTAAGCAGCATCCTCACACCTTCAAATGTCAACATATGATGAAAACCCGATTTCTGAAAATCGGGGTGAAACCAATGACTTCCCGAATTTTTTGAAAATCGTCGATTTTCTTAGCGGGAAGTTAAAAAAATCGGTCTGTCGGTTGACCCTGCGGGCCAGCCCCAAAACTTCCCGCTGTTTTCGAGCTCAAGGAAATCGAAAATATTAATGTGACTATATCTTCGAGCTTTTCGAGCTCGAAAATCTAATTGCATGCGATTGTTTTTTTATAAGTTTTTCAAACTCTGACAAGTTATGCTTTATGCTAAAGTTTAAAAGTTTAAGAATCGAAAATCATTAATGAACAAGCGTTCATTTTTGAATTTTAATTCCCGATTATGCTAAATAAAATAAATATGATGATGCAGAAATCAATGTTAGTGATCAAAATCAAGATTTGAATGAGTTTTGGCTTAGGTCAGAGCAATAATATATAAAATATCCGAGAAATTTACTAAAACCTGTGTTTTTTCAATTTTTTCGTTGATAATATGGTTTAAACTAAAGAACAAGTTTGATGGCATTATATGATAATCAAAAGAGACCATAAAGAGGAAAAGTTTGTAAGATTTTAAACACATTTTAGTACAGTACATTTTGATTTATCTGGAAAAAATAACATTGAATGTTATTTTTTCAACTTCTCAACGCTGATATCTTTTGAACTAATTAACCAATTTCGACGTTTGAGGTAGCAATAGGCGCGTTTCATTGAATTCTAGAGCTGATTAGAATTTGAAAGCGATCGATTCAGCCGTCTTGAAGATATTTGGAAAAAAACGTTTTTTACCATTTCTTTCTCCAACGATATCTCTCGAACAAATCAACCGATTGAGATAGTTAAGGCGGCATTTGACGCGTTCCATTGAGTTCTAAAGCTGATTAGATTTTGGAGTCGATCGTTTAATTCGTTTCTGAGAAATCAATAAAAAACTAAAAAAAAAAATTTTTTTTTTTTCGTAATTCGCCAATATGTTCGAGTCTACTTGATCAAATAATCTGAAATTTTCTGGAAAGTTGACGGCCAACAAGCTCTTTCAATCGCCGCCTTATACATCTAAATCGATTTATTAATTAAAAATTTATAGGCCATTCACACACATACACACACACATACACACACACACACACACACACACACACACACACACACACACACACACATACAGACACTCGGACATCATTCTGAAAATAGTCAGAATAGCTTCCTAGGACCCCAAAACGTCGACATCTGATGAAAACTCGATTTTCGAAAATCGGGGTGAAAACAATAACTTCCCGAAATTTTTGAAAATCATCGATTTTCTAAGCGGGAAGTTAAAAACATTTTTTTTCAGTTTTTTATTGATTTCTCAGAAATGAAATGAACGATCGACTTCAAAATCTAATTAGCTCTAGAACTCAATAAAACGCGTCGAATGCCGCCCAACCATCTCAATCGGTCAGTTTGTTCGGGAGAAATCGTTGGAGTAGAAATGGTAAAAAACGTTTTTTTTCCAAATATCTTCAAGACGGCTTAATCGATCGCTTTTAAATTCTAGTCAGCTCTAGAATTCGATAAAACGCGCCTATTGCCACCTCAAACGTCAAAATTGGTTGATTAGTTCAAAAGACATCAGCGTTGAGAAGTTGAAAAAATAACATTCAGTGTTATTTTTTTCAGATAAATCAAAGTGTACTGAACTAAAATGTGTCTAAAATCTTACAAACTTTTTCCCTTTATGGTCTCTTTCGATCATCATGTATTGCCATCAAACTTGATCTTTAGTTTAAACCATATTATCAACGAAAAAATTGAAAAAACACAGTTTTTAACGAATTTCTCGGATATTTAATATATTATTGCTCTGACCTAAGCCAAAACTTATTGAAATCTTGATTTCGAACACTGACATTGATTTCTGCATCAGCATATTTATTTTATTTAACATGATCGGGATTCAAAATTTAAAAACCGCTTGCTCATTAGTGATTTTCGATTCTTCAACTTTTAAGCTTTAGCATAAAGCATAACTTGTTAGAGTTTGAAAAACTCATAAAATAACAATCGCATGTAATTAGATTTTCGAGCTCGAAGAGCTCGAAAATAGTCACATTAATATTTTCGATTTCCTTGAGCTCGAAAACAGCGGGAAGTTTTGGGGCTAGCCCGCAGGGTCAACCGACAGACCGATTTTTAACTTCCCGCTAAGAAAATTGCAAATTTTCAAAAATTCGGGAAGTTATTGGTTTCAGTCCGATTTGTGAAAATCGAAATTCCAACAGATGTCGACGTTTTGAGGTCCTAGAAAGCCATTCCGACTAATTTCACGATGATGTCCGAGTGTATGTATGTATGTATGTACGTACGTACGTACGTACGTACGTACACGGAAAAAAATAATCGGTAGCGGCTACCGATTGGCGATCGGTAGCCGCTACCGATTTTTTTTCGGTAGACGCTACCGATTATTTCGGTAGCTGTTACCGAAATAATCGGTAGCGTCTACCGAAAAATAATCGGTAGCTGGTACCGATTTTAATCGGTAGCTGCTACCGATTTTAATCGGTACCAGCTACCGATTATTTCGGTAGCGGGTACCGATTATTTCGGTAGCGGTTACCGATTGTTTCGGTAACTGTTACCGAAATAATCGGTAGCTACAACCGATTATTTCGGTTCTACTGAACAGTTTCAGAAAAATTCTTTTTTACATTTAATTACTATAAATCTGATATATTTGTGCATTTTTGACCCTGCGTATGACACCTGGGGCAATATGAACCAGCTGAATATTACGAAAAAATTATATTTTTATATTTTTATCGTCAACTCAAAAATAAATCAATATATTTCCGCATTTTTGACCCTACCTATGCCACCTGGGGCAAAATGGACCAGCTGAAAATTACGACATCTATCGAGTGATAGTCGGAGCAGGCAGTACTAACGGAAGCAACTGCGTGCAAAATATTTAAATAGTAAAAAAAAATTTTTTTACCTGTAATTCGACACCTGTAATTGGAAAAATTTAATTCATTTTTAACGCCGCTCTTTTTACAATTTCTCCATGCGGTGTTAAAATGAAATAATACCGGTGTAAGAGGCTTAATTCGGCGGTGTTAAATCAATGTAAATGCAGAGCAATACCGGTGTAAAAATGGAGTAAACTGCGTCCGCACATAGTATTAACTTTGAAAATTTTATCAAATATAAAAAAAGTTTACACACACACGTTGATACACACACATACACACACTTTCGGACCTACACACACATTCACACACACTCGGACGCACAAGCACACGTACGTGCACACACACGGACGCACATACACTGATACTGAAAAAATCGGTAACTACTACCGAAATAATCGGTAACTGCTACCGATTTTTTCGGTAGCGGTTACCGAAAATTAATCGGTAGACGCTACCGATTATTTCGGTAACAGTTACCGAAATAATCGGTAGCGTCTACCGAAAAAAAATCGGTAACTGCTACCGATTTTTTCGGTAGCGGTTACCGAAAATTAATCGGTAGCCGCTACCGATTATTTCGGTAACTGTTACCGAAATAATCGGTAGCGTCTACCGAAAAATAATCGGTAGCGGCTACCGATCGCCAATCGGTAGACGCTACCGATTATTTTTTTCCGTGTATGTAAATATCTATAACTTTTGAACGGATTAACCGATTTTGATCGTCAAGGTGTCATTCGACGCAGTTTTTTAATATCTCAAAGCTGAAAAAAATTGAGTTTGATCGGTAGGGCTCGTTCGGAGATATTCCAAAAATAAACTTTTTTAAAAAATGTTTTTTTTTGGATAACTTTTTACGGGCTCGATGGATTAATTCCAAAATGAACTGGGCTCTGGAGATTCATAAGCCACGTTAAATGCCATCTCAAACATCAAAATTAGTTAATTCTTTCAAGAGAAACCGTTGTCGAAAGAATTAAAAAAAAAAAATTTTTATTCAGTATTTTGAAAATTTCTCAAAAATGACTCGATGAATGAATTTCAAAATTCAATCAGTTGTAGAACTCAATGAAACGCGTCGACTGCCACCTTAAACGTCTCAATCGGTTTATTCGTTTGAGAGATATCGTTGTAGAAAAAATTGTAAAAAACGTTATTTTTCGAAAACAAAAGCATACAAAAGTATTTTCGAGCTCGAAGAGCTCGAAAATGTATCTACTGCAATTTTTCGAGCTCAAGGAGCTCGAAATACGCGGGAAGTTTTGGGGCTGGCCCGCAGGGTCAACCGACAGGCCGATTTTTTCTTTTGATACTATAAAAATATTATTTCTGATGACCAAAAAAAATTTTTGTGCAAGTTTGAGCCCTCAATATTGATATTGAGAGGTATATCGTGACGACTTTTCGTTTTTTGACAGAATTCATCTCGACCCAAAACTCGTAAATCATCTATCTAAAAAATTTGAGCAATGTATATTCTCAAAGGAAATTGAACTACCTACAAAAAATCTCTTAGTACATTGACGTAAAACGAGCCGTTTTCTTGTAACCGTGCCATAAATATTGATTTGTTCTTTGAATTCTTTGTTTATGTTTTGGATTTTTGTAACTACTAAAAATATTGAAATTTTTTCTAGTTAAGATACATATTCTTGAAGGAAATTTAATGTTCTACAAAAAAGGTCTCTTATTATTTTTCGCTAAATGCACTCCTTCAAAAATTATTCAAGGTTGAAGTTGAGAAAAAACGGGTCAAATAACCAGAGTAACTTTCGAAGGAGTGAATTTAGCAAAAAATGTTGAGAGACTTTTTTGTAGAACATTTAATTTCCTTAAAAAATATGTATCTTGATTGGAAAAAATTTTAATATTTTTAGTAGCTACAAAAATCCAAAATAAAAACAAAGAATTCAAAAAACAAATCAATATTTAAGGCACGGTTACAAGGAAACGGCTCGTTTTTCGTCAATTTACTAAGAGAGATGTTATGTAGGGAATTTAATTTCCTTAAAGAATTGGCATTGCTCAAATTTTTCAGATAGATGATTTACGAGTTTTGGATAAAAAATGGAATTTCTTTCAAAAAACGAATATTTGTAATGATACACCTCTTAATATCAATATTAAGGGCTCAATCTTGCGCAATAATTTTTTTTGGTCGTCAGGAATAATATTTTTACAGTATCGAAAGAAAAAAAAATAGTCGATTTTTTTGGCCCAGTCTAATATATATATACATACATACATAAATTTTTGAACGAATGATATTCCGAACTCTACTCGACTAATTATGATAGTTTATAACGAAATTCTTTGAAAAATCGACCATGAGGACCACTACAATAGATAGATTTCTAAAAAAATCTACCTAAAAAGCCAAATTAAAGCTGAATAACTTTGCTAAACGACATATGCATTGGTTTAGTTGAAAAAATTTTTCCACGGTCCATTGGCTCTTCGCGAAAAAAAAAATTTAGATATTTCTCACGTTTGCGCAATAACTGTAGCTCTTAACAAATTTTGATAAAAATGCACCAAAACTAGAGATTTCAAGCTATAAAATGCTTGTTTTTAAGTCTCGATATGATTATTTTTCACAAAGTTACAGCCTTCCAAAAATCACTAAAAAATTAATAAAATTTTTCTGTTCCTTCAATTTTTCGCGTTAGTGTATTTCCCGGCCATCACTAAAGTTCCAGGGCTTAAGAGCAAATAAAATTGAAATTTAGTTTTTTAACCTCTGTAATATAGATATTTAATAAGAATGCAGTAAATAAATAAAAAAAATTATTAAAAAGAAAATACTCGAAATATTAAATTATTTATTATTTTTTTTATTATTTAACCGCTAAACAGAGAATCATCTGCATTTGTTTCATTGATTTTAACGTTATATTTAATATTTATATTAAATAATGAAAAAAATACTTTTAAGAAGTGTCTAAGTTACACAAAAGTGAATGCCAAATTTAACACTCTTTAAGTGTTAAAAATAACATACGAGTCCATAGAAGTTGAAGGTTAAATCTTTGAGAACTTCAATACTCATATGTATTACTTTCAACCTACATGAGTGTAACACTTTCAGCACAAACAACGTATATTAAAACATTATATATAAATAAGTGTGTATTTTTTGCTAATTTGCAACGTTTCGAAAATCGACTAAGATTTAAGATTGTTTCGATATCTTTCAATTTTCGTGATTAGTGCAGTTCACTCCTTCCGCAGCAATTGCAACTAATGGATTTCGAAAAATTTTTCTGTTTTTACAGCTATATTAAATGATAATGAAATAATTCATGGAATTCGGTAACAAATGATATCTGATTTATAACATTCGTTGGAACTCAAGTGATATACGCTTGGCATCACAAATGTTTGATTAATTAAAAAAAATGTCTATCTAATAAATATATTTTCTGAAATTCTCTGATATGTTTTTTCAGTATAAGTATAGGGGCATTTGTATTTTGTGTGTTTTTCTCTTGTCTTTTTTACACTACTTTTTTTGCTAATGTTATCTTTTGAATTGTGACTGTTTAATAAACAAAATGCGCCTACTTTGAGGAACCAGTCAATTGTAGGGTTATATACAGTAAGCATAACATATTTTTTTTTTGACTTCTATTTTCATCTTACATCAAACATGTCTCACAGCTTACTCTGTCACTCATTTAGTTTTGTCTCCACCTAAAAAGGCCGATTTGTGTACACAGTAACGAAAGACTGGATTGGTTAATAATACCAACCAATAAAGTGGTGTGTTACAAATTAGGATCACGTTGCACGTGCTTATATTGAGGTCTTGTAAACGTCGCTCTGTCAGAACAGCTTTTAATAGTAAGTCCGTTTTTATAATATGTTTTGTGATTTGATTTAATTTATGTGAAAATGTGTATTATTTCATGAATTAGCCATATCAAAGTGAAAAATATGTATTAGTTTTTCGATTACCCTCATATTATAAAACACCAAAAATAGTTGTATGTGACAGATGGTTTCATTAAAAACTTTTTAAATTATAATCAACAGGAAAAATATATATTTGAAGTGTTTATCTCTGATTTTTTTTTATTCTAGTTTTACTCAATGTTATTCTGAGTGTCATGTGTGAATCGTTACCACAAAGTAATTGGATTTTTTGAATTTCATATAATATAAAAAAGAAAGAAAAAACTCGTAGAACTGACAATTAAATTTATGTTCAAAGGGTGTTGATAATAATATAGCTATTGACAAAATAGTACTGGAAATATTTAAAAAGTTTTATTGAAACGCTTTTCGCATTCATGTGTGATTTTTTTGGTGTTATACGAAACATAATTTGATTATAACTGTAGTTACTTTATTTTGGAAACCTAACATAATTTGAACTGACTTATAATAATTTCAATTTAATTCAATATAGATATGAATACATAATCATTATAAATATCAATACATAATTATCTAGTTATTTTTTTTTGTTTTTTGTTCTTACCGCTAATTACAATATTTGGTTTTCTGTAGGGCCAAATAGAGTCGGATGAGTAACAAAACATTTACCTCAAATATTGTTGCTTAAAACTATTGGTCTTCTGGAATTGAGCGAAAAAACACAAATTTTTAATTTTTATCAAAAAATCGATTTATACACTAACGAAAAATGCCGAAGCCACCACCAAAACCAGAAGAAGATCCCGATCCAACTCCATACCTTTTTGTGTCTCTTGAGCAAAAGAGAATCGATCAGTCAAAGCCTTATGATGCTAAAAAGGCTTGTTGGGTGCCAGATGAGAAAGAAGGGTATCTTCTTGGAGAAATTAAAGCTACTAAAGGCGATATTGTATCCGTTGTGCTACCGGGTGGTGAGGTAAGTATATTTTTTAATTATTCACTATAAAAATCAATCAATGTCATAAAACTAATATAAAATCTTAATCAATTAGATTAATTTATTGTTCAGAGCAAATTCTTCCAAATTGAAAAATTCTTCTAAAATTGCCTTATATAAAATAATCGCGTTAAAGTTAAAATCGATGAGCAATTATACTTTTGAAATTTATAAACGGAGAAAACAAGCCTCAAAAATTTGAAGATATTTAACATATCCAAGTATTAGATACTAATGACAACAAATAATTACGGTTCATTAATTGTGTATTCCGAAAGATATTGTAAAAATAGAGATATTTCAATGAATACCACAAAATTCCCGGGTAAAAAAAGTTACATGTAATTATATATTATCTCTAATTATATGCAATTCATATGTAAATATATATAATTCACGTATAATTAGATATAATTATATGTAAGTACATGCAATTACATTTAATTATATGTGCAAAATGGCCTAATGTAGTACGAAATTACATGTAAATATAAATAATGGTTATTTATATAATGATATATAAATTACATGTAATCATGTGTAATTACATGAAATTATATGCAATTGCATGTAATTACATGTAATAATCTTGGCGATGGATATACAATTGCATACAATTGCATATAATCACATATAATTGCATTTAATAATTATATGTAATCATGCCATTTTACAAAAACTAATTGTATTGTTATACAATAGATCAATAAAATTAATGTTCATTGAATCCCTTGTGGTTTTGCGGTAACGGAGCGGTAGATTTATGATGATTTTTTTGAAAATTGACGGTTACAACTTAGTCTTCATCGAGAGTTTCGATGATACACAGAGAAAAAAGAACAGTAACCATTACTGCGCAGAACAGTAATCCAGTCAATTGAATAAATATAAGTTCAGTAAAATATGTTTTTACTATACCTAATCTTTCACCTAAACACACTCATAGATTGGATTACTGTTCTGCGCAGCAATGGTTACTGTTTTTTTTTTCTCCTTGTAGTAAACTCGTGTGGTTCTTCCATTGTGGCACAGTCACTATGCAGTCAAAATTGGATCATTATATCGTCGATTCGTGATCTTGCTGCTATCCACTGTGCTGACCCACGTATGTACATGATCGCGTAAGAATAGATAGTATCTTGATAAAGATTCCAAACAATAATTGAAGAAATTATGAGCCCGCGATGTTATGATTAATTATTATTTATATTCTTGGTCAGAAATATGATTGATCCTTATTCGAAAATTATATTATACATTTTAAAGATTTAACCCAATTATTTGTGCAAGGATAAAATATAATGCTATAGTTTTTCGAAATTGTTCTATATCTTGTTCAATTTTATTATTCTTGAATAGTTTCAGTTGTTAGATTAATAAATATAGTTCATTTTTACTTTCAAAAATAGTATATTATTTACTTCCCGAGGGGTGTATAGTATTTTTCTCGTCGACGGAGGCGGAAAGCGGCAACTCTGTTTAGCACAGCGGGACGAAAGTTGACGCTTTCCGCCCGGAGGCGAGAAAAAATCTATTCATGATGAAAATTTCTCTATAATTATTTACTTGGTGCAAGTGTTACGTTTTGAGAAATTACCCCAAAATAATTACAAATAAAAATAATTTTTAATTATTTAATTTTATCCAGGTTTGGCCTCGTTAGAGTGTCTATAAACCCCTGGTGGGCCGTGGTCGTCGATTATTTTATTAATTATTGTTTTTATTCTATTTTCGCGATTTTAAGTATTCTCGATGCTCGTTCCAATTCTATATTTTTATATTTATAGTAGCAGGTGAATGCACTGATAGAAGGATTTAGTTGTATTTAACAAGATTTGGTTGTATGTACCAAATGATTTAGTAACGAATTTGTAATACTAAATATTTGGTAACAGGAACCAAATCATTTAGTAAAGCTCATTTATTTCCACAAAATAAATATTTTGTAGTATTTAAGAAATGATTTATTGGGGCACAATAAATCATTTATTAGGATTAAAGAACTAATTTTTTTAACTTATTTTAGCGCATAACCTAATTGTTCTACTTAAAATAAATTAAAATAATAATAATAAATAATTTTAAGTAAAAATATATAGTATTATAAAGAAAATAGCCTCATTTTATTGTAATTTTATATTTTAGATAAATAAAAAATTTTTCGTCAAATAAATTTTTGAAATTAAAATAAATTGAAATGATAACATTAAATAATTTTAAATAAAAATATAAAGCATTGTAAAGAAAATAACCTCATTTTATTATAATTTTTTATTTAAGATAAATAACAAATCTTTCGTCAAATGAATTTTTGAAATTAAAATAGATTAAAATGAGAATAATAAATAATTTTAAGTAAAAATATATAGTATTGTAAAGAAAATAGCCTCATTTTATTATAATTTTTTATTTAAGATAAATAACAAATTTTTCGTCATATGAATTTTTGAAATTAAAATAGATTAAAATAAGAATAATAAATAATTTTAAGTAAAAATATATAGTATTATTATAAAGAAAATAACCTCATTTTATTATAATTTTTTATTTAAGATAAATAACAAATTTTTAGTTAAATAAGATTTTAAGAGCTCCTCTATAATTTGAAATAATTCATTTTAATCAATTGAAAATAATTGTTTTTAAAATCAATAAATTGATTTGGAAATCACAATAGTAACTCCGATTGAGACGAAACGCACTATACTGTGAAAGCGGCAATATATTCACACACACACGCCACACTGATATTTCCCCACAAATACATACGTAGTTTTTATTCCTAAACAAGCCATCTACCGACAAAACTTACCAAAAAAATATTTAGTACCGATTACCAAATATTTTTTTGATGGAAACAAATATTTATTTTACCATAATAAGATTTAATTGAGATAAAAAAATAATTTATTAAATTATAATAAATTATGGTAATGGGTACAAAATATTTTTTTCTCCCAAATAAGTGACTAAAAATTTGGTTACTAAATCCATTTAGTACTCTGTAATAAATCCTTCTATCAGTGTAGTCCACGATTACGATGTTAACATCGTAAATTTTGGTAGAATTTTCTTTCCGTGTATGACCGACTTCAGCAAAGAGTAAATTTTCTAAGAGAAAATTATGTTGTTGAGAAAAAAATTCCAACTTACTCTCTCTTTCTCGCACTAGCACAGTAAATGGATACCGAGTCGACATTTTTTATTGAAACAAAATAAAATTAAATAATTGAATTATATTCTTATAATAAATTAATAAATTTATATAATTAAATAATATTAAATAAATTTGTAATTTTTTTACTAAACGAATTTTTTTCTATTGAAAAATGTATTATTTTTATATCGAAATTGTTTTATGAAAGATTTATAGAATCTGTTCAGTATTTTGCTAAAATGTGATATTTTTCCAAATAATTGGCAATAATTTTCTTATTCTAAATTATGTGTTTAAAATTGAGAAATATGACTGACCGAAAGGCCAGAGTAATAGATGTGGGCAAAGTAGTTGGTAAAGCTCTCGCGCGACGCCGAATTGCCTGCATGAAAAAGCTATATATTGTTAAAAATATATAATATATATATGGTGAGTGTGTGATAAATATATAGCGGCGAAAATATTTATATTTAAAAATATATGGTTTTTACATGTATTGAATTATGCATTTTTAGTAATCCACTTATCCAGAAGATTAAAGGAACAAGAATATGTTATCAAATTTTTAGCGATTTTTGGAAGTCTGTATTTTCGTGAAAAATGACCGTATCAAAAAAATAAAAAAAGCAAATTAAAGCTTCAAATCTCTAGTTTAAAGATCTTCTAGCAAAATAATTTCTTGAGCCACGGTTTTTGCGGAATCATAAGAAATAGGTCGAGACAAAATTTTTCTAAATTTTTTAGTTTTGTTTTTTAGGTCTACGCACAGAAAAAAAAAAATTCTTGGTTGAAGGTAAATATTCTTAATTCAAGAAAATTTTTTTGGAGACCTAAACTTTCTCAGATAAAGTAGTAATTTTATCTGACCAAGATAAATTCACTTAGCTCAAGAAAATCTTGACTTGGTTCCCGAAAACGGTGGTCTTCAAAAATATTTTCTTGACTCAAGATAAGTTTTTTTTCTGTGCGGGACCGGGAAAATTTTTTTCGGAAAAACCAATTTATAACTCGCTTAGGAAATTTATTCAGCTACAATTTGTTTTTTTTTTGTTTCTCTGTACGACAATATGCTGCTGAGATATCAGCCTTCAAATAAAAAAGGATCCTTTTCTCTTCGATTATCGATATGTCAACAACTAATGGTCGCACAGTAATTAAAAGAACAGTTTGAGAAACTGAAATAAATACCCTACAAACTCTATTTTCGATTTTTTTGGAAAAAAAATTTTTTTCATCCTTAATATCAATTTGAAAAACCCACAAAAAATGACCATTTTTTGGTTTTTTAGTCAACTCATCGCTACTTCGTAAATATCGATAAAAAAAATAATGTTGTCAGGTGATTTTACAGTTTTGTGAACCCCAAAAAACCCTGGAAATTTTCAGATTGATCCATTAAACCGTTTCTACGGGCCGATTGATCAAAGTTTTACAAAACAATTAAAGGAACAAGTTTTGTTCCTTAATTTGTGTAATCATTACCAAAATGGAAAAATTAATTTTTTTCGGATTTTCTTCTATTCTTACGTTAGTGATTCAGTAAATAAAAGGTAAAGAAAGAAAATAAAATTTCCGAAAAATCGAAGAAAAAAAAAGAAAACCTAAATAAAACGTAAAAAAAAAAATCTGGGCATCGGTTGACCCTGCGGGCCAGCCCCAAAACTTCCCGCTGTTTTCGAGCTCAAAGAGCTCGAAAACATCGTTGTAAATACATTTTCGAGCTCTTCGAGCTCAAAAATACTTTTGCATGCCATTAATTTCGAAAAAAACAGTTTTTAGCATTTTTTTCTCCTGCAATAACTCTCAAACAAATTATACGATTTTTAAGTTTGAGGTGGCAATTGACGTGTTTTAATAGATTCTAAAGCTCATTAGATTTTTAGATTTTTTGGTTGAGTCGTTTCAAAGATATTCGCAAAAAACTGTTTTTTCCTATTTCTTTCTCCAACGATAACTCTCGAACGAATCATGCGATTTTGATGTTTGAGGTGGCAATCGACGCGTTTTATTACGTTCTAGAGCTGATTAGATTTTGAAGTTGATCGTATAAGTCGTTTCTGAGAAATCAATAAAAAACTAAAAAAAAAAATTTTTTTTTTCGTAATTGGCCAATATCTTCGAGTCTACTTGGTCAAATGATCTGAAATTTTCAGAAAAGTTGATGGCCAAAAAGCTCTTTCGATTGCCGCCTTAACCATCCAAATCGGTTTCTTAGTTAAAAAGTTATAAAGAGTTTACATACATACATACACACACACACACACACACACATACATACAGACACTCGGACATCATTCTAAAAATAGTCAGAATAGCTTTCTAGGACCTCAAAACGTCGACATCTGATGAAAACTCGATTTTCGAAAATCGGGGTGAAAACAATAACTTCCCGAAATTTTCGAAAATCATCGATTTTCTAAGCGGGAAGTTAAAAAATTAAAAAATTCTTGTTTTATCTCGTTTTTCGGGAAAAAATTTTTTTTTTCTTTCTTTACCTTACATTTACTGAATAACTAACATAAAAATGGAAGAAAATCCGAAAAAAATTCATTTTTTCATTTTAGTAATGACTACACAAATTAAGCGACAAAACCTGTTCCTTTAATTGTTTTGTAAAACTTTGAGCAATCGGCCCGTAGAAACGATTTAATGGATCAATCTGAAAATTTCCAGGGTTTTTGGGGGTTCAAAAAACTGTAAAATTACCTGACAACATTATTTTTTTTATCGATATTTACAAAGTAGCGATGAGTTGACTAAAAAACCAGAAAATGGTCATTTTTTGTAGGTTTTTCAAATTGATATTAAGGATGAAAAAAATTTTTTTTCCAAAAAAGTCGAAAATGGAGTTTGTAGGGTATTTATTTCAGGTTCTCAAACTGTTCTCTAAATTACTGTGCGACCATTAGTTGTTGACATATTGATAATCAAAGAGAAAAGGATCCTTTTTTATTCGAAGGCTGATATCTCAGCAGCAAATTGTCGTACATAGAAACAAAAAATGCATATCGTAGCTGAATTAATTTCCTGAACGAGCCATGAATTGGACTTTTCAAAAAAAATTTCCCGGCTCCATAGACCTAAAAGGTTCAGAAACATTTTGTTATACAAATAATCGTGCACATATGTGCAAATATTATAATCCCGGGTGCATGAATTTAAAATTTTTAAAAATCATGATATGAATGCTCAGTTTTGATCAGATCCGAAAAATATCCTGTCTGATTATACATGATTATTAGGGTGCTTCGTTTGAACCGACTATTTTTTTTTTCGCTCCCATCCCGAAATTTTGTTAAAAATACCCCCGAAAAAATTCCCTGAGAGTTTGAGGCCTTAATATTAATATTAAGTACTTTCCCTTTTTTTTCTTTTGGGAGCTCTTGTTATAAGAATAATGAACAAGATTCCGTTGTAATAGTTTATAAAAGTTTTTTCATTTGTTTATAACGATTTTTCAAAGTTATCAAAAAGTGAAATATCCGGTTAATGTTATAAAAAAAATTTTTATCCCAAAATCTTTAATTTTCGTTGTTTTTGTATTCATCTATTGCGTTTAGTAGCTTGGCTAAAAAATTTTTGACATTAATTGTTTAAAAATTTTTTATAAGCAAATAGACAAATTGAATATTTTTGAAAAATTTTTTTTGTCATTCTGTTGTCTTAGTAAAATAATGATTTTTAAAAAAAAATTTTTATCTTAAAAAAATTTTTTAATTGTTTATAACTGTTTTTTTCATTTATCCACCATTTAAATTATTTATTAAGAAATCATTTTTTTTTCAAAAATCATTATTTACAACTCTCAATATAATTATGAAAAAAATCAATTTTTTTATTTAAATTTTCTTTGTTTATTTTATAAACAATTTGTTATAAACAAATTTTCATTTTCATTATATTTTTTTTCCGTAGCTTTAAAAAATTACGAATACAGTCATGTGCATTAAAGTTGTGAAAAAAATTTTCCTCTATTTTTTATTGAATTTTAAAATACTTTACCCCATTAAAGTTAAAGCGGTCAACTATTTTATCAACTTATAAATTGTTATAACTTTTAAACTATTGATGATACGGTCTTAGACATTCAAGCCGATCTTTTAGACAATTTATTGATGTATATAATAAACTTTTTACATGCTTGATATCTATCATGGTTCAATTTTTATAAGCATTTGTTTATAAAAAAAATGCATTACTTGAATTTTTAAATATCTATATCTTTTAAACTATTGAAGTCACGGCTTTTATGATTCAAGACAATTTTATAGAGTAATTATTAAACTACTCAAAAATAATTTTTTTATATTATTAATTCCATTTGTTTATCATTTTTTTTTATTTATTCAAATTATTGCACAGTTAAAGGTACATTCTTCGGATTTTATTGACTGTATACTCCTACCCAACGCCATTAAATTTTTGCCAGTAGTGCAGCCTGAAAGTCATTTACGGAATTGAACGAACATTTTAAAATTTTTTTGCCAGACTTGCGTAAAGAAGAATGAAAATACTTACTTGTGTTTGTCATTTATGTTTATGATTCTATATTCTATTGTTTAAATTTTGATAAATGTGACAATAAAATCCAAAACATTCTTCAAGTGCCTAGATGACACTATAATTTATTCAGATTTTTAAATTAATTTTTTATGTTATAAAAAAATTATTTTGTGTTGCATACTTTGCTTGGCGACGGCGCGTAGGCACCGAAACGGCCACGCGAAGCCCAACGTCCTCTTTAAAATTGATTTTAGTGACATAGATGCATTTACAACAGTTCAAAAGTTATAAGACTTCAAACTTCAGAAATTTTTATTTTTACCAAAAAATAATAATTAATGGCTATTATTATTCTAGCTATCAACTTTCTAGAAAAAATGATATGAGTAAGATCACGTCAAGTGGACCCTCCATTTTCCACTTGATCATGAAAATTAAGTCTATGTATTTTTTTCTTATGTAGTCATTATGAAAAACTAAACCCTCAAACGATTTTTCAAAATTTTCATTTTAACAACAATTTTTTTTACAATGATGATTTTGAGTACTTTTAATTAAAAAATAGATTCCAAAACAACCGTTAAAGATAACTTAATGAAATTTTCAGGATTTATTGTCAAATATCTATATTTCATAAAAATATTAATAGCTTGAAATTCTTTGTTTATTATCCTTGTGTTAATTAACTTTTAAGTAAACAAATGAAAATTTCATTGACTTCTCGGTAAAAAAATAAAGTTTTTTTTTATTGATTACATGAGTTATTTATTAAAGTTTGAGATCCCAAAAGAAAATTTCACTGCTCGTGATTAGTTTAAACAAAATAAAATTGTTTATCACCGCACGTCGGTCGCTGAGCGCTTCCAATACGGTGCGCGGCCAAGCGTCTCAGGCTTTATTGCAGCTTTGGTCAGTCATAATTCAAAGTAACATTTAAAAATACTATTACTAAACGAATTGTATTTTTTTTAACCCTTCAGTACCCACGTTATGAGAGTTTTACTCATGGTCGGTTTCAATGTTGATTATTTTTATAAATTCAAATGGAAAGACCACTTGAAATTTTTTTTACCTTCCCCGAATTTTATGTTCTTTTTAACTGTTTAATAAAAAATTACTTATTTTCATTATAAATATAAAAAAAAAAATTTTTTTTGAAAGCCTATGAGATTTTTTATCATGGCGACAGTATTAACGGATGTAAAATTTTATTCGTCGTTTTTATTCGGAGTCGTTCGGATAATTCCGCTGTACGGCAGCAGCCATGTTTGCTTAAATTTACAGATACACACACATATCTACTTATCAGTGTAATGGATTGTGATCAGTTATATTATCTTTTTAAAAAAATATATTTACTTGGAAAAATATAAAAATTGTTACTTTAATTATTCAAAGATAATTATTTGAATTATTTCAATAATGTAAGTAAATAATAATTAAAATATGTAATGGTTTTTATGGAAAAAATACTTTTGAAACTGACGCGCATGCGCAGAAGCCGTGAGATTTTCTCTCATGGCGAGAGTAAAGAAGGTAAGTCGAATAACGTGGGTACTAAAGGGATAAACAATATCATGAATAATACAATAGAATAATTTTTTATTATTAAACTGAAACAGGAAAAACTAACTAATAATTAAACTTAAGTTTAATTATTAGTTAGTTTTCCCTGATTATTGTTTAATAAATAATTAATTTATTATTAATTAATAATAATTCACAAATTGTTATTAACTAATTATTGGTACATTAGTTATTTACGAAACAATAATCCTACCAAAAACAGATTCTCTGTATAAAGTCGCGCCAAGTACACGTTTAAAATTTTTTAAAAGTAAAAAAAAATTATTTTCTACAAAAAAAAAAGTCAAATCGAAAAAATACCAAGTACTTAGTATGATGCAAAGTCATAACAAACACTTTCATAGAATTTAAAAAAAAAACCTATAACAAAATTTCAATGTACTTGGTGTGCTTACAAAAGAGTAAAAAAGACATATTTGATTTCATTAGAAATTAAATTTGCTTCAGTACATGTAGTAACGCACACCAAGTACATTGAAATTTTGTTATAGGTTTTTTTTTTTCAATTCTATGAAAGTGTTTGTTATGACTTTGCATCATACTAGGTACTTGGTATTTTTTCGATTTGACTTTTTTTTTTTGTAGAAAATAATTTTTTTTTACTTTTAAAAAATTTTAAACGTGTACTTGGCGCGACTTTATACAGAGAATCTGTTTTTGGTAGGATTTGTTTTATTTTTGTAGTGTTACTATATTTTTCAATTTTTAGTATTATTTGACACAGAATTCATTATTTGTCAATAATAAAGTATTAATTAGACATCTATACATATTTTCAACGCAATTACTAAATAAAAATGATAATTTGATTGATCTGTAGATAGCACTAAATTATATATATATATATATATATATATATATATATATATATATATATATATATATATATATATATATATATATATATATATATATATATATATATATACTGTAGATCCCTTACTAGGAGAAGTAATTTTTAAATATAGACATTGCGGGTAGCTAGATAGATCATGAGAAAGTTAATCACGGATTATATTTTGAAAATTGTTTAAATTATCTGATGCATCATTAATTATTATTCAATAATATTCACTTAATTAAAGATAGTTATACGTATTTTTGACGCAATTACTACGTAAACATACTTCAAGTGATCTTCATATATATCTATACTTACATATATATATATATATATATATATATATATATATATATATATATATATATATATATATATATATATATATATATATATATATATATATATATATATATATATATATAGGGTGGCCCAAAAAAACGGACTATTTTTTTTTCGATCTCGTATAAAAATTTGTTGGTTTACGATGTTTTAAGAAGCCTCTCCAAAAATCAGCTCAATAAAAAATTTTTAAGAGGTCGCTCACGAATTTTGAAAATTTCAAAAATGATTGAAATTCGGATTTTTTTTTCAAAATTTTTTTTTTCTCGTGGCAGGATTAGTTTATATTCGTAAAATCATGACTACGCTGAAAATTTTACCCAAAAATTTAAATATTTAAACCTCGCTCAAGAATTTTGAATGTTTCCGAGTGCTGTCGTTTGAACGTTTTCGAGCGACCCTTGAATATTGATAATAAAGCTTCTCGATTTTTTCACCATTAATTTGCATCACAATGAATGAAAATATAACCCGAGAAATGAAAATAATAAGTTATTTATACACTTTTTTATTTTTTAATTCAATTTTCAGGTTTTTTCGCTTATTTAAAACTTACCAAATTTTATTGTTTAAGACTGTCCTGTATATTTTTGGTTATGCAAAAGTTATGTTTTAGTGGAATGACGATAATTGAGTTATAAAAAAATACAAAAACTAATTAAAAGTATTAATCACATATTATCAGTTAATATTCAAAATTCTTGAGCACCGTTTAAATATTTAAATTTTGGGCTGAAATTTTCAGGATTGTCATAATTTTACAAATGTAAACTTATGCTGCCACGAGAAAGAAAAAATTTAGAAGTAAAAAATCCGAATTTTAATCATTTTTGATATTTTCAAAATTCGTGAGCGACCTTTTAAAAATTTTTTATCGAGCTGGTTTTTGGAGAGGCTTCTTAAAACATCTTAAACCAACAAATTTTCATGCGAGATCGAAAAAAAAAAAATAGTCGGTTTTTTTGGGCCACCCTAATATATATATATATATATATATATATATATATATATATATATATATATATATATATATATATATATAGCACTAAGTTGCCCGATTTTGGTACACTGATAGAAAAAATATCTCGATTCAAGAAAAATTTTTTCCTCGAAATGTGGTTCTTGTTTAAAAATTTTTAATTGTTTTAATTTAAGAAATAAGTTTTTGAACCAAAAAATTGAATTTCTCGAATAGAGAAAAAAAATTCTTCGTTTGAGAATTTTATTCTTCGATGAAGCCTTTATTGTTTTGAAACAAAATCTGACATATTTGGCTTAAGAATTTCTTGCTCTTGGATTGAGATAGGCAAAATGTAGGTTTAAGACATTACCGACTTGTTTCGAGAATGGCGCGATTTTTGAATCAAGATCTTAATTTACTCAGCTTGAAAGAAAACTTTTTTTTTTATTTTAAAAATAAAAAATTTCAAAGTGATTTTTTAGGACTCCATTCATTTACTTTAGATATGTTAAAATAGAAATTTATTTCAAAAAAAGTTTTTTTTTTCATTACTTTGAAAACATCTTCCATCAAGAAATTATTACTTGAACCAAAAATTGAAAGTTCTTATAATAACAATACGACATTTTTAGCTGAAGAGACAAGTGCCCGGGTAAAAAAAATTATATATAATTATATATAATTATGTATAATTATATATGAAAAATGGCCCTATATAATTATATATAATTATATATAACTATATATAACTATATATAATTATATATAACTAAATATAATTATATATAACTATATATAATTATGTAGAACTACATATAATTGAATTCCTATGCAATTTGTTAAATAAATTGTGAATTTTTGTATAGTAGAGGCTCTACACTTTTTATTTAAATCATTTTTTTTTTGAAAGTCCAAGTTTAATTTCTAAGAAAAATTATTTATGGAAACATTGATAATAAATATTTTTGTCATTATGTAATATAGAATGTACTATATTACCATCAAAAAAGGTACTTTTCACTCTGCCAAATAACGGAGGAGTACCCGGGCCAGAATAGCCTCAAGTTTGGAATTTAACAGTTTTGAAATAAGTTTCTTACTAGAGACACACTACAAGTAGTGAGCGCGATCTCGTGGCGAGCACCGAACTACTTCCGCTGCTGCTTATAGCACCGGTGACTTCCCTCTCCTACGTACATATATATTGGGGTGTCCCAGAAAAAAATAAATACTTCTTTTTTAAACTCTTATGGACCCAAAAGTTACTTTATATTATAAAAAAAAACTTCACCGAATTTTAGCCAGATATCTTTAGACTTGAACTATCACAAATGGGGGTCCCCTTTCCCATTTAAAATACACACGAAAATTTTTCATTTTAGTTTTTCGTTATTAAGACTATGAGAAATTTTTTTTTTTAAATTCCACCTGGTATAATTTCGTAGGAAATAAAATTCTCTAAAAAAAGTGCTGATACAATATGTACGTCAAACAAACTGGGAAAAAGTTACGGGGCGTCAAACATCGACAAAAATTTAGTTTCCTCAGTGTTAAATTATTTTTTGTTATTTTTCATTTTTATTCTATCGGAAATTTTTTTTTTTTCAAATAATGACAAGCTAGGTCTTGTAGAAAATTAAATTTCCTACAAAAAGTATTCGATATCATACATATGTTAAATGAACGCGAACAAAGTTAAAGAGTTTTAAATATCAACGAAAAATCAAGTTTACTTTTCGTTGACATTTAAGTTCAGAAAATTAATATTGTTAAAAATTGATTTTTTATTTTTAATTTTCTAGCTCACAAACCAATCAACGGATTTTTGTTAACAATAAATATTTTTGTAGGAAATTGAACGCTCTACAAAAAAAGTCTCTTATCATTTTTTGATAAATCCAAGCATTTTAAGAGCTTGACATTGAAATAAAAAGAACTTGTGAACAATGCGGGATTTCGAAAAACTTTGTTTGTAATAATTTGTAAGGAATAAAATTATCTACGAAACAGTTCCTACGATGTTTTTTGATAAGACTGATACAATCGCCGGAAAAGTAAAAAAATCTCAAAATTTACTATAAATTTGACTTGAAGCTTAAATAACTTTTGAACAGTACGATTTATAAAAAAAATGATAAGAGACTTTTTTTGTAGAGCGTTCAATTTCCTACAAAAATATTTATTGTTAATAAAAATCCGTTGATTGGTTTGTGAGCTAGAAAATTCAAAAAAAGAAAAATTTTTTTTTCTTGTGTTATTTAAACGGAAAATAGAAAAATGGATTGAGACAAACCTTAATATCATTATTAAGAGCACAGATTGGTACCAAAATTTTTATTTTTATTTATACTTTCAATTCTTGCTTACCACAAAAGAAAAAAAATTTTTTTTTTTTTTTTGAAACACCCATATTTACATATATATCTTCACTCCCAAGTTATTTTTCTCTCTTTTCTATTTTTATATAGAATTACATATGATTCATATAGAATTATATGTTTATATATATAATTATATATAACGCTGAGACAAAATCACAGATAATCATATATAATTATATATAATTATATGCAATTATATGTAATTGTATATAACTATATATAATTATATATAATCATCTGTGATCTTTCTCAGCGTTATATATAATTATATATAATCATGTAAAATTATATATAGTTGTATATAATCATATATGATTATATATAATCAGCTGTGATTTTTTCTCAACGATATATATAATTATATATAATTCTGTATGATTATATATAATTCTGTATGATTATATATAATTCTGTATAATTATATATAATTCTATATGAATCATATATAATTCTATCTAAATCATATATAATTATATAAAATTATATATGATTATATTGAATTATATATAATTTTTTCTACCCGGGTGGTCTTGCTTAAAGAATTCAATAGTATCGATTGAAGATAATTTAGTTTCGGGTCAAGACACGAGAGTTATCCATCAAAGATACAAAATCTCTAGAGCCAAGAAAATCTAAATCAAGACAAGAATTTCTTGAAGCAAGACAATTGCTTTTCTTCAGAAATAAATTCTTGGCTCAAGAAAATATTTCTTAAGCTAAGATAAAATTTCTATCAGTGTACTGTTAAGCGGATATAACTTTATATACAACAGAACGAAATTCCAAATTTTGACATTATTATTGACTACAAGTTGTTACCAACATTCCTAGAAAGTTGACGATACTCGACTGCTGCTACCTGACGCCAACTTTCTGAGAAAATTGAAGTCAACTTGCTGTCAACCCTATCAACTAAGGGAATGCCAGCTGTTGGCACACATTTTCTCAGAAAATAGGCGACTAGTTGCCGTCAACTTATGGAAATGCCAAAGATCTTTGCGGCCAACTTGATAACAAGTTGCTGCAGTTGGTTGTCACTAGCTTGCTTCCAACTTGATTATCAGAAATCGCTTATGGCTGGAATTGTATATCTTAGCTCTACTTACTTAACTCCTCATTATAAACCAACTCAACGTAAACCGATCCGATTTATTCTGATTGCAATCGTTTGTTGGTCGTTTGTCGATCAATGTCGGTCTATCAAAGTTGTTCGTGAGTTAATTGCTTAATTATGAAAAAGTAAATAAAAATTAGCCTTTAATTTTTTCCATTTGACCCCTCTACTTCGATATTTTACTAATTTTTCCATTTAAATCACTAGGAAATCGTTTGTCGCTGATTGCCGGTTAAAACAAATAAAACAGTAATTTATTTATAATAAAAATGTAATTAAGAAACTAGATTTGCCATTAGAAGTCTTCGATAAAAATAATATTTTTTTTTTGTATAACGATAATAAATCTTCCGATTAGAAAATAATTATATGTTTCCATTCGTTAAAAAACCCGATTTTCAAATTTTGCCAATAAGGTATTGACAGGTAGCGCCACAATGTTAGATGTACGATATAACCCTAAAAGCCACCTTAGCTTGAAATTGATAGTAATTTGATAATTGAAATTATCGAAGTTTGCTGTCGGCATTGGCCGATAATTTGATAGCAAAACTTGGAAAAAAAATTAGCGGTTGATTTTTCCTTAATTTAGAAGTCACTTTTTGATTACTAGAAAAAAACACTAATAAAAGTTCCCATAAAATTTTCGTCAAATATTTGATAACTTCAGGCTTTTCCGTTTTTGACGGTATTTTGTATAGGACTTTTAAAGTAAATTTGGATTCGAATTCGGGTAGTAAGTTTACATCAAATTGTATCGCAAGTTTTATGCAAATTCTTGTCAATAACGGAAGGGCCCGAAGTTGCCGGACATTTGACGAAAATTTCAAGGAAACTCTCGCAACGTAAATTTTTGCTAAGTAAAGTGTACAATTAGGAAATATCCTTACAATTAGCATTGATTTTTTATAATATTACTCGATTAATATTATTGTACGAATAATTATTATTGTACGGCTAAGTAAGTAGAGCTGGTTTTGGTACGTCTTAGCGAATATAACTGCAATATTAAGAAGTTTAAATATTATTGGACACCCTAATAATACCACAGTTTGCTTAGCAAAAGTTTCCTGGAAAATTTCATCAAATGTCCGTCAACTTCAGACGATTCTGTTTTCGAGGACAATTTATGTACAACTTGCTATACAATTTGACGTAAATTTACTACCCGAATAAAAATGCGAATTCATTTCGAAAGCTTACTAGAAACATTTTTCTCCAATTTCCAGGTAAATTTTTACTCCAATTTATGGTTAATTTCACTTGAAAAATTGTAAATTATTTTTTTATATTCAAATTGTAGACATTAAGTATAAATTTGATTACCTTCTTAAATGGTAAGAATGAACATAACCGACTTTTATGTGTAGTAAAAAGTGTTACCTTGAAATTGAGCAAAAATTAGCCGTAAAGTTTTCCTTTGAACTGTTGCTGTTAAATTGGCGGCAAATTCGTACAGCAAATTTTCAATAATTTCAATGTCAAATTACTGTCAATTTCAATCTAAAGTGGCTATAAGGAGTTCTTCAATTTAATTTTATTTAAGCTAATCGGTAAAGAATTGACATTAGATTGGTTGAAATAGCGCTAGTTGTCAAGTTTTTCCTTCTACTTATGACAATTCGCATGCAACTCACAACAATTTCAAGTAAAACTGAAGTAAAATGTATAGTTTTTTCTGTAGTATTTATGCAAAATCGGGGAAAATTGATTGAAGTTATAATAATGAACACTGATGTCAAATAAATAAAATTCATCTTAAATATTAACACGGATTTATTTACGATTATGAAACGTATTTATTTAGGCTCATAAGAAATTTGAATATGAAACTATAGTAAAAAATACAGACCGAAGCACCGCTGGTGGCGTAATAATGAATCATTGCTATAAAATAATTTCAATGTTTTACTCAATCGCGGCTTTTCTTATAACTTTTTATTCTCTGGCAATGCCCCTAACGCATGAAAAAATTTATAAAAGTGTCTAAATTGGGGGTGCTATAGTATATGCTGGCCTAATTTCATTATTTTAATTAGTTCTCATAGCTAAAATGAGTAAAATTTTATAATTTTAAGACGAACAATCAATTATTTTTCGAATAGAGAAGGAATTTTCTAAAAATTTATTATTTTAAAAAAGTTTTTAAAAATTAGAGCTAAAACCACCATGTTTACGGTATAGATACACGGTAGGCTCGCGCCATGACACTTCACACATATACATGTGATTGAACGTGTACTTGGCGCGAGACACTACCGTGTCTCCTGATCAGGGAAAACTGTCTAATAACTAAACTTAATTATTAATTAATAATAACTTATAAATTACTATTAACTAATAAATAACCCGTGAAAAAATTTTCTGATATGGCCTGATATGGCTTGATTTCGGCGGTTCATATCAGGCCTGATATGGAAATTGGCCATATCAGAAAATATATGTACAGATAAGATTTGATATGTTCTGATATGGACATATCAGACTATATATAGTGAGATTAACATTGTTATCTCGGGAACTAAATATATAGATAATTTTATAAAATTGTGTATAACTTTGTAAAATTGTATGTGCAATAATTGTCATGAAAAAAAAAAAAAAAAAAAAAAGAAAAAAAAATCCATCCAGGTCATGGGTTCGAACCCGAGTACTTCTGATTCTAAGTCTGATCTATTAACCACTCTGCCGAATCATGAACTTGAAACGTAAAGTTGATTATATCTATTTGGATAAAATTGAAACTAAGAAAATTAAAGACATCAGATAAATGATTGATTTGGTTACTTGTATTATATTCAATTGTTATTGTTTATAGAGTAACGAGACCATTAACGGTATACCCACCAGTAACGGGGCAAGAACTACTTTTTTTGGTAAAAGAAAAAAAAAAGTTCAAGATTTTTAAACTTATAAGTTTTAAAAGAGTATACATAAAAATTTAATAATAATTAAACTTTTTTCAATTTAGAATCTCAATTTTTTATATTTAAATTCATTACGAAAATTTGAAATTCTCTCAGAGATTTAAAAATTGATCTCGTTAGCTTATTGGAAAAATTTTTCAACAAAGTTTGTGCACTTTATACAATTTATAAATGCGGTAAATTAAAATATTTAACAGACTTCATAAGATTTTATGAATCATTATAAAATCGGTTGTTCCGAACAATGTTACGTTATTTGGTCATTTCTAAATTATTTTACCAAACGTATGTATACGAAAAACTCGAAAAAACTAGTATACGTGCCCATATCAGGGCATATCAAGCCATATCAAACCTGATCAAGATTTTTTTTGACAAGCATATTAAAATATATATACCCTTATCAAGTTATATCAGGTCATATCAAGACATATAAAAAAAATTATATACAAGCATATCAAGTCAGATCAAGACATATCAAATCTGATATTGACATATCAAGTTGATATGGACATATCAAGTTGATATGGACATATCAAGTTGATATGGCTTGATATGGCCAATTTTTATATCAGACTATATCAGAATATATTAAAAATTATATATGGGCATATCAGATCATATCAGGTCAGATATGAATATATCAAATTTTTTGATATGGCCATATCAGGTCATATAAGGCTTGATCAGAAAATTTTTTCACGGGAATATATTAATTATTTATTAAACAATAATCAGGGAAAACTAACTAATAATTAAACTTAAGTTTAATTATTAGTAAGTTTTTCCTGTTTTAGTTTAATAATAAAAAATTATTCTATTGTATTATTCATGATATTGTTTAAAAAAAATACAATTCGTTTAGTAATAGTATTTTTAAATGTTACTTTGAATTATGACTGACCAAAGCTGCAATAAAGCCTGAGACGCTTGGCCGCGCACCGTATTGGAAGCGCTCAGCGACCGACGTGCGGTGATAAATAATTTTATTTTGTTTAAACTAATCACGAGCAGTGAAATTTTCTTTTGGGATCTCAAACTTTAATAAATAACTCATGTAATCAATAAAAAAAAACTTTATTTTTTTACCGAGAAGTCAATGAAATTTTCATTTGTTTACTTAAAAGTTAATTAACAATAGGATAATAAACAAAGAATTTCAAGCTATTAATATTTTTATGAAATATAGATATTTGACAATAAATCCTGAAAATTTCATTAAGTTATCTTTAACGGTTGTTTCGGAATCTATTTTTTAATTAAAAGTACTCAAAATCTTCATTGTAAAAAAAAATTGTTGTTAAAATGAAAATTTTGAAAAATCGTTTGAAGGTTTAATTTTTCATAATGACTACATAAGAAAAAAATACATAGACTTAATTTTCATGATCAAGTGGAAAATGGAGGGTCCACTTGACGTGATCTTACTCTATATACAACTTTTGTAGTGTGTTAAATACTCTGGAAGAAATACCTAAAACAATTCAATATTATCAACGTTATTGTTTATTTTTTTTAACTTTTCTCTTTTAAAGGGTTTTAGAATTATTTAATTTTAATTTTATTCTCGTGACAAATTGAACTTTTGTACTAATCCTTTTTTTTTGGTATTAAATTAATCGAGCTTCATCAATTTTTATGTAGTTCTATGATTTAACGTATCGATCGAAGCGCCGATAGTTTTCGACGGTCTAAAATCTCAGTCTTTATGACTGAAATTGAATTACAAGTCACAAATCTATTATCAGTTTTTCAATATTATTTTATTTTTTAATCATAGAATTACATAAAAATTGATGAAGCTCGATTAATTTAATACCAAAAAAAAAGGATAAGTACAAAAGTTCAATTTGTCATGAGAATAAAATTAAAATTAAATAATTCTAAAACCCTTTAAAAGAGAAAAGTTAAAAAAAATAAACAATAACCTTGATAAGATTGAATTGTTTTAGGTATTTCTTTCAGAGTATTTAACACACTACAAAAGTTGTATGTCATTTTTTCTAGAAAGTTGATAGCTAGAATAATAATAGCCATTAATTATTATTTTTTGGTAAAAATAAAAATTTCTGAAGTTTGAAGTCTCATAACTTTTGAACTGTTATAAATGCATCTATGTCACGAAAATCAATTTCAAAGAGGACTTCAAGCCCTATGAAACGAGCCCAAAAACAAGTGAATTGCTCAAGAACTGCCTGGGTAGGAATTTTTATAAAAAAATGTGATATCGTTCCCATGCTTTTTAAATGGGAAAACTTTAAAAATAGATAGCGACCTCTTAAAATTAAAATTAAGGGCTAAAATTTTTAGGAAATTTTTTTTTTGTCGCCTACAATAAAATTTTCATATGGGCTAAGAAAAAAAAATGTTCAAAAAATAAAAAGCACCCTAATAGATATATATATATATATATATATATATATATATATATATATATATATATATATTAGGGTGTCCCAAAAAAAAAAAACTAATAGTTTTTTTTTCAACCGGTTATGGGCTCAAAAGTTACTTTATATTATAAAAAAAACCCTCATCAAATTTCAGCCAGATATCTCTAAAATTGAGCTATCACAAAGGGGGGTCCCCTTTCCAATTTAAAATACACGTACAAATTTTTCATTTCAATTTTTCGTTATTAAGACTATGGAAAAAATTTTTTTTTTATTTCCGCTAAGTATAATTTTATAGGAAATTAAATTCTCAACAAAAAAAAGTGCTAATTCATTATGTATGTCAAACGAACTGGGAAAAAGTTACGGTGCTTCGAAGATCGACAAAAATTAAGTTTCCTCAGTGTTAAATTATTTTTTATTTTTGTTCTATCAAAAAAAGTTTTTTTTTTCAAATTTTGACAAGCATGATCTTGTAGGAAATTTCAATTTCTACAAAAAGTATCTGATATAATATATACGTCAAATGGATGAGAAAAAAGTTACAGGGATTTAAATGTCATCGAAAAATGTATTTCTAAAAATATTTGTTTTCTAAACTTAAATGTCAGCGATAAGTGAATTTTATTTTTCGTTGTCATTTAAAGTCCTGTAACTTTTTCCTTATTTACCTGATGTATATATGATATCAGATCCTTGGCCCAAGTCTGGGTGCCATTGAATGATCAAAGCAGGGGAACCTAGTCTTGGCTTAAACTTGGGTACTCATTGGGTCAGCCAAGGCTAGTTTACCCAGTCCTGGCCCAAGCCTGGGTCGCTATTAAATAGCCAAGATAAGGGAACCTAATCTCGATCCAAGCTCGGGTAGTCATTATAAAGGCCAAGGCTAGGTTACCGAGTCCTGGCCCAAGTTCGGGTATTGATTGGAATGTCCTGGATTGAGTAACCATTCTTGACCCAAGCATGGGCCAATATAGACGTGTTAAAACTAGGTTTCTGAGTTCTGAGCCAAAGAGGGCCCCTTTGGTCAACTCTGGAAGCTCCTGCATGGGTAGTGCTGACAGTAATACGGATCGTAAATGGGACTAGAATGAATCGCGACGATAGCTCTACAGATCGCTTCTTTCACGATGCGCAAATTACTATCAAGTAGATCGTGCCAATCACAATATTTTTTTCTCCGTGCAGACACTCAGACATCATTTTGAACATGGTCAGAATAGCTTCCTAGGATCTCAAAACGTCGATATTGATGTAAGCTCGGTTTTCAAAAATCGAAGCGAAAGCAATAACTTCCCGAATTTTTGAAAATTTTGAATTTTCTCAGCGGGAAGTTAAAAAATGTTTACAATGGTCTAAATAAATTATTGATTATACTTTTATATGCTGAAATGAATTGTGTTAACATTAAAATAATAAATATCCATTAATTTTTTAGAAAAGTAGTCTTTCGAAACTTTGAGGCTCGTTAAAAAAAAAATTTTAGTTATTATTATTTGTTCATCATTAACTGTTCTTTACTATCAATTCGTAAACCAAAAACCTTTACACCAAACAATGAACTAAAAATAACGGTTTTTAATCAATTTACTAAAATTTCGAAAATCGGCGGTTTTAACGCGTTTTTAAGCAGCACAATCATAATATATTCATAAATCTAAGTGTATTTAAAATCTAATACATACTTTTTTCTGTTATAAATAGACCAAGGACTACAAAAAAGATCAATTATCTCAAGTCAATCCACCAAAGTATGAGAAAGCTGAGGATATGTCGAATTTAACTTATCTTAATGATGCTTCTGTTTTACACAATTTGAAACAGCGTTATTATCATAAACTTATCTACGTAAGTCTCAAAAAAACTGTATTCTAGCATGATATATTGTGTTTTATTAATTTTACGTTCTGTCATTTTTTCTTCCCTGATAGAAGGATTTTATAGCACTTGGAAAGATTTCTGAATATTTAAGAAATCATTTCTGAGACATCATTTTTTTTTATTTGACAAATATTTCTTACGATTAAAGGAATATCAAGAAATATATAATTATATATAAATGCTGAAAAATCTTTCTATCGATGTTATTTTTTCTCTTTTCCATTAAAAATCTATTTATTAGCCCATGAATCTAAATACATGCTAATACTTGAATACTTGTAAAAAGCAAAATAATAGTGTTGTGATTAAAAATCTTATAGCAAGTTAATTCCGAATTCATAATCTACTGATTTATTAATACACTACCCAGCTTCTATTGGAAAATTAATAACCAGTGTTTTTAAGACAACCTTATTAATTTTGTTTTATTTGAAACCTTTGTAAATATTAAAAGTCGAAATTCATCGTTAAGTTCTGAAACTTAAATGGACTTCATTTGTTGCAACTGTGTTCTTGCTAATCTTAATGCATGATGTATTAGTGTATAATTAAGTGAGCTTTATGAAACATCCAGAATAATAATTCCAAACTTTCAAGCTTGTTTGATTTTTTATAAAATAATATTGAAAAAAGTAAAATTCATTTTAATGCTGAATACAAAGGCAAAAAAAGGAGTTTTACCACAAAAATGTAGCATGTGTGCATAACTGGATTGCTTGTACAATCTTTAAATGATTTATTCAATTTCAAAATTTCTCCTACTCTTAAACTGAATCATTTTTTTTTTGTTCAATGAATTTCCATTCCTGATTTGCATAGATTTATTTTTTTATAGTAAGCGTGCAAATTCACAAAGAAAAAAAAAAGATACAAAAAACAAATCATCATAATAATTAATTATTCAGAATATTGATTTCTATGTAAAAATAACGCTCTACCTATTTGTATATCTTGAATAGATTGCATTGAGCTTACTGATGAATTGAATTGTTGGTCATGCATTATTTGCTTACACTGAAAGAAGAATTTTCTAGCATTTAAAGATATCTCTTACTATTTAAGAAATAATTTCTTAAATAGTGAGAAATATTTGTTAAATATACAAAAATGGTTTCTGAGAAATGACTTCTTAGATATTAGGAAATCTTTTTTAATGCTAAAAATTTTTTCTATCATTGTAGTGAACTACTCTGATCAGAAAATACGATTTGTAACGATTAAAAACAGTTAAAAATTTAATCATCATTCATCGTCTTTAATACTCATAATCGTCATGGTTTTTCAAATTTAATCGTCTATAATCGTCAAAAAACTAATTATTGCTTTACGATTAAAAAAAGATTAATGACAAATAAAATTTTGGATCATTATGAATCGTTTGTAATCTTCATGCGAAACAAGAAATTTTAGTATTACTTTACGATTAAAGACGAATCATGACGACTAGATATTTTGAATCGTCAGGAGTCATCTTTAATCATCAAATAATATTACGATTTCTCGCCCCGCATAAATAATTAATTAATCTGAGAATAATAGATATTTTAATTACTGGTACGACTTTTTTTGGACTACAGTCAATGAAGAAAAAAATCTATTATGCTTTAATTTTCTATAATAATGTAATTATATTTATTCCAGACATACTCTGGTCTTTTCTGTGTTGCGATCAATCCTTACAAACGATATCCTGTTTATACGGGACGATGCGCCAAATTATATCGTGGTAAAAGACGTAGTGAAGTGCCACCTCATATTTTTGCTATTTCTGATGGTGCCTATGTCAACATGTTAACAAGTAAGTCGATCCCTTAATTAATTTTTTGAAGTTCACAAACTGTAATACTTAGTTAATTATTATCAACAAATTATACAAATCAATAAATAAATAACGGTAAAATTCTAAAGCAGGAAGAAAAGCAAAAAGTTGGAAAGTCGAAATATGAATGTATTAGCACTCATGTTACATTAGAAATATTAAAGTAAATGAGAAGTTTATTGCATGTAGAGTAATTAGTCCAGTCATTTTACTCTTAAGCGTGTTTGGGGGAAATTAATTAGCGTATTTTTAACTTCCCGTTAAGAAAATCGACGATTTTCGGAAATTTCGGGAAGTTATTGTTTTCACCCCGATTTTCGAAAATTGAGCTTTCATCAGATGTCGACGTTTTGAGGTCCTAGGAAGCTATTCTGACTATTTTCGGAATGATGTCCGTGTGTGTCCGTGTGTGTCCGTGTGTGTGTGTGTGTGTGTGTGTGTGTGTGTGTGTGTGTGTGTGTGTGCGTGTGTGTGTGTGTATGTATGAAAACTCTTTGTAACTTTTGAACTAATGAACCGATTTGGATGTTTGAGGCGGCGATTGAAAGAGCATGTTGGCCATCAAATTTCCTGAATATTTCAAATCATTTGATCAAATAGACTTGAAAATATCTGCGAATTACGAAAAAAAATTAATTTTTTTTTTTAGTTTTTTATTGATTTCTCAGAAACAACTCATACGGTCGACTTCAGAATCTGATCAGCTCTAGTACTCAAAAAAACGCGTCGATTGCCACGTCAATCATCAAAATCGGATATTTCGTTCGAGAGTTATCGCGGAAGAAAGAAATGGTGAAAAACGGTTTTTTCTAAATATTTTCGAAACGACTGACGCGATCGATTTCAAATTTTAATTAGCTCTAGAATTTAATAAAACGCGCCAATCGCCACCTCAAACGTCAAAATCGATCGATTAGTTCGAAAGATATCGGCGCTGAAAAATTAAAAAAATAACATTTTATGTTATTTTTCCCGGATGAATCATAATATAACCTACTAAGATGTGTCTGAAATCATACCAACTCATCTTTTATATGGTTACTTTCAATACATTATGTCATCGAACTTAGCTTTTAGTTTAAATCATAGTACCAACAATGAAATCGATAAAACGTAGTTTTCAGTATTTTTCTCGGATATTTCATATTTGCTTGTTTCTCACATGAGTCAAAACTCATTTAAATCTTGATTTGAATCCCTGGTTATGATTTCTGTCTGAATACACTTATTTTATTGAACATAATCAGGGATTAAATTTTAAGAACCGCTTCATTAACTATTTCTGATTCTTAAATTTTCAAACTTCAGCATAACAGGCAACTTGTTAGAGCTTGAGAAGATCGTAAAAAAACAATCGCATGTGATAGCATTTTCGAGCTCGAAGAGCTCGAAAATATATCTACACTAATGTTTTTGTGCTCTTTGAGGTCGAGAACAGCGGGAAGTTTTAGGGCTGGCCCGCAGGGCCAACCGACGCCCAGATTTTTTTTAATTAATTATACGTAAAAATTCCGTAGATCACGAAAATAATAATTAAAAAGCTCAATTCGGCCGAGGTTTTTAAATAAATAACAAAATAACAATAGGGATGTCGAGACACCGTGTATTTTCACTAAAAAACTTTATCTATTAATGTAAATCCCTATGATGACTGGTATTAAATGAAAGGGCGATTAATTCTGAATCAAAAAAGTCTAAAATCAGTCTATCAGGGTTTATTATGTTCGCAAAAAAAATTAATTAAAAAAAAAATAATTTATTGTTTACATTTTGTCACGCTGTCAATAACAGAGCTGCAGAAACTGAGCTTGAGGGCACGTGCAAGCCCGGGCTCAGTGGTTTTCATCCACTCCAATTTAAAATATTCTCACCGTTCAGTGTTATAGAAATTATTATTTTTTTTTTTTTTTTTATTATTTATTAATTTAATTTATTTCAAAAAAATTAAATTACTAAATAATCAAAAAAATAATTCTACGTGAGTATTATTATTAATATGTTAATAAATGAAGAAAATAAACAAGAAAAATATTTTCTACTTACGGTTTAATGATCGTTATATCACTCCGACGTCAATTAAATTTGAAATTTATAATTTATAATTTATAATTTACTAAAGAGAATAAAATATTCATTAAAAGAAATAAAATTCCATAAATATTGAATTAAAAGTTCGACGTGCGCTATTTCCAAAACAATGTTTAATAATTTATAATTGAATAATTATAATAATTAATTTTCTCACCATTGTATGTTATGAAAATTGAATTTTTTTATTTCATTAATAAATTGGTACTAATTTACTTCATTCATTAACATATTAATAATAATGATCGCGTAGAACTTTTTTTTGATTATTTATTAATTTAACTTTTTGGAAATAAATTAAATTAATAAATAATAAAAAAAAAAAAAATAATAATAATTTCTTTAACACTGAATGGTGAGAATATTTTAAATTGGAGTGGATGAAAACCACTGAGCCCGAGCTTGCACGTGCCCTCTAGCTCAGTTTCTGCAGCTCTGTTATCGACAGCGTGACAAAATGTAAACAATAAATTATTTTTTTTTTAATTAATTTTTTTTGCGAACATAATAAATCCTGAGAGACTGATTTTAGACTTTTCTGATTCAGAATTAATCGCCCTTTCATTTAATACTAGTCATCATAGGGATTTACATTAATAGATAGAAGTTTTTTAGTGAAAAAACATGGTGTCTCGACATCCCTATTGTTATTTTATTATTTATTTAGAAAACTTGGCTGAATTCAGCATTTTAATTATTATTTTCGTGATCTACGGATTTTTTTACGGATAATCAATAAAAAAAAATACGCTAATTAATTTCCCCCGAACCCGCTTAAGAGTAAAATGACTAGACTAAGTGTGTGACAGGTGTGCGCAGTGGTTAAGTATGCGCAGGCCCATGCATTTCAGTCTAAGATAAATAGGTTTGTGCACACTTGACCACACTTGACTTGTTAGTCTAGTCGAGAAGTGAGTTTTCTGCGAAAAATCGTTGATATTCTCTTAAAAATATGGCGATTGGTGCATTGGATTCAGAATTTCATCCTGAGAAATGGGTATTTTTTTTTTTATCCGCCATTAAAAATTGCATTTGTTATAAACAAAAAACGAAGAGACAAAAACGGAGTCTCCGTTTTTTAGCTATAACTTCAAAAGTATTAAAGATATCTGAAATTTAAAAAAAGATCCTAAAAGAGGAGGAAATTTCAATAAAAAAAGTCTCGACTCCCCCAGTTGTAGCTCCATTATTTATAATTTTAATTTAACGTTGAAAGTTAGGCTCCGCGCGGCCGTTTCGGTGCCTACGCGCCGTCGCCAAGTAAAGTATGCAACACAAAATAATTTTTTTATAACATAAAATATTAATTTAAAAATCTGAATAAATTATAGTGTCATCTAGACACTTGAAGGAATATAACCCCGCATAGAAAGAATTTTTAGCTTGATTTTTGTTTAAGTTATTTAATTGTTAATTAACAAATTTTCCTGACACTTCAGTTTTTATAAAATCTCATGAAAATGTTTAAAAAATGTGTCTATAAATTTTTTTCTTTTGGGAGCTCTTGTTATATAAGTAATGAACAAGATCCCGCTGTAATAGTTTATAAAAGTTTTTTCATTTGTTTATAATGATTTTTCCAAGCAATCAAAAATTGAAATATCCGGCTAATGTTATGAAAAAAATTTTTTTTTCCAAAATCTTTCATTTTGGTTGTTTTTGGATTCATTTATTGCGTTTAGTAGCATGGCTCAAAAATTTTTAACATTAATTGTTTAAAAATTTTTTATAAACAAATAGAGAAATTGAATATTTTTTGAAAAATTTTTTTTTTCATTCTGTTGACTTTGTAAAATAATGATTTTTTAAAAGAAAAATTTTTTCTTAAAAAAATTTTTTTAATTGTTTATAATTGTTTTTTTCATTTATCCACCATTTAAATTATTTATTAAGAAATCATTTTTTTTTCAAAAATCATTATTTACAATTCTCAATATTATTATGAAAAAAAAAATTTTTTTTATTTCAATTTTCTTTGTTTATTTTATAAACAATTTGTTATAAACAAATTTTCATTTTCATTATATTTTTTTTCCGTAGCTTTAAAAAATTACAAATACAGTCATGTGTATTAAAGTTATAAAAAAAATTTTTTTCTATTTTTTATTGAATTTTAAAATACTTTACCCTCTCAAAGTTGAAGCGGTCAACTATTTTATCAACTTATAAATTGTTATAACTTTTAAACTATTGATGATACGGTCTTAGACATTCAAGCCGATCTCTTAGACAATTTATTGATTTATATAATAAATTTTTTAAATGCTCGATATCTATTATGGTTCAATTTTTATAAACATTTGTTTATAAAAAAATACATTACTTGTATTTTAAATTAATTATATCTTTAAACTATTGAAGTTACGACTTTATGATTCAGGGCATTTTTATAGAGTAATTATTGGACTACTCAAAAATAATTTTTTTATATTTTTAATTTCATTTGTTTATCATTTTTTCTTTATTTATTTAAATTATTACACGGTTAAGGGTACATTTTCTAGATTTTATTGGCCTTATATCCTTATCTAATGCCAATTCATGTTGCTCTTGCTGTTTTTTTCAGTTTTGAAATTTTTAATTTATTATTTAACGTATGTCAAAGCAAAAACTCTAAATTTTTGTTAGTTGTACAGCCTAAAAGGCAGTTATGGAATCGAATGAACTTTTTACAATTATTTTAATTAAATTTGCGTAAAAAACTATAAAAATCAAATATAAAACCAAATTATTCATTTTCAAATTCCTCTTCTATTTTTAGTTTTTAATTTTTTAAATTTCAAATGTTTCAAAGTGCGTGGGAAAATATTTAGTTCTATGCATATTTTTCAAAATTTGAACAATAAAATATAGAATCATAAACATAAACAACAAACACAAGTAAGTATTTTTATAGTTTTTTACGCAAATTTAATTAAAATAATTGTAAAAAGTTCATTCGATTCCATAACTGCCTTTTAGGCTGTACAACTAACAAAAATTTAGAGTTTTTGCTTTGACATACGTTAAATAATAAATTAAAAATTTCAAAACTGAAAAAAAACAGCAAGAGCAACATGAATTGGCATTAGATAAGGATATAAGGCCAATAAAATCTAGAAAATGTACCCTTAACCGTGTAATAATTTAAATAAATAAAGAAAAAATGATAATCAAATGAAATTAAAAATATAAAAAAATTATTTTTGAGTAGTCCAATAATTACTCTATAAAAATGCCCTGAATCATAAAAGTCGTAACTTCAATAGTTTAAAAGATATAATTAATTTAAAATTCAAGTAATGTATTTTTTTATAAACAAATGTTTATAAAAATTGAACCATAATAGATATCGAGCATTTAAAAAATTTATTATATAAATCAATAAATTGTCTAAAAGATCGGCAGATATCTAAGACCGTATCATCAATAGTTTAAAAGTTATAACAATTTATAAGTTGATAAAATAGTTGACCGCTTCAACTTTGAGAGGGTAAAGTATTTTAAAATTCAATAAAAAATAGAAAAAAATTTTTTATAACTTTAATACACATGACTGTATTTGTAATTTTTAAAGCTACGGAAAAAAATATAATGAAAATGAAAATTTGTTTATAACAAATTGTTTATAAAATAAACAAAGAAAATTGAAATAAAAAAAATTTTTTTTTCATAATAATATTGAGAATTGTAAATAATGATTTTTGAAAAAAAAATGATTTCTTAATAAATAATTTAAATGGTGGATAAATGAAAAAAACAATTATAAACAATTAAAAAATTTTTTTAAGAAAAAAATTTTTCTTTTAAAAATCATTATTTTACAAAGTCAACAGAATGAAAAAAAAAATTTTTCAAAAATATTCAATTTCTCTATTTGTTTATAAAAAATTTTTAAACAATTAATGTTAAAAATTTTTGAGCCATGCTACTAAACGCAATAAATGAATCCAAAAACAACCAAAATTAAAGATTTTGGAAAAAAAAAATTTTTTCATAACATTAGCCGGATATTTCAATTTTTGATTACTTGGAAAAATCATTATAAACAAATGAAAAAACTTTTATAAACTATTACAGCGGGATCTTGTTCATTACTTATATAACAAGAGCTCCCAAAAGAAAAAAATTTATAGACACATTTTTTAAACATTTTCATGAGATTTTATAAAAACTGAAGTGTCAGGAAAATTTGTTAATTAACAATTAAATAACTTAAACAAAAATCAAGCTAAAAATTCTTTCTATGCGGGGTTATATTCCTTCAAGTGTCTAGATGACACTATAATTTATTCAGATTTTTAAATTAATATTTTATGTTATAAAAAAATTATTTTGTGTTGCATACTTTACTTGGCGACGGCGCGTAGGCACCGAAACGGCCGCGCGGAGCCTAACTTTCAACGTTAAATTAAAATTATAAATAATGGAGCTACAACTGGGGGAGTCGAGACATTTTTTATTGAAATTTCCTCCTCTTTTAGGATCTTTTTTTAAATTTCAGATATCTTTAATACTTTTGAAGTTATAGCTAAAAAACGGAGACTCCGTTTTTGTCTCTTCGTTTTTTGTTTATAACAAATGCAATTTTTAATGGCGGATAAAAAAAAAAATACCCATTTCTCAGGATGAAATTCTGAATCCAATGCACCAATCACCATATTTTTAAGAGAATATCAACGATTTTTCGCAGAAAACTCACTTCTCGACTAGACTATTGTCCAATATGACTCGACGGCAATTTTTCATTGAAAAATTTTTTTTTTGTTATTTGAACGTATTTTTTTTCTATCGATTGTTAATTAGAATAAAAAAATTATAAATTAAAGTTCAGCTTTTTGACGTAATTTCAAAGTATATAAAGTAGTTTGCATAAATATTACCGATGTATACAAAACAAAATAATTCTATGCCTTTCATCTAAAAACGCTATAATAATATTGATGGAGAGGGTAATGTCGCTAGGTGATTTTATACTTTAATTTACTCCTAAAAGCTCTGGAAATTTTCAAATCGATCCATTGAACCGTTCGGCCGGGCAGATTGCTCAAAGTTTTACAAAACATTTAGAGAAACATGTTTTGTTCCTTGATTTGTGTAATCATTACCAAAATGAAAAAATTAATTTTTTTCGGAGTTTCTTTGGGTTTTGCGTTAGTTATTCAGTTAATGTAAGGTCAGGAGGGAAAAAAAAGTTTTCGAAAAATGAAAAAAAGAACCCAAGTAAAACGTAAAAAAAAAAAAGTAAAAAAATTTTTGTTTTATCTCGTTTTTCGGAAATTTTTTTTTTTCTCTCTCTTTACCTTACATCAACTGAATAACTAACGCAAAAATGAAAGAAAATCCGAAAAAAATTCATTTTTTCATTTTGGTAATGATTACACAAATTAAAGGACAAAACTTGTTCCTTTAATTGTTTTGTAAAACTTTGAGCAATCGGTAGAAACGGTTTAATGGATCAATCTGAAAATTTTCAGAGTTTTTGGGGGTTCATAAAACTGTAAAATCATCTGGCAACATTAACCTTTCCATCAATATTTACAAAGTAGTGATGTTGTCCGAAAAACCCGAAAATCGCCATTTTTTTCGAGTTTTTCAAATTGATATCAAAGAAAAAAGTTTTCTTTTAATTGAAGATGGAGCTTGTAGGGAATCTATTCAAGTTTCTTAAACTCTGCCCTTCGAATTACTATGCGACCATTAGTTGCTTGAATATCGATAATCAAAGGTAAAAGGATTCTTTTTCATTTGAAGGCTGATATCTCAGCAGCAAATTGTCGTACATAGAAACAAAAAATGCAAATTGTAGCTGAATTAATTTCCTGAACGAGCCATGAATTGGATTTTTCAAAAAAAATTTCCCGGCTCCATAGACCTAAAAGGTTCAGAAACATTTTGTTATACAAATAATCTTGCACATATGTGCAAATATTATAATCCCGGGTGCATGAATTTAAAATTTTTAAAAATCATGATATGAATGCTCAGTTTTGATCAGATCCGAAAAATATCCTGCCTGATTATACATGATTATTAGGGTGCTTCGTTTGAACCGACTATTTTTTTTTCCGCTCCCATCCCGAAATTTTGTTAGAAATACCCCCGAAAAAATTCTCTGAAAGTTTGAGCCCTTAATATTAATATTAAGTACTTTCCCAGAGCAGGTGAAGATTTCCCATTTAAAATACACGTAAACTTGGGTTTTTATTTTTTTAATTTTTATAACTCCGCGGCATTTTATGATATCATCTCGCCCAAAGTCGGGATTTTCTCACAATTAAATGTTCTACAAAAGTGCCCATTGTCGCGAAGTCGTAACTCATTTAAGTGGGGTAGTACGGGCCGCTAAACCGAATTTTTTTTATAGAATTCATGTTTTTTTTTCTCAACAACAAGACCTACAGAAAAAATGCAAATGAAAATTTTATAGGAAATCTATTTTTCTACAGAAAAGGTCCTTAGCACCGAATCACTCAGATTAATATTTTCTGAGATATTAATTATTGAAGTTTATGTAGCATTGAATTCCCATAAAATGTCCAATCAAATCTTAGAAAATATTGATTTCTTATTTGACTAATATCTCAGAAAATATCAATCTGAGTGGTTTGATGCTGAAGATCTTTTTTGTAGGAAATTAAATTTTCTATAAAATTTTCATTTGCATTTTTTCTGTAGGTCTTGTTGTTGAGAAAAAAAAACATGAATTCTATAAAAATAATTCGGTTTAGCGGCCCGTACTACCCCACTTAAATGAGTTACGACTTCGCGACAATGGGCACTTTTGTAGAACATTTAATTGTGAGAAAATCCCGACTTTGGGCGAGATGATATCATAAAATGCCGCGGAGTTATAAAAATTTAAAAAATAAAAACCCAAGTTTACGTGTATTTTAAATGGGAAATCTTCACCTGCTCTGGGAAAGTACTTAATATTAATATTAAGGGCTCAAACTCTCAGGGATTTTTTTTAGGGGTATTTTCAATAAAATTTCGGGGTGGGAGCGAAAAAAAAAATGGTCGTTTCAAATGAAGCACCCTAATGATTATACACGATCATATATGGTTGTATATAATTATGTAATATCATGCATGATTAGATCCAAAAAAAGGTCCTGCATGATCATGCACGACCATTTTTGAATCTGATCAGATCTGAGTATTCATACATGATCATATGTGATCATATCTGATCATTTTTTTTCCAGGCAACCGAAAATTAAATCAACCTTTGACTACTAATTAGCTTTTTGTAACCCTATCTAGATATTCCCATAGCATTTAATTGTATTTGTCAAAACTGCAATGGAATCAATGAAAGCCAATTGGCTAATATTTTCATGTAAACAATATACTATGTGAGAAATTCATAACGACTAAATACTAATGCTTGTCAAATTTCTTTTATTATTTCAGACAGTGAAAATCAGTCCATGTTGATCACTGGTGAATCTGGTGCAGGTAAAACTGAAAATACTAAAAAAGTAATAGCATACTTTGCCACTGTGGGTGCATCGACAAAGAAATCTGATGATGGAGACAAAAAAAAAGGTTCCCTAGAAGATCAAGTTGTTCAAACTAATCCTGTACTTGAAGCGTTTGGTAACGCCAAGACTGTCCGTAACGATAATTCATCTCGTTTTGTATGTCTTCACAAAATACCAATTTTTGATTAATACACAGAGAAAGTTTTCTTATGAAAATTTATGGGTAGATACGCATTAATATGACACAGCATAGAAATTGTCTTAAACTGCTATTAAGCTTTGATTATGTTATCGAATAATATTTATTAACTCTGTCCAAAATTTGCTCAAGTATTAAATAGTTCTCAATTTATCGTAAGCAACACCGTAATTTTTCACAAAAACTATCTCTGAACGATATTTATTGAAAATGAATGATATCTTAATTTATTGTTCTGCTTATTTTTGAAGGGTAAATTTATTCGAATTCATTTCGGTCCATCTGGAAAATTAGCTGGTGCTGACATAGAAACTTGTAAGTCACGAAAACAATGTCATTGTTGGTAAAAAAAAACTTATTAATTTAATTTTTCATAGATTTACTTGAAAAGGCTCGAGTCATTTCACAACAAGCTTTGGAGCGATCTTATCATATATTTTACCAGATGATGTCAGGGTCAGTGAAAGGGTTAAAAGGTAACGTCTTTTTCTTCAAGTAGTATATTTTTATTCTTCATACTTAAATTAAGATTTTTAATGTTTCGGTGATTGATCAACCATATCAAAAAATAATAACAATATTTGTCACTACGGTAAGCGTAAATCATATGTGTTTTTAATATGTATTCAATAGACAGAAAATAATTTATTCCAAGGCAGCAGTAAATTACTGATTGAAAGCCATAAGACTTGAACATTAACGATTATACTTAAATAAAAACTCATTTCATAGAAATGTGCTGTCTCACGGATAACATCACTGACTACTACTTCGTATCTCAGGGAAAAACGACGATTCCTGGTGTAGATGATGGCGAGGAGTGTCAACTTACTGACGTAAGAACCGACGTACAATAGACGCTGAAAAGTTGACTTGATTTTACTTTATGAATTTGCCGTTGATTTTTTTAACTGGTTGACTTTTGACTGTATATCACCTTTTCAACAGGAAACTCGTAAAAATACGATCTGTGTTTGATTTGTCAATGTATAGTAAATTTTGTATTGAATTCAGTATTGTTTTCAATGATATCTACCCGATGTCAATTGACAGACATAAAATCTATTTGATTTTATTGTTTTTTATTAAAATGATCAAAGCATGTTTTTTATTTTAATGTATTTTTTAGAGGATAGTACAACAAAAAAAAAGTTAATAATCTCAAATAGAACATATAAATTGATGATTGATATGAATTCATCAATCTTTTTGCTTCAAAATGGGAAAAAATGTGTGCATCTAACTCGATGCACGGAAAGAATATGAAATTTTTTTTTCTTCTTATTTTAAACATCGTAATTTTCACAATAAACTTTTGTGATGAAGGGTGACACTTTCAAATTTAATTTTTTACGGATTATATACATTGAATCCACCTGACAGCCTTATAATGGTGACTATTTGGAACATTTACAATGGAACATCATAATTTAAAAATTCGTTCATAGTATACAGAAGTAGCATCTTAATAATTATTTTATTTAAAAGTAAATATCAATATGTTGTGCAGGAATAAATACTTCGTTAAAATTGCGATCTATTAGTATTTTTTATATTCATAATTTTAAAACTGTATTTTTTTGTGATTAAATTTAAAACAACAAATTTTCGAAAAATTACGATGGTAAATTTCATAAATTATTTTTTAACTGCAAATGTCAGTACCAAATGTATAAAAAAAAACCTAAGAAAAATAACGTTGTTTTTAGTAACGATCTAACGCTTAACTTATTGCAATAATATTTTCTCCGTGTACGATTTAGAATTATGAAACCAATCGTAATGATAACATTCGTTTGATTATAGTGAATTCTATTCAGTCAGAGAAATTTTGAGTTACAGTAACTGAAACACTTTAAGTAAAAGTGGTTAATTGAGGTGCTTAGATGAAAAATGAACATTGCATGTTAACGGTTTAGTTGCTGTAACCATTTACATTTCTCTGAGTGTTAGTTTAAATAAAGAAATATTATTTAAAATAATTATTATTAACTGGAACCTTGAACTAAAGCAATAAGGAGTATCGCCAATGTTCTAATTGTGTTGTTGTATGCATGTTTTTTTATTACCCATTCAGACATGTTGCTGTTGTCCAACAATATTCGAGACTATTATTTTGTGTCTCAAGGCAAGACCACTATTCCCGGCCTTGACGACGGGGAAGAACTGCTTGTTACCGACGTAAGTGCATGTTCCAAATCTGAGCTACAATTTTTAAATAACTAACCGTTCTGATCTAGTCAAAAAATATAAAGGCATTTTTCCGAACAATCATGATTTGCTATTAATATTTGTTTTTATGTGATTTACTAATTTTCGTTTTCCTTCGTTATTTACAATTCAAATCAGTAATAGTGAAAGTATTTGTACTTTTACAAATGTTGAATTAATAAGTTGTAATAAAATCAACTTTGTATTAAACAATTATATAATTGTTATCCGATAGATTCTAATAGCTGCATACATATATGTATAAGGCCTTGTACTTAACTATACCACTTCTCATAGAACTCATTCATTTTTATAAAATCTCTATGGAAATTTATGAGAATCTATTGGATTCTATGAGATTTTCTAAGCAGGGTTATTGGTATAAAATTTTTCAACTATTAAGAAAGTATTTTTCTCTGAAAGTGTCAAATTGATAAAGTTTTTAAGGCTAAATCAAACGATAAAAAAAATATTTCTGCAGTCTTTTTTATTGATATTTCGAGATTTTATAAAAAAATTTAGATTCAAAGAAAGTAAAAAATTAGGAAGTTTTAAAGATTGATATACGGCAATTACACAAAAGTTATGTAGCCGTATCAATGAAACAAATTGTTTACAAAGCTTTCGCGCTTGAGGTGAGCGAGAGTAAAAAATACTTTGTCGGAAATAGATTTTTTGTTTATTGTTCATTAAGCCCTAAAAATTGTGTTGAATTTTAGATTTTCAAATCAGAAAACCTCTTTAAAGTTACAGAATTTGTTAAGCAAGAATTTTCCAGACGAGATTTCATGCTTTATAATTCTATTTAGTTGATGAAATTCTGAATAATATTTAACATAGATTATATAATAAATTTCATATCATTCGTAAATTTTCTATATGCGTTATTTTTTATTTATATTTTGTATTCATTGATCTAACTCTTTTTTATGGAAGGATTAAATTTATATCAGCATTAAATAAATATGTTTAAGTATAACATCAAATTAACTTCAATTTCTACTTTCGAGTTCGTTATTAACTAACTATGTTACTGAAAAAAAAAAAAAAAAAAAAATGACTTACGAATAGTACAAAATTTTGTGCTTACTTCTGCCTTATTGTTTCATTTTGTATGCATTTATAATCACTTATGATTTCGTGTTTGATACTTTGGCTGATTATTAAAAGTGCTGGTTATAAGGTTAGTGAAAGCAATATGATATGGGCATTTGCAGCTTTATTCATAAGTTTTTAAATGTCGTTTTCTTCCCATTAAAAATTGTCAATTTGAATTGATAATGTAAATGCGTGACCATTATAAAAAAAAGACAATAATGCAGAAATGTGCCTGTTATCCAACCGGATCGGTGATTACTACTACATAAGCCAGGGTAAGACCAGAATCCCGGGAGTCAACGATGCATCAGACATGGAGGAAACGGATGTAAGTTCCTCCGTCATAAATTTCATTGCATATACATTTGTCAGATTTTTTTGAATTTCAATTATTCAAAGTAATTTTTTTTTTTTTTTTATTTAAAAATTTGGTAAGAATATCGATGAATGTTTAGTAAAATCTAGATATCCTCTGTTTCCTGCTAAAAAGCTTCAAGCCGCTTGCAATGGGAAAGAAAAAGTACATAATACTTGGAAAATACTATTTTGCGTAATGAGGGCGTCAAGTTGTCAAGTACTAACGAGAGCACAATTTGCCACAAGAATGGGGTGAAACCGCTCAAGTGAACGATCGGTGATCACACTAATTGCACATAGTATTCTTTCACATATTCTGTATTACTTACGTGGAATACAAATGTACTATTTTAGTGTTTACCCCACAGAATAACGAAAAAAGTTATACATTTATATATTTGTAAGAAAGTATAACTAAAAAGGTTCGACAATACTTATGATTTTAATCACATTCTTTGATTAAACTATACCATTTATCAATAATTCTTAACCATTACCATATTGATCGGTAAAGAATGTTATCTGAAAAATATTCAGAATTTTATAATTTTAATTGTGGTTACAGAATGGAACTTGAAATTTCTTCATTTATTACGAAGTAGAAAAATTAATTGTTAGTGAGGTTCCTTTAATTTTAACTATTGTGCTCTTTTTATATTGATACAATAGAAAGAAAAAAAAACCTCTGGTTCAGCTGATTTACAGTAAATTATCGAAATTTACCGCAAACTACAGTAGGTACCGTAACTTACGTTATAAATACCATAAATTACGGTAGATATTGTTAGTTACAGCAATCCAAAAAATTAGGATACCGTACCCTACAATACCGTTCATTTGGACATTGTTGTGTAAAATACTAGAGTTTGGGGTATTGTATGTTTATTACCCCAAAGTTACGGTGCAAATTTAGAATTATATGGTATCATGTAGTACCGGGTCCTAAAGGTACGGTATTCTGTCATTCTGGAAAAATTACATCACGGTAAACCACGTTATTGTACAGTAATAGTGTGTTTTGAGACAAAACTCCTTAGTTTGCGTTAAAATAACGTAATTTATCGTTGACTATGATAGGTGTCTGTAAGTAACCATAATTTGAATCCATTTGAATTTTTTTTATGAATGTAAAGGCACTCAAATTAAGAACGAACGGCAATGTCTTTCAGCGGTGTGCATTTTTTTTTTACCAGGTCTGAAACAAAAGTTTAAATTTCGTTACTGCTCATGGGAAAAGTGCCACATGCGTGAATTCATTGCATTGGCGCTCCGATAAAAAAAACGCAATTTCCGTTCTACTAAACAGAGCAGAAATTCAAATTTTTCGTGCAAGTACGGTAAAAAGAAATTATGAACACATCTGTCAACAATACAATAAAAGCCATTACTTGTTTGAGTCCCACAGTCTTTCCATTAAACTACTTTATGACATATTTTGTAAAGCTCTTAAAAAAAATAGTGTTCGGTTCAATTCCAAAATCTTGACATAAAAATGTAAATAACTAGAAAACAATGCGATATTTAAAAAAACTTCATAAAGGATAATTCGTATAAAATTGTCTACAAAAAAGGTCCTATAACATCTTACGACAAGTCTGATAGTGAAATGTGTAATGAATCAAACTTTGACCTCGAATAACTTTTGAAAAATAAAACTTATCGAAAAATAATAAGAGACATTTCTTGTAGAGCCTTTAATTTCCAATAATGATATCTCTTGTTTTTCCAATATTTCCATTTGCTAACTCATGATAAAATTCCAAACTTAAAAAAAAAATATTTTCCCATGTTAATCAAATGGGAAATAGAAAATCGCGATGAGTCACCCCTTAACATTTAAATTAAGAGCTGCCGTTTTAACAGGGTCATTTTTTCGGTATCCTGAACAATATTTTCAGAGTACTTTTTAAAAAAAAAATAGTCGATTTTTTTGATACAGCCTAATATATATATAATTATGTATATATGAAGTTGTCTTTAAAGTGATGCATATGCATTGTGAAACACATAAAACTGTTTTCAAGGCTATGTAGATGGATATATCCTTGAACTCTAATATGTATATATATATATATATATATATACATATATATTTATATATATATACATATATATTTATATATATATATATAAATATATTTATATTTACATATATATATATATATATATATATATATATATATATATATATATATATATATATATAAATATATTTATATATCTCTTACATTTTTTTTTGAATCATGGTTTTCAGACATATGTTTCTTGTCAAATAACATTTACGATTATTACAACGTATCTCAAGGAAAAATTACAATCCCCGGCATGGATGATGGTGAAGAATGTCAACTAACGGATGTAAGTCCCCTTGAAGTTCATTCATCTTTTATAGTCGTAAACCTTTACTGGGTGATCCGTTATGTTCATTTTCATATTTCTGATTTTTCTCTGAAACTTAGTGTTTAGAATTGATATTACCTTAAATCATTTAATTACTCAAAATCGAAACAGAACCGGTAGGGACTCGATATCTCGTGTGCTGGTCATCAAGAAAACTTATATCTGCAAGCATGCTATATCATAGAAAATCATTTATTATTTTGTTCATTTCAGACACCTACTTTTAACTTATCTTTTGAAGTTCCATATGTCCCCAGCGCCATAAAAGTGATTGTTTTTAAAAAATTTTTTCCAAGAGTATATTCGAAGAAGCCCAAATATATAACATTTATCAATCCTTAAATTAGCAAATAATTAATTAAGAATTTTGTTTAAACAATAAATCAAGTTATTCTCTAGTTATACCATATTCTGATTATAGTCTATCTTGCTGAATTTTTTAACTTTAGCGATAAAGTAATGCATCGAATTCTAATGTTTGACGACGTGAACACCGTAGTTTATGCTATGGAGCTTAGGACTTTGTGTTATTTGTAGGTACCCGAGTCGAAATTTGAATCGTCAGTCGGACGTAATGAACGTTTGAATCGTTAGTCGGACGTAATAAACGTTGTAATCGTAAGTCGGACGTAATGAACGTAGTGGAATCGTCAGTCGGACGTAATTAACGTTGGAATCGTCAGTCGGACGTAATGAACGTTGGAATCGTCAGTCAGACGTAATGAACGTTGGAATCGTCAGTTGGACGTAATGAACGTTGGAATCAAAAATCGGACGTATTGGACGTTAAAATTATCATCTAGATATTTAACGCTAAAAGAGATGGACAAAATCAATTTCCTTCGGCTTTCCTATAAGAAGGGTGATTCAAAAGTATTCGAAGTATTCGAAAGCATTAAAAAGTATTTAGAATGTTTTTTTTCTAATCGTTTCAAATCGTTTCTTTTAATAAAGGAACCTTTCTTTTAGTTTGATATTGTTTTCATTAATAATGTCTTCTATATACACACTTACATATGCTGAAAAATTCTCTATAATAAAATTTAGATGAAATATATGTGAAGCAAAACTATTAGTAACATGATTGGTCGAAAGAAAAAAAATATGCAAACGACAGGAAAATATACATTAAAATAAATATACGAAAAACGACACGAGCGCGCGAAACATGTACGCTAGTTTATGATAAGAATAAGTTAAGATTATTGGGAATATTTGTGTGAAAATTCAAGTCTGTAAGTCGGACAATGCAAAACTGGAATATTTTTATTGTTCAACCCACTAAAACCCCCCACGGGAAAGCCGAAGGAAATTGATTTTGTCCATCTCTTTTAACGTTAAATATCTAGATGACAATTTTAACGTCCAATACGTCCGATTTACGATTCCAACGTTCATTACGTCCAACTGACGATTCCAACGTTCATTACGTCTGACTGACGATTCCAACGTTCATTACGTCCGACTGACGATTCCAACGTTAATTACGTCCGACTGACGATTCCACTACGTTCATTACGTCCGACTTACGATTACAACGTTTATTACGTCCGACTAACGATTCAAACGTTCATTACGTCCGACTGACGATTCAAATTTCGACTCGGGTAGTATTCTCGCTCGTATAAACTTTATAAAGATACATATGAAAATCTATGATTTAAAGAGTAGCGTTCATTTTTGCTGAAGGAGCTTGAGAACATTATTGTGCATACATGTTCGAGCTCTTTGAGCTTGAAAAAATTATTTTATGCATTGGTTTTACAAGTTCTTCAAAATCCAAAAAAAAAAAAATGTCTTAACTACACTGTAAAAAATAAGGTACTGACTTCAAACTCCCTAGGAGTTTGACGAATTCCCTTTTCAGTGAAACCAAATTCGTTCAAACCAACAAAAACTAGTTTGTCTCAAGAAAATCATTTTTATTGAATTAAAATCTCTACTCGATTATGAGAAATTGCTTCAGCGTTTATGAGAAAGTTTTTAAGTTTGACCGTAATTAAACTAACATTTGATTGAATAGTAAAATATATTTAAATTAAAGTTTGGATGTACTTGATTTAAAAATAAAAACTTGTTGAAGCAAACTTTTCAATCTTGAGAAATTTAATTGAAACTCTTGAAACGTTTGGTTTGACAACTTTACATATTTCAATGAAATAAAAGTAGTTTCCTATAATACCGAACGTGTCGTGTCAACCGACGAGTTTCTTGGAGAGAGAATCCGATGAGGTTAAAGAAATAATTTCACGCACTCACATTAAAACTGAAAAATATTCGACAAGAATATAAATGTATTCGTTACAAAATATCGAACTATATTTGAATAAAAGTCTTTATGTTATCGATTCGATAAAAAAATTTATTTATAAAAAGAGTCAATTATTTATCTCGTTTAGATCAATCTATAAGCAGTTGACTGTATATATCCATTCAATATGAAAACAAAGTACCAGAAGCACAACTAAACTAAAATTTTTCTGCTGGTTCCGTAGCGTAGTGGTAAGGTGTCTGACTCTCGCGCGTAAGGTACTGAGTTCAAATCCTCCGGATGGTGATATTAAAATTATTTAATTTTTCACTAAAAACTGTATGTTAGGATGATTGGTAAAGTATAATTGATGTAATATAATGAAATAATGTAATTGTCCCAATACTTAATAAAAATAATAATAATAATAATAATAATAATAATAATAATAATAATAATAATAATAATCAAATCAAATCAAAAATAAATACATAAGAAAAAAAAAATTTTTTTTTAATAAATTATTAATGAGATAATTAAAGGCAATATTTATTTGATTCAGATTACTGTTTTTTTGGATCAATCCAATACAGCAATTTGAAATAATTAGATTTTTTATTGAATCAATTGCAAAGAGAGTTTCCACGGACCTAAAAAGATATTACTTTTAACACTAAAATTCATTTATTTTAATAAAATTTTGACTTAACTGAAAATTCATACCTTCCATCACCTTACAATTTACTTTGAGTGAAATTTTTAACTTATTTATTTAAACAAAAATCATTATTGTATCAACAGCATAAATGACTTGAACTAATTTCTATTTTTTTTAACTGAAAAAAGTTATTGCGTTATATCAAATACCATAGAGTTAGCTTAAACGATTCGGGATCTTCCCTCAAGAAACTCTCAGTTGGAGCAAAGTATACTGTCAAACGTAGAGGGCGGTAGACTCAATCGCTTGACGCGCTTGGCTGTATCCAAACGCACGGAGTACTTGAGCCAAACGAATCTGTTTTGATATTAGGAATCTTTTTTTACAGTGTAGAACTACAAATCGATTACAAGTTCTGGTAGAATAATAGAACCATTTGGTAAATTAGATTATAAGGTATCCAGGGAAAATCAAGTAAATTGCTATTTTTTAAAATTCCTTTCTCCTATCACTATATCTCCTGAACGAATCGATTGATTAAGATGGCTCGTGTGACCGTCGGCACGCCTTATTGAGTTCTAAAGTTGATTAGGATTTGGAATCGATCAATTCCGAAATTTCGAGGATATAAAAAAAAGTTTTTTATCGTTTCTTTTTTCTGCAATATTTCTTAAATGAATATAACGGTTCGGGTACACTGAAAAAAAAGTATATGCCCCACTCTTATTAATTGTAGTAACATCACAATACTTGGGATTGTAAATATTCTTATACAATATTTTAGTCTCAACGAAATATTTTTAAGCACTACGTTGAGACTCGTTTAAGTCATACACTTAAACCGAGTTTTAGCACTACCGCAAAACTCATATCAGCACTACACTCAAATCCTTACACTCATAAATTTACAGAGTTGGAAAATAATGGTTATGGAAAGAAATATTGCTACAGATTAAAGAAATGACAATAAACCCATTTGTTACTATACTCTCTAAACTTGCAATAACATTATACGGAAAATATAAGTCATTCATTAAACAGAGTATTGCGATAATATTTAAACTTTTTTATATCATATTCGCAATACCAATCCATTCAAAAAAGTGTATACCAATTGGACAAACTTTTTTTTCAGTGTAGTTCTTGAAACGATCGATACGGCATGCTGGATTCGAGTGGTGGTTAAATTTTTAACTTATAGTCTAGTCAATAAGTGCCTTTTTGATGATAACCTGTTTAACCTCATCCAAAATCATGATTTTGGACTCATTCGATTCAAAACAGCATCTAGAAAAAATGTTTAAGTGGGAAATTGGGGCTTGCAAAAATTGTAAAAGTTATCAACAATTTAGTGAAAAAAAGGGGTTTGGTTTTTTGCAAATATTTCGAAAACTATTTGAGGTATCCAAAATTTGAAAAAACAGATCGTTAAAGAGGAGGAAATTCCCTAAAATAAATCCTGCATCCTCGAATTATATCGACAATATTTATAATTTTAATTTAACGGTGAAAATGGGACTAAAAACGGGTAACGGCGCGAGCACGCGTGTCGACCGAATCAATAGCATGATGAATAAAAATTATTTTAACCGATAGAATCTAAACATTAATAAATAAAAAAAAATTGGTATTTTCGAAACACATGAATGAATAATAATCCACCGAAAAAAATTTTACCCCGATTTTTCAATTAACTATACTTTTGTTAGTAAATTAATTTTACCTGTTGAAAGTTTACATAAAACCATGATTATTTGTAAACTAAAAACCCAGAAATTTTTTTACTTCGTGGAGCTATTCTTGGAAAGGTTTAGAAAAGATCGCCATTGAAAAAATTAAAAAATTTTGATTTTTCTCTTTTTTAGCAACAACCTAAGGCATTGAAAAATAAAAAACGTAAACAAAGTAATCAAGAAAATTTTTGTTTTTTACTTTTTTTATTATTTTGTTTATTTTTTTTTTTTTTATCACTAAAAGCTACATAACAATAATGTTTTTTTAATTTTTACTTGCATTGTTTAAGTGATTGTTATAAATAAATGCATTGTTAATAAGATTTAAAAAATTTTTTTTTGGAAAATAAGATGCTTGATAAAAATAATGATTTTTAAGAAAAAAATTATTTCTTATAAAATGTAATTATTGTAAAAAATGTCTTTACTAATTAACAATTTTTAGCATTAAATATCAAAGTAGGTTGATAGGTATTTATTTATTGATTTACCTTGTGGTTATTACAATCTAGCTTCAATACTTTTATTTTTTAACCTCTTATTTCTCATTTTTACCTCCTTAGTTGTGCGGATGTGGCCCGACTTGTGCTTATACTGTACTGCATCATTACGGTGATGCCCGGCTACCTCCCTTGTGCGATGGAGGTGTAGTGGCGTAGGAAAACCACAGAGAAAACCAAGCCAGTACAGTTTCAGTTTGAGTGAAGCTTCAGTGATCGATAAAATTTCCATTTTACCGATCACTGGATCTTCATCCCGCGCCTAACAATCAGAGACCTTCGTTCGAACCCGACGTGTGGCTAAACGGTCACCCAGCCAAGTAGTAATCCTGCTCGATACTACTTAACTTTGGTGATCGCCCGAGCCAAGTGCGTGCCAAACGGCTGCCTCAGCCGCTTAATAATAAAAAAAAGGCCATTCGGCAGCCGAAATGGGAGTAGATTTTTCATTATCTATTTATGTAAGGTAGACGGTAGCGTTTGAAGGTTCATCTAAAGCTTATAAGATCAATTATATTTATGCTTGTCAATTTTGAAAAAATACTTTATGCATACTTTGATGTTGAGATTTTAAAAGTGTTACACGGCAGTAATCAGAATTGGAACGGTTACATGAATTTATTGAAAAGTGGAAGAACGAATGCAACAGCTAAATTTCAATAAATAAATAGGTAATTTTCGTTGAATATAAAAAAATAGTACTGAAATATAAAGCTCATTGGATAAGCTACATAAAAATATTAACAAAATTCAACTATTATGAATTACTTGAAAGTTATTAAATGAGAAAGTAAAAAAAAATAGTTTTTTATATTTTTCTGAAAATTTTGAAATTCATTAAAGTACTAGAAAAAATTATCAAAAGAGTAAGCAACATAGCCCAAATTCAAGCAAATCGAATGAACATAAAGATTAAATCACCAAAAATAGATTATCTCTTTAGGATCAAAAGTTATTTAAAGATAAATCAAGAAAAGTTGAATTTTTTGAAAAATTAAAAAATCTTTAAACGACTATAAGTATAACTATAACTATAACTATAACTTTTAAACTTTTTGGCCGATTGAGCTCAACTTCGAACTGAATCGAGCTTTTTAGCTAAGGAATATGCAAAAAAAAATTCATTAAGATCGGTACAGAATTGTGGACGCTATCGTGGGAGAACCACGCGTTATATCGTATATATATATATATATATATATATATATATATATATATAAATACATGCATAAACTTTTTAACCAATATTATTTTTGGAACCTACTTGACTCAAATAGATAGAAAATGTTAAAATTTTTGAAAAGTTGCGTCGTGAGGACAAATACAACAGTTAGATTTTTATAAAATCTACTAAAAAGGGAAAATCAAAAATTTTCTTGATTACTTTGTTTACGTTTTTTATTTTTCAATGCTTTAGATTGTTACTAAAAAAGAGAAAAATCAAAATTTTTTAATTTTTCAAACGGCGATCTTTTCTAAACCTTTTCAAGAATAGCTCCAAGAAGAAAAAAAAATTCTGGGTTTTTAATTTTAAAGTATTCATGGTTTTTATGTAAACTTTCAACAGGTAAAAATTAACTTATTAACAAAAGCATAGTTAATTGAAAAATCGCGGTAAAAATTTCTTTTTGGCGGATTATTATTTATTCATGTGCTTTGAAAGTACCAAATTTTTTTTATTTATTAATATTTTTAGGAAATTTCCTCCTCTTTAAGGATCTGTTTTTAAATTTTGGATACCTCAAATAGTTTTCGAAATATTTGCAAAAAACCAAACCCCTTTTTTTTCACTAAATTGTTTATAACTTTTACAATTTTTGCGAGCCCCAATTTTCCACTTGAACATTTTTTCTAGATGCCATTTCGAATCGAATGAGTCCAATATCATAAATTTGGATGAGGTTAAACAGGTTTTCGTCAAAAAGGCACTTTGTGACTAGACTATTAATCGGTTTTCCGGCTTTGAAGATATTGGAAAAGAATCGTTTTTCACCATTTCTTTCGTCCGTGATATTTATCCGAACAAACTAACCGCTTAAGAAATGTTTTGCAGCAATCAATACAATTATTGCACTCTAAAGCCTATTAGATTCCAGAATTGGTTGATCGAGTTGATCTTGAAAATTAAAAAAAAAAATCTATAGTTTTATATAAAATAAAAAGAAAAGAGTTAGAAAATTTTCGGAATTAAAATATTTGAAAGAGTTAATAGTAATCTTACCCACCATAATTGTTACTTGGATCAATTATCGTAAGGATAAATTGTCAGCAGATCAATTATCGACGGATCAAATGTTGCATAGATCAATTGTCGTGGATGTATTGTCGTGGATCATTTGTCGTCAGATCATCGGTCGCGTCACCGTTTTTTACAATAAAAATTTCACATGACATTATATTTTTAACATGCACTTAATTATTTTTCCATGATTGTGTTCTGCTCGTAGCAGTAGAAAGGATGATAGGCAATAGTCATAATTTTGTTAAATAACTGTAGTGAAAAATTTAGGTTTTTTTTTGTTTAACATCTCGGAGACACAAATCATTTGATTAATATTTTTTATCCGCAATAGTTGATCTCAATATTTTAAGGTCATACTCTTATTGAGTGCAATACTTATAGTTAAAGAACATTATAGTTTATGATTTATTCGTAGTCAATATTATATTCATATGAAACAATTTATAATTTTGAAGCAAAGATCAGGAATATACCTGAAGATTCAAAATATCTTCAAAACAATAAGTCCAATTAAAATTATTTTCAAATCTTTAAACCTGTCAAAACCTCTATTACCAAAACTAATAAGAATATACAAACATTTTTCTGTCACTAGGATACTCATGAACCATCAATAATAGTAGTTTATCTATCGAGTGCAATCGTGTTTAAGACGCGAGGTGTGAAGATTGGTACCCGAGCCTAAGGCAAAGGTACCAACACACGAGCGTCTTAGACTTGATTGCACTAGACAAATACATTAGTTTTTGTGACAGATATTTGAAATTTACTACATTCAGTGCTTGTAAATGGCAGGTTATAAATCCACGTTTATTTATTTGGTAAGATTGTTTCAAGTATTTGTTGAAAATGACAGACAAGTCGGTAAGAGTACGAATAATATGATGATAAATTTTGTCACGAGATGGCTCGTTGCGTTACTTCAATATTTTTTGGTCGTTTGTTATCGCACATGTACCAAAAAAATATTTTTTGATCCGTTGATGACGTCACTGTTAGAACGATTAGGTATCTTTTTTACTAGCTGTATCTTATCTAATATTTTTAGCTGCCGGTTATAGGCGCTAGACGTCGTAAATTTCAAGTGTCTGTCACAAAAAAATCTTTTTTATTGTACTTAACGATTTTTAGGCTCCAAGTTGTAACTTAAACGACTAACATATCCACAAATTTTCACAGTTTTTCTTTAATCCAACGAAGTTACAGTCTTAGCAATGGTGAAGTTGACTATCAACGATTGTCATTACCAGCAACTCACGTTGAAATGGGAATTCTGATATGTGATGTAATAGAAAATCATTCTTACAAATGATTTCGCTATCAATCATGCATAATGTTTATTGTTATTTTAAGCACTATTTAGACTCCATTCAGTTAGCGAATGTAAAGTGTACGACCACGGTTAACATTAAATATAATCAGTAAATACTAATGAGTAATTGTAAAAATTCATCGACTAAATAAAGGGAAGAAGCGGCCTTAACACCAGCTGAGACTTTGCTTTGGCTGTAAAATATGTTTTGCTTTGAAAATATAATCACATATTTTTATTGAGATGTCTTTAGCTGTCGCAATAGCTTTAAAGTTATTTTCTTTAATCTAAACGATTTTATTGGTTATCTTAATTGTTACCTCATAATTGAATTTTTATACAGCAAGCATTTGACGTTCTTGGATTTACCCAAGAAGAGAAAGATAACATCTATAAAATTACGGCTTCTGTCATGCATATGGGTGGAATGAAATTTAAACAACGAGGACGTGAAGAGCAAGCTGAAGCTGACGGTACTGAGGTTCGTAATTTAAGCTACTATATGAGAAATTTTTCCCTGGGAAAAAAAAGTTATATGTAATAAGATATAATCATATATAATTATATAAAATCACATATAATTTCTTATAATTACATATAAATATATAGAATTACATATAATTTTGTATAATTATATATGATTATTAGGGTGCTTCGTTTAAAACGACTATTTCTTTTTTCTGGTCCATCGACGGAATAATGTTTTTTTTTTATGAAATTATGGCCGAAGAAATATATAATATTTCCTGGTTAATATATCATTAAAAATATATCCAGTAATACCAAACTGTCCCCTGTTACACTTACCTCCATTTTTTTTTATCTTAACCCAAATGTCTTCGTTTGACCATCGGAAGTTTTTTCAATTACTATTTTTCTTAGTACAAAGATAATTGTTTCATACTTTTTATAATTACATATAAATGTGTGATGTGTATTTCCATATTTTACTCTGATACATTATATGTTTCTACAGCCATAATTTCATAAAAAAGTACTAAAATTGTGGATAAAACAGCGATATCTCAATTTTTAAGACATTTAATTAGATTTATCTCAGAAACTACTAGCTCTACGGTAATAGACTAGATAACCTTTTTTGTAGAGAATAAAATTTTCTACAAAAAAAGTCCTGTACAATCTTGTTTTAAAGTTAGTGGTTTGCGAGTAAATTGGAAAAAAAAACCATGAAATTTGAGAAAAAATTGGGTTTAAAATTTTTTACCAGTGAGGCCAGTTACAAAACGTGAATTAGCTACAAGCACTTTTATAGAGGAAAGATTCCTCTGTTATTTCTGCCTAATAGCGACTTAATATCTTGCAATGCCGCGGAGCTATAGATAATTGAAAAAAAAAATCAAAAGTTATATGTTAATTGAATGGGAAAATTTCAAATTCATTTAGCGAGTATTTAAAATTAAAATTAAGAGCTCCTCTTTGGTGAAAAAATTTTTTTTACACGCTTAGAACATTATTCCGTCCATGGACCTGAAAAAAAAAAAATAGTCGTTTCAATTGAAGCACCCTAATGATTATAAAGTTTCATAAAATTATATAAAATTTTGTACAATTGAATTCTAAAAAATTTTATCAAATGGAAATTTTTGAGTGAATATCAAGCTGTTCGGGTGTGTGAATCATAATATTTTGTAGAATAATTTAGATACGACCAAACAACGTAAGACTATTCTTAAAAACTGCAAAATAATTTATAAAACAAAGTCTATAAATTTTTTTAATTTATTACCGCATTCATAAATGTCTTAAAAAAAAAAATTTTCTTTAAATTGTTAGAAATAGACTGACAAGACCCAAAGCGGGATGACAGCTAAAAAATTATTAAGTTATATCAAATAATACTAAGTTAGTTGAAATGACTCGGTATCTTCCCTCCAGAAACTTTCACTTGGAGCAAAAGATACGGTCAAACGTAGTGGGCGGTAGACTCAGTCGCTTCACACGCTTGGCTGTATCTAAATGCACGAATTCATTAATGTAACGGGACCTAAGTCTACCTCTGCCGACCAGAGGCCGTTTCCTCATTCTTTTGGGCATACTCGCGTAGCGAGGTGTACCCATTTACCACCCAGACGACACTCTTAGTCGAAAATCTACTAAGGTGGACATTAACCGGAGGTATAATCAAAACTCCTCATTGCGCGTGGTATCTAACCACAGCTACCACGAGTCCTACCTCTCTCGGGCCAAGCACTGCTCCCATCTCAGGAAATTAAGAGACTTTAGTCACAGTGGGCTTGAAAATGCCCTTCGTGGTACCAGACTCAGCTCTGGTCAACATGCTTGCGTAGGATTAGTGGTAGGGCGCAAGTTCCTTCCATACCCTTTATAAAGGGCTTCCTCTACTTGTTTCTTTCGGGTTCCCAACAAGCAATTATCCGCTTGTTCATCCTCTGATAGATTTTCTACTTTCCCGAGGTTGTCAACTCTAATTATTCAAGTCGAATCATCGTAAGGAAAATGCTCGGGGGTATTTAAACGCACGGAGTGCTTGAGCCAAACGAATCCGGTTTGACGTCAGGAATCGTTTTTTACAGGATGTGTGTGTTTGTGTAAATAGAGTTTTATGCGCCTCTCAAAAAGGCTTGTGAAGGATTTGATTTCGTGTAAATTTTAGGTCAATCTGTTTAATGAGTTTTTAGGCATAAAAAAAAAAATGTTTTTCCGTTGTTTGACTATAATCTTAATGATTTTCAGGAGGGTGAACGTGTAGCTAAACTTCTTGGTGTCGATTGCCAAGATCTATACAAAAATTTACTTAAGCCAAGAATCAAAGTCGGAAATGAGTTTGTCACCCAAGGTCGTAACAAAGACCAAGTTGCATACTCAGTTGGTGCCATGTCTAAAGCAATGTTCGACAGGTTGTTTAAGTGGCTGGTCAAAAAATGTAATGAAACTTTGGATACTAAACAAAAACGTCAACATTTTATTGGTGTGCTGGATATTGCTGGGTTTGAAATTTTTGATGTAAGTTTAAAATTTATGTTATTTTATTTTTACTTTCATCGACAGACATTTATTAACTGGAAACGGAATAGATTAATTTAGAAAAAAATCGTAATAGTTTAATAACTTTGAATTTTATTTACGCAATATGAAACTTACATATATACTGAAATTCTCCGTTCAAAACAAACAATTTGTTTTGCTCCACATTAAAATTTTACTATTGATACATTAATAAAAATTTCTTAAAAACAGCATTACAAGTAAAGCTACAAGATCTCGTATTTTATAAGTTACAGGAATCATGTTTCAATAATGAAATATTCTGTTAAAATAATAATTTACGTTTTTATCGTATGTTCAAAAACTTACTCTTTTAAAGCAAAATATGAACAATTTCATCGAAACAATGACTGTAAAAGTGGACACAAATAAATTAATTCGGATCATAGTTGATATTTCAGGGTCTTTTGAATAACACAAAATTTTCTACAAATCGCGAGTAACAATACTTCGATAACGTAAAATATAGCTACATTCCACGTAATAGCATCCATCACAAATTTCTGGTCAAAGCACTAATCACAAAAAATCTTTTAGTGGGCACTACATAGACTTGGCCAAGATTACGTACATAATACAATCATGTTGAAATCTTACTCAAATATGACTATCATTACACTAATCGACGTCTCTACATCACTATGTATATTTGGTATGCTATGCTAACAATTCGGATTACTATAATAGCAATCGATACGAATCGTTAAAACAGCAATACTAAGTATGGAGAATACAACCAAATAATATGGTTTTAAATCAACAAGAATTTTATTTATAATTAACGATATTTAATGCAAAAAATCTAGTATTGCCATTATTCCCATTAACCATACTTTAGATGACCACGATACCCACAGTTATTTTCAGAGTATGCAAGATTTGTAAAAAAAGTTGGTATTATGTCATACTTCAAGATTCGTACGTGAATATTGTAGATATCTTGCTTGAGGCGTATCAGTATAGTTTTTTAGGCATATCTAGCACCAGAAATCACTTACAGATACTAACGTATATCTTGCGCCAGATCTGATCAAGACCTTTTATATTACACAATGTTAGATCGTTATTTTTTGATAGTAACTACGTCCTCCGTAAGAGGTACTCTCGAGAATTATGACTGTTTATTCAAATCGTACATATGGTGCTTAAAAATACTATGAAGCCCTTCTGTGGCCGAATGGTCCAAGGCATCGGACACGCCGCACTTAAAAAGACTCGGGTTTGAATTCAACTCCTGGACGATTATTATTTTATTTTTTTATTAAAAATTTCTCTTCAAATTTACTATGTTCACATCGGGATTTCTACTAAAGAGCTTAAAACTGTACTATTTGTCCAAAGTATTATTTCACAAATTAAATTTCCAACTTTACATCGTGAAAATTATTATTTTAAAGGTATGGTCCACCACTACAATAATCAATAGACTAATTACGATGTTAACATCGTAAATTTTAGTGGAATTATCTTTCTGTGTACGGCATTTGATGTTTAGAAAATGAAGAAAAATATGCTGAAATAACTGTTGCAGAATACCTTGAGCAACATATTTTCAATATTCATGTACATTTCTTGACATACATCATAACACCAAGTATTTTTACAAGTCTTGCACTAACGCAGTGGAGACCAGGTTCACGTCAGATATTAACAAGACTGTTTTACGGGATTGCCATAAATAAAAAAAAAAAGTCGTTTAACTCATAAGTTTATTTAATCAGGAATATTAAATCATTGACAGTAAAAGGTTATAATTAAAATTAAAAGCAGAAATTTTAAGGTAATTTGTATTCTAATGTAAACAAAGAAATTTTTACGCATCAGTAAAAAAAAATGTTTTTTTTAAACTCAGCACCCCAAAACGTAGATGAGCACCCCCTCCCCCTCTCCCACACACACACACACGCGCGCGCACACAAGAAATTTTTCTTCAAACCTATTTCTGTATATCTACATACGTAAAGTGATAATTTTGAAAAAAAATATTTTTTTTTAAAATATTAGTTTATACATCTAAAATTAAAGAAATATTCAAACAAAATTTTTAAAGCTGAAAAAAAAACTATATGGAAGATATTGATAAAGAGTAAGTATTTTCAGCAATATTTCTTCAGAGTGTAACATTTCAGTAATGACCCAATATTTCTAGGAATCGTTTCAATCTTTTAATTTTTTCAGAGTCTTGTATTTTTCCACATTTAATTCTTTTTGTATCAATCAATTCCACATGATTTTTGGGTACATTTTTCTAAAATCTAACTATTGTATTTGTCCTCATGGTCGATTTTTCAAGGTATTTTGTCACAACCTATCATAATTAGTTGAGTAGGGTTCAAAAATACCATTCATTAAAAATTTTATATATGTATGCATGTATATATATCTCTGTTGGGATCATTCATTCCAATGATTTGATAACCTTGAACATTTTGATAGAATCAAAAAATGTTGAAAATTTGCTTTTCATTCCACGTAACGTATGCATTTGCTATTAAAATCTAATTTTGTCAGTTGTATTTTATTGTGAACAAAATAACCTGTGAATTTCTCAGGTATTTTATATTTTAAAAGTATTGTTTTTTATTAATTTTGATGTTTCAAACGTACCTGTACCGTCTATGATTACAATTCGTCTTGTTATACATTTTATTATGAATGTATATTTTCGTTTCTCAGCATATCAGTATACACAAACATTTAGCAGACTTCAAATGTAATGTCAATAACTCGGTCAAAAGATATAGCCACATTTATTCAAAGCTAGTTTGACAATCCGAGATTTTAGTAATACAGAATTAAATCAGTATTACTCGTACATGTATATATAAAAATATAAGTTTACTAACAATTTTAAATTGTAGATTAAGAATCTTGGATTGAAAAACTGTCATTCAAAAATTGGCTTCAGCCTTAGTAAAAATGAAAAAGTGTCGCCTTTATGTTAAACTAAGCGCGAGCTACCGAAAAGTCAGGGAGGTGCTGAAAATTTTCGATAAATTTACCTTCTTTTCTGGCTGCCAGATGGTATTTTTATATTTCAGTTCATTTTAAGATGTTACTACGAATTTAGTGTTCAGACATGTTAAAAAAAATGCGATTTCATATGAATCGATGTTAAATCAATCCAAACTTATGCAGAATATTTCATCGAATTTCGGATAAAGCAATAATAGTTGAGTATTTATTATTTCTAGTAAATTGAATAGATGAAACTTCTCCTAATAAAATCTTTCAATTGTCATTTTTCATTACCTGGTGTAATAGTTCCAACAATTTTACAGTTTGGAATAAATCAATTGACCATTTCTCATGAAAGTAATCTTCTAATTTTTCTCTCTTATATGAAATGAAGAAACATAAATGACTATCATTTGATCTAATCGGATTAAATTTCAATCCTTGAAAGTAAAAAAAAAAGTAGAATTCAATTGCTAGTAACAATTAAGCTGGCACATGCGGGATGCCATATACGATCATTCGTCGCTAGAACAGCTTTTATAGTCATAAGAAGTTATGATTAAATAGCGCCAAACAATAATTATAACCGGTATAATATTTTGTTTTTTCACTTCCTCCGAAAGTTCACTGTTTAAGAGCTGGATGGCGCCCGTAAGTACTCGATTACTGGAAATCTACTTTACCGTTTTCTTTATCGACTTAGGCCGCAAAGAGAGCGGTAACGGTAACGGCTGTTGTTGGCTCATATAATAAACCTTGCTCTTGTTTTTGCAAACACGTGGTACAAATCGTATGTGTACATCACAATATTGCAACTAACAGTAAATCGCCGCTTTGTGACCAAGTGACATAAACATCTATTATATATTTTTTTCTGGATAAATTCTAATATATAGATTGAAAACATGATATCATGGTGAAAATATTAATTTTACGTTTTAATTATCTAATTTTTCTACTCATTGGCATTATGTTTTTATTCTTCAGCAAGTGTTTTACTGTCAGTTTGATTTGCTTCCAGGTAAATGATATTATCAAAAGTGAATTATTGAGTTCATACTTACATTTTTCATTAGATTGACATCATAAATATCTCTTATAGATTTTGCAGTTGTATTTTCAGCTGAATTTTCAAAATTTAATAGTAGAACACAAGCAAGATAAATATTTCGATAACAATGCAACTTCCTTATGAAATTCGTTTAAGAAGAATTATTTTGAAAGTTCTAAAAAAAAGTAGGTTTTAGCTGAACTGCTCCTTTTGATTTAAAAGAACGCGAGTTAGAATTTTTTTTTTTTAAACGATTAAGTTGACAGACTATTCACAATTTCGTCACCAATTTTAATTTGTATACATTTGCCGATATATTCATAGTACAATGGATTTGAACAACTGTGTATCAACTTCACAAATGAAAAACTTCAACAATTCTTCAATCATCACATGTTTGTGCTTGAACAAGAAGAGTATAAAAAAGAAGGCATCGTTTGGCAGTTCATAGATTTCGGAATGGACTTGTTAGCCTGTATTGAACTTATAGAGAAGGTAGTCATAATCTTCTTATTGAAAACCCGAAATTTAAGATATATTTCGACAAGTATTATCTATTTCTTGCAAGTGTGTCAAGTCCCTCAATTTCTAATACACATATCTTTTTGACATTAATAAGCATGTTCTGTAATGTGAAATTCTCAAGAATGTAATCATTTATGATTAATTACTTATGGGATATTTAAATATCTCATACGTTTACTTAAGCCAACTCGAACGATTCAATATATATCTTGAAACCAATATTATATTTATATAAGGAAGATATTTGATGAATTGTCATTCATGGTTTTTCATTGTGCATTATTCGAAATTATAAAGTGAGTAAGGCAACATTGATATAACTTGTAAAGATGGAGTCTCAAATGCTGTATATATTTTCTATTTATAAAAAAGGTATTATTTAAAATTATTTTCTAGATGTACTGTTTGTTTTAACCGTTTGTACTTACTTTATAAATTTAACTCAGTCGATAATTGATATCATATCGACCTATCCTGATAAAATTCCTCAATTTATCTATAAACATTTTCACAAAAATATTTCAATCCATACAGTTGAAATAATCTCCTAAACAAGCATAAAAACAATTTCAATTGTCAATAGCATTATTCATCTTTTCGTCGTCACTTGTTATTGATGTAAGTATATTGCATTCGATATTTTTTTGTCAAATTAGTCAACTTCATTTTACATTGAATGTATTTTTTCAAAAGCGAATGACATTAGAAATTTTCTTTGTTCTGAAGATATATATGTATAGACATATATATTCAAATAAATATATATATATATATATATACATATATATATATATATATATCCATGAACATTTATTTATTTTTTTACAAGTATCAGGATGGTTAAAGGAATGAGGATTATTTTATTTTCGCTATTGCTCATCAAAAAAATTGGAAGTAGAATAAAGGAAAGTTTCACAATGCTTAAGCTCAAAAACTGAAAAGAAAAGTTTAAAAAGCCATTTGGAAAATTTTGAAAATTTTTAAAATAAAAAATTAAAAAAAAATAGAGTTCTTATTCGTTATCTTAAAATATATATCCTTAAAGGTTAATAGAGAATCTCAAAAAAATATTCGCTTTTTCTGGGATGGGGAACAGTGCATAGCAACAATTCTTGAGAATTGATAATTCAAATTAATTTTAAGTTTCATTACCAATCCGGCTCAATCAATTCAATACTACTATTATTTCTAACAATTATATATATATATATATATATATATATATATATATATATATATATATATATATATATATATATATATATATATATATATATATATATATATATATATATATATATTACGGTGGCGCAAAAAAACCGACTACTTTTTTTTTTTTTTCAATCTCGCATGAAAATTTGTTGGTTTTCAATGTTTTAAGAAGCCTCTCCAAAAATCAGCTCTACAAAAAATTTTCAAGAGGTCGCTCAGGAATTCCGAAAGTATCAAAAATCATCGAAACTCGAATTTTTTATTTCAAAATTTTTTCTTTCTCGTTGCAGCAATAGTTTATATTTGTAAAATCATGACTGTGCTGAAGATTTGAGCCCAAAATTCAAATATTTAAACGGCGCTCGAGAATTTCGAATATTAACTGATAATATGTAACTAATAGTTCAAATTAGTTGTTGTATTTTTTTATAACTCAATTATTCTCATTTCAGTAAATTATAACTTTTCCATAAACAAAAATATACAGGACAGTCTTAAACTATAAAATTTGGTAAGTTTTGAACAAGCCAAAAAACCTACAAATTGAATTAAAAAATAAAAACGCATGTAAATAACTTATTATTTCTATTTCTCGGGTTATATTTTTATTCATTGTCATGCAAATTGATGGTGAAAAAATTGAGAAGCTTCATTTTTAATATTTAAAGGTCGCTCCAATACGTCCAAAAGACAGAACTCGGAAACATTCAAAATTCTTGTGCGAGGTTTAAATATTTAAATTTTGGGCTTAAATTTTCAGCGTGGTCATGATTTCACAAACATAAACTATTGCTGCCACGAGAAAGAAAAAATTTTGAAATAAAAAATTCAAATTTCGATCATTTTTGATGTTTTCGAAATTCGTGAGCGACCTCTTAAAAATTTTTTATCGAGCTGATTTTTGGAGAGGCTTCTTAAAACATCGTAAACCAAAAAATTTTCATGAGAGACTCGAAAAAAAATAGCCTGTTTTTTTGCGCCACCCTAATATATATATATATATATATATATATATATATATATATATATATATATATATATATATATATGGGGTATTTCACGCCAAATCGACCACTTTTGACCCCGACCCCTTTCGATTTGATTGGAAATTTCTTTTCCCTTTCTATCCCAATAAAATCATTTTTCAGGAAATTTTCAAATTTTTTTACCCAACCAAAAAAAAGTTATGAGTTTTCCAAAAATAAGGCTTTTATTTTTTTAAATAGCTATAACTTCTTCCAAAATTGACTAAGGGGGAAGTTTTTTTTTTTCAAAATTTTTGTTTTTGAATGTACTTTTCAGAAAAAAATACAAGAAAATTTTAAGATAATAAACTCTATGAAATTTTCGGCTTTTTTGAGAAAAACCGCCATTTTGTTAAAGTTTGTCATTTTTTATTTTTTTTTTAATTTTTCAAAAAAAACTTTAATTAATTCTACGATTTTTCCCGCCAAACCGAGAGTGGGCTGACTTTTCTTTCTTTCCTTCTATTTTTATTAATCAATTGAAAAAAAAATTTTTGCTCAGTTGGGCTTATTTTACAAAACATCACTCTGGTAATTTTTAAGAGCTTATCAACGGCTTTAGAGTTTAAAAAATTGAGACGAAAATAACTAATTGAAACTAGTAATCCTCGAGAGAATTTGGATTTTTTTAAAAAAAGTGAGAAAAAAATAGAAGATACCTATAAATAATTGTATTGTAATTTTTTTTTTAAAACTACACCTGAAAACAATGAAAATGAAAAAAAAATTGCTCTCTAGTTTATTTTTGACTAAGTCACGGATTTCGAAAATTAAATTTCACGCACATTGTTATTTCAAAAGCCTGTGACTTGGTCAAAAATAAACTAGAGGGCAATTTTTTTTTTTCATTTTCTTTATTTTCAGGTGTAGTTTTCAAAAGAAAAATTACAATTCAATTATTTATAGGTATCTTCTATTTTTTTCTCACTTTTTTTAAAAAAATCCAAATTCTCTCGAGGATTACTAGTTTCAATTAATTATTTTCGTCTCAATTTTTCAAACTCTGAAGCTGTTGATAAACTCTTAAAACTTACCAGAGTGATGTTTTGTAAAATAAGCCCAACTGAGCAAAAATTTTCTTTTCAATTGATAAATAAAAATAGAAGGAAAAGTCAGCCCACTCTCGGATTGGCGGGAAAAATCGTAGAATTAATTGAAGTTTTTTTTGAAAAATTAAAAAAAAAAAATAAAAAATGACGAACTTTAACAAAATGGCAGTTTTTCTCAAAAAAGCCGAAAATTTCATAGAGTTTATTATCTTAAAATTTTCTTGTATTTTTTTCTGAAAAGTACATTCAAAAACAAAAATTTTGAAAAAAAAAACGTCCCCCTTAGTCAATTTTGGAAGAAGTTATAGCTATTTAAAAAAATGAAAGCCTTATTTCTGAAAAACTCATAATTTTTTTTTGGTTGGGTAAAAAAATTTGAAAATTTCCTGAAAAATGATTTTAATGGGGTAGAAAGGGAAAAAAAATTTTTAGCCAAATCGAAAGGGGTCGGGGTCAAAAGTGGTCGATTTGGCGTGGAATACTCCATATATATATAATAAATTACTGACGTTGTTTTAGTGGGCCAATAAACTTACAGTTGAGTAACTAATTTAAATATCTATTTATTGTCAGATCATAAATATTCGATGAGAATTTATAGAAAACAACTGTAGTTATAGTAGCATGAGGATAGTACGGAATCATGGTGAAATATACCGATAACGTAGAAGTTTTTCAAATACTTCGAACAAAATATACAATGGGCATTGCAATTTCGACAAAATAATAAATTAATTTTTATTTTAGAAATTGTCACGAGCTGTATTGTAACTGAATATGCTAAATCATAATACAGTAATATAGTCGTAAAATATAAAATAAAAGCAACAAATTAAACAAAAAAATTTTGATTAAAAGAAAGTTGGATAAAAAATCTGGATAACGGTTGACCTTGCGGAGCAGCCCTTAAACTTCCCGTCGTTTTCAAGCTCTTTGAAGTGTTAAGATGCTATACATCAATAATTTTTTTTTTTTTTTTTTGGAAACAACAGAATTCCTAAAATGGGTAACTAGTTCTAAAGCAAATAAGTAAATCCTATTTGTCTATAAAACTAGCACTATCCACTTTGTGTAGAAAGTCAATGTGAACATTCTGTAGCTGGCAGAAAATAAAAATTTGTCTAGTTAGTTATTCAGTTTAGTATTTAATCGGTTATTTCTGAGATTTCTACTAATATGATTCAAATTTACTCCCAATGTTAGCGTATGAAACATTATTTGCTAGAATATTACGATTGTTTATTATCATTATTTTTGAAAGTGAACGTGGATTTCCACAGTTACTTCCGCAGTTACTTCCATTTCATGATAAAATAAAAAATGTTCATACTGATTTATTCAAAGGGCATTGACTCCTTGACAATATATTGCCAAATTTATGACTTTCATGGCATTTGCTCAAACAGTTTAATAGCTTCGAGCAACTCTGTATCAACTTCACGAACGAAAAACTACAGCAATTCTTCAACCATCACATGTTCGTTCTTGAACAAGAAGAATATACGCGGGAAGGCATTGAATGGGCATTCATTGATTTTGGCATGGATCTTCTTGCGTGTATCGAGCTCATCGAAAAGGTACTAATCTTATAAAAACCGCAAAACTGACCAATGCTAAACGTGGTCAGTCAGCTCAATGATTATGTGTGAGCAGCAATAGCAGCATCAACAGCCGGAATTGAGCAATTTACACTCGCTTTCAGTGATGGTCCAGGGTTTAATTTTTGTTTATGTAATCGCTCAATGACTTTGAAACCTATACATTTATCGTTTTTTTATGCAATATATTTACGCCGTTAAATAGCTTATTTTTATATTATTAAGTTTGAAACGATTTATCTTCAAGGAAGAAATTGAAAAAATTGATTTTAAAGAAAATTATGATATTTTCATATTACCGTTAGTCTGCGCACACTCGGTGCGTGAGAAGTATACTATTTCATCTGAAGTAAGTATTATTTCAAAATGTAAGCAATAGATGATGATTCTATAAGTGATCTCTATATAATTATTACAGGTTAATCCCTGATTAGAAATACAGTAAATAAGGATTGAAAACGATTTAATGTCTAACACTTATTGATGATCTTTAATACTCGCCATGTTAACGATTTTTAACACTTAATACTTTTCAATCCTTAAATGAGTAAACATTACATTACAATTCATGAGTATTTTACAATTTCTGATTATGTGTGAAGATCCTAAAAGGATTCCTGAGCATTGAAAATGTTCGATATTCTTTAATACTCATTAATCGTAAAAAAATATAACAATTTCTGATCACGTACGGGGATATAAAATGATTCCATTATTTGAAATTAAATAATAGTGATAAATGGATTTTAACATTTTTAATCAAAAATTAGCTTCAAACATGAAAACGAGTAAGTTTGTAGGATAGTTTAATAGTAGACTTGGAATATTTTCTATATTTTATTCAATAAACGTAGAATTGAATAAGAAATTCTTACTTTTAATATGATAAAAGTAAAAAATTGATCAAATTTTATGAAATATTAAAAGGTTAATATTATTAGAACATGTAGTCTTACAACCCGTGTGGAAAAAGTACGTATATATCCGGGCAAATTTGAATATATGTCGCATATATGAGACATATACTCAATTTGGCCTGGATGTATCCCGAAAATATACTTTTTTCGTATAGGAACACATTCGTATTATATTTAATTTACCAACAAATATACTTTCAAGTCTCTATTATCATCAGTAATTAATAATAGATACAAATTTTACGTTTTCTTTTACCTTTTTTATCCAATCTCTTAAATATCGCAGAAAAAATATTTAATCCGAACTTCAGACGATCGGATACCTAAACTTTTATCCGTAATGTTGCTAACATTTACACCCTTGTTATATGGATATCTACACTGATTCGATTCATGAGGTTTTGTAATTAACAACCCAATCCATTTTTGTTATATTCATGTATCTAAGTTTTGTGTTTCATTATATTTTGAATAATTTGAAATTCAATACGTTAATACCAACCACCTTAACCAAAAGAAATTTCAGTTCAGATAAAATGCAACCAATATCATTCGAATTTTTTCAGTTGGCATTAATAAAAATTAATCAGCCGAAATCGTAAAAATAAAAAATAACTTTGACTTATTTTATTTGAAGACGATAAATCAAATAAATGTTACAGACTGTGACGTTTTTTTTGCTTTCCTCCCAGTAAATGTCATTAATTTTTGTACTTTAACTTCGTAACGATTCGAGATGAAACAGTTGATTGACGACAATCTTGCGTTCTTTTCATAATCCTGCACTCACAGTTCAACAGCTTTGAACAACTTTGCATCAATTTTACCAACGAGAAATTGCAACAGTTCTTCAATCATCATATGTTCATTCTTGAACAAGAAGAATATCAGCGTGAGGGTATTGAATGGACATTTATTGACTTTGGCATGGACCTTCAACAAACTATTGACTTAATTGAGAAGGTATTTGAAGAACTCTAGTATGAGTTCCTAACTGTCTGCACAAACGGTCTGCCTACTTAGAACTCACAAAAAAAAGAACATCAATCTAAGCATGTCTGCTCTTGCAATAAAGTGTGACTCTATATCATTAGTAACTAACAAAATTGCATCGAAACAGCAATGCAAGTTTGATGTTTTGTTATTTCATTATAATTTCCAATCTTCAAACGGGTTATTTCTTTCTATTATTTTAATACTGAATATTTAGCATACTTTATAATTCCTGATTAAGAGAAACGATTCGAAATGATTTGCAATGTTCAATGCTCATAAGAAGAGCGATTTAAAAGTATTCAAAGTATTCAAAAGTATGAAAAAGTATTTAAAAATTTGTTTTCTAATCGTTTTAAATCGTTTCTTTTAATAAGGGATATTTCCAAAATTGGAAACTTCAGGTGATAACCAAATCATCTATTGTGTAATTAATTTGATTTTTTTATATCAGCCTGTATATCATTTACTTTTTTTGCTTATTATAACTATTCTTCGATTAATTAATTCATAGTAACTGAATTAAATGAAAAGGAAATTCAGAAATTTTCAACAAAGAGAAGATATGAAAATCACTTTTTTTTTTTTTTTTTTATTTATAATTATAAATTCTTTTTTAATTTATGTTATTAAAAAGCACGAAAAAGATGTTTTCCTTTATCATTATGGTGTATCTATTGTTTATTCTTTCTCGTATGAATTTGAATGTTATTTTGAATGTAATTTGGGATGAACTACAGCTTCACAGCTTTGAACAACTTTGCATCATTTTGTGAATAAACAATGTCTACCATATTTTAATCACTTTATCTCCATTCTTGAAAAAGAAGAATACCAAAGAGAGAGTTGTGAAATTTTATTGATTTTGGTATAGATTTACAACAGACTATCAATCTCATCAAAAAGGTAAAATTATCAATAGTGGAATGCGGTTGAGCTGAAAAAATATTTGCATTGAACACACGCTTGCAAGATGACTTTCAATTGTAAATTATGCTTTCAGTACGTTTAAACATTATTTATATGATATTTTCTTTTTAATTACAAAATAAATCTTTTTAAAATTAGATCAAATTTAACAGTATAGATTAAATTCTTTTTTTGTCTTCACGCAGAACGAGAAAATAATATATAATCATTTTATTGGAATTTCTCGACATTAATTTATCTATTTAATTTGATCTCACGTTAGAAGCATTGTATTTAAAAAATGTATCACTTCGAATGACTTACATGAAGAAAATTGAAGATATCATTTATAATGTAGGCATGATATATAAGTATTTTAATTAATCAACAATTCTGTTTTGTTTCGATTTCGTAGCCTATGGGGATTCTTTCCATCCTTGAAGAAGAATCTATGTTCCCTAAAGCTACAGATAAGACATTTGAAGAAAAACTTAATAATAATCATCTTGGAAAAAGTCCAAACTTTTTAAAACCAAAACCACCTAAGCCCGGTCAACAGGCAGCTCATTTCGCTATTGGTCACTACGCTGGCAATGTAAGTTTTAAAAATAATACTTCATTTCTAATCGATTTATTGTGCATGGAAAACGAATAAATTTTTAGGTTCCATACAATATTACTGGATGGCTAGAAAAGAACAAAGATCCTTTAAACGACACTGTAGTTGATCAGTTCAAAAAGTCAACTAATAAACTTCTGGTGGAAATTTTTGCTGACCACCCAGGTCAGTCTGGTGATGGAGGAAAGGATGCGAAGGGTGGACGTGGTAAAAAAGGTGGTGGATTCTCTACTGTATCATCATCCTATAAGGAACAGCTTAATAATCTGATGACAACTCTAAGAGCAACCCAACCACATTTCGTTCGTTGTATTATTCCCAATGAAATGAAACAGCCAGGAGTTATTGATTCACATCTTGTAATGCATCAGCTAACTTGTAATGGTGTGCTTGAAGGCATTCGTATTTGTCGCAAAGGATTTCCGAATAGGATGATGTATCCTGACTTTAAACTTCGGTAAATAATTGATTTTATGAATATTTCTGTACCCATAGGGTACTCGCTGTTTCCCAAAGAAATTTTTTGTTTCACAGATGCCCGATAAATAGTTAGTTGATACATTGAAAAATAAAACTTCTAAAGGGAAAAATAATTTTTTGGGGCCATTTAATAGTTCCCATTTAATGAAGTTCCTCCCACTTACAAAAGCATAAGCAGAGTACCAAAGTGAGCATAAGAATTGGTTGTCACACGATAAAGGGATAGCCATAGTCACGTGATATTCATTAGTATATAGTTATGCATTTATTATAGACTAATGTCTTAAATTAATTTTCGTTCAATTCCATAGTTTTTCTTGTATTCATCCATTACATGTAACACTTATAAAAACGAATATTTGGGGTTTAGTCCATAAGACAAATGTATTAAGTCCCCACGTTTGAAAATATGTAATTAATAGACGACCTCGACGACACCTACTAAAACATCAGTAATTGATTTATCTGCGTGTAAACTACATGTGAAAATTCAACAAAACCTAAATCTTTTTAAGATTACAGTGCTCGTATATCCTTATATAACATGAGGTTTTTTAGCTTCTCGCATTTTATTTTTTTTCTCTTCACCTAGGAAAAAATGCTCAGACATGACCATGCCTGTTCATGTATAATTAGGCCTGAAATTTGACATGATCATGCCTGATATCAGATATAATCATGCATGTTCATACATGATCATGTCTGATCCAGCCTGATACATGGGATTAAATTTAAAAAACTTAGTTATAATTATATGCAACTAATTTAGTTATAAATATGTATAGTAGGGTGCTCCGTTTGAAACGAACATTTTTTTTCCTTCACTCCCCATCGAAAATCGCGTTCTATATGTTTAAATAAAAATTTTGTCCAATTTTGAATTCTTAATATTAATATTAACCACTGGAACAACGTCGTCGAAGTTTTCCTATGCTAAAAACACGTAAATTTAATTTTTTTTCCTTTTCAATGAATAAAACTCAGCCCTACATTTATGTATCGTATCGGTCCAAATTTTTTCTTGAAAAGAATTGTATGCTCTATAAAAAAGCTAGTATCTGCTTAGCTCTGAGTTCAACTCTAGCTCTCCTGTGAGTCTTTAATGTCAAATTTTGTATCAAATCGATGGATTTTTGCTGTTAACTCATAAACGGTCGAGTTTAGAGAAAAAAAGTGTATGACCGTTTTTGTAGGGAATTTAGTTTTCTATTAAAGAAGTTTAATGACTTATATCTGTAAAACTATTATTATAAAAAATACATGACCTTAAAGTTATCGAAATCTCAAATTTTAGCAAAATTTCGAGATCAATTGTTTTAAAATTAAATAATATTAATATTTTTAGTAGTTTTTCATCTGATTTTATTTATTACTTAGAAAAAAAAAAAAATTGTTTAAGAAATTCAAAATTAAGTACTTACAATTTATTTTTGTAATGAATTCGAAATAAAATGGGTTTTTAAACTCATTTGGATTAATATTTCAGGGTAGTTTTTATATTTTATATATTTATGTATTAATCATTATCATTCATGAATGACTGATAGTATATTAATTATTAAATCAAAATAATCATCAATTTATACGGAAATGATAGCTTACATACATTTTTGGCAGTCTAATGATTTTACATTATAAGATATGATTTTTATGTCAGTCTTTTAATGATTAAGCAGCGCTTATTAGTTTTTAAACTATCGCTACAGCTGTACACTAAGCAGTTCCCAATCATTAAAAGACTGACATAAAAACCATATTTCATTATGTAAAATCATTAGACTGCCAAAAATGTATGTAAGTAAGCTATCATTTTCGATTCAATTGATTATTTGATTTAATCTATACTAATAATTGGAGAGCCGGTTTTTTCGTTCTGTTGTACTGCGAAAACTACTGAATCGATCGCAATAATACTTATACCATAAGATGCAGATGTTTCGGAAAAGGTTTCAGTATATGACATGTTGGTGATTACTTATCCGGAACATATTTTTAACGTCCCGCTAAGAAAATCGACGATTTTCGAAAATTTCGGGAAGTTATTGTTTTCACCTCGATTTTCGAAAATCGAGTTTTCATCAGATGGCGACGTTTTGAGATCCTAGAAAGCTATTCTGACTATTTTCGGAATGGTGTCCGAGTGCGTGTGTGTGTGTGTGTGTGTGTGTGTGTATGTAAACTCTTTGTAACTTTCAAACTAATGAACCGATTTGGGTTTTTAAGGCGGCGATTGAAAGAGCTTGTTGGCCATCAACTTTCCTGGATATTTCAGATCATTTGATCAAATAGACTCGAAAATATCTGCGAATTACGAAAAAAAATTAATTTTTTTTTTTAGTTTTTTATTGATTTCTCAGAAACGACTCATACGATCGACTTCAAAATCTACTCAGCTCTAGTACTCAAAAAAACGCGTCGATTGCTACCTCAAATATTAAAATCGGATGATTCGTTCGAGAGTTATCGCGGGAGAAAAAAATGGTGAAAAACGGTTTTTTCTAAATATTTTCGAAACGACTGACGCGATCGATTCCAAATTTTAATCCTCTAGAATTCAATAAAACGCGCCGATTGCCACCTTAAACGTCAAAATCGATCAATTAGTTCGAAAGATATCGGCATTGAAAAGTTAAAAAAATAACATTTTATGTTATTTTTCCCGGATAAATCATAATATAACCTACTAAAATGTGTCTGAAGTCATACCAACTCATCTTTCATATGGTTACTTTCGATACATTACGTCATCGAACTTGGTTTTTAGTTTAAATCATACTACCAACAATAAAATTGATAAAACGTAGTTTTCAATATTTTTCTCGGATATTTCATATTTTATTGTTTCTCACTTGAGTCAAAACTCATTTAAATATTGATTTGAATCCCTGGCATTGATTTCCGCCTGAATACACTTATTTTATTGAATATTATCAGGGATTAAATTTTAAAAACCGCTTCATTATTAATTCTTGATTCTTAAATTTTCAAGCTTTAGCATGACAGGCAACTTGTTAGAGCTTAAGAAGATCGTAAAAAAACAATCGCCCAGATTTTTTTGACTTAGAAATGATTAATTTTTATTGTAATTCAATTTATTCTAATCGATTGTCATTTGCTTGTAATAAATTTTTTAACTCTATTGGTCATGTTTATTTATTGATTTGACATTTAGTGAATGGAGAACTGTTAAGAATTATTTATAATAATGCATTTGCGAGACATCATTACTATTCGTTATTGGTACATCAGGGCTAATCAGTTATATAAGTACGTAATTTTTGTGGATTTTAAAAATAAGGGGTATTCTAGTAATCAATGTACTATCAGTAATTTATGAATGATAAGGATTAATACATAAATATATAAAATATGAAAAATACCCTAAAATATTCATCCAAATGAGTTTAAAAACCCATTTTATTTCAAAATCATTACAAAAATAGATTGTAAATACTTAATTTTAAATGCCTTAAAAAAAAAATTTTTTTTCTTTGTTAGTAATAAATAAAATTGGACAAAAAACTACTGAAAATATGAATCTTACTTAATTATAAAACAATGAATCTCGAAATTTTGCGAAAATTTAAAATTTAAATAACTTCAATTTCAAGTATTTTTTAAAATAATAGTTTTACAGATATGAGTTCATGAACCTTTTTTATAGAAAACTAAATTTCCTACAAAAAAGGTCACGTACTTATTTCCGCTAAACTCGACCGTTCATGAGTTAACAGCAAAAATCAATCAATTTGATATAAAATTTGACATTGAAGACTCACAGAAAAGCTAAAGTTAAACTCAGAGCTAAGCAAATACAATCTTTTTCACAGAGCATACAATTCTCTTCAAGAAAAACTTTGGACCGATACGATACATAAATGTAGAGCTGAGTTTTATTCATTGAAAAGGAAAAAAATTAAATTTACGTGTTTTTAGCATGGAAAAACTTCGACGACGTTGTTCCAGTGGTTAATATTAATTAATATTAAGAGCTTAAAATTGGACAACATTTTTATTAAAATATATAGAACGAGATTCTCGATGGGGAGTGAAGAAAAAAAATCTGGGCGTCGGTTGGCCCTGCGGGCCAGCCCCAAAACTTCCCGCTGTTTTCGACCTCAAAGAGCTCGAAAACATTGGTGTAGATATATTTTCGAGCTCTTCGAGCTCGAAAATGCTATCATATGCGATTGTTTTTTTACGATCTTCTCAAGCTCTAACAAGTTGCCTGTTATGCTAAAGTTTGAAAATTTAAGAATCAGAAATTGTTAATGAAGCGGTTTTTAAAATTTAATCCCTGATTATATTCAATAAAATAAGGGTATTCAGGCAGAAATCAATGCCAGGGATTCAAATCAAGATTTAAATGAGTTTTGACTCATGTGAGAAACAATCAAATATGAAATATCCGAGAAAAATATTAAAAACTACGTTTTATCGATTTTATTGTTGTTAGTATAATTTAAACTAAAAACCAAGTTCGATGACGTAATGTATCGAAAGTAACCATATGAAAGATGAGTTGGTATGACTTCAGACACATTTTAGTAGGTTATATTATGATTTATCCGGGAAAAATAACATAAAATGTTATTTTTTTAACTTTTCAATGCCGATATCTTTCGAACTAATTGATCGATTTCGACGTTTGAGGTGGCAATCGGCGCGTTTTATTGAATTCTAGAGCTGATTAGATTTTAAAGTCGATCGTATGAGCCGTTTCTGAGAAATCAATAAAAAACTAAAAAAAAAAATTTTTTTTTTTTCGTAATTCACAGATATTTTCGAGTCCATTTGATCAAATGATCTGAAATTTTCAGGAAATTTGATGGCCAACAAGCTCTTTCAATCGCCACCTTAAACATCCAAATCGGTTTATTAGTTCAAAAGTTACAAAGAGTTTACATACATACATACACATACACACACACACACCCACACACACACACACATACATACACACACTCGGACATCATTCCGAAAATAGTCAGTATAGCTTCCTAGGACCTTAAAACGTCGACATCTGATGAAAACTCGATTTTCGAAAATCGGGGTGAAAACAATAACTTCCCGAAATTTTCGAAAATCGTCGATTTTCTTAGCGGGAAGTTAAAAAATGTTCGTTTCAAACGGAGCACCCTAATGTATAGCTAATGTAGTTATAATTATATCTGTCTTATATATACTTTTATATAACTATTAGACTGTTTCAAATTAGGGGACTATTTTTTTTTTTTTGATGAACATTGAAAAATCGAAAGGGTATCTTAAAATATGGTGACAGTTAATATTTGAGCTCTTAATATTAATATTTAGAGGTGGCTATTTGTAATTTTCGATTTTTCATTTAGAAACATGGTAAAAAATACATAACTTCCGAAAAAATCAAGATACAAAAAATCTCTTCTCAACTATTTTGTAGGAAATTTACTGATCTACAAAAAAGGTCTTCTATGATTTTTGCATAACTTCAACCATTCACAAGATATCCGACGTCAAAATTTAATAAAATTCAAAGAACTTGTTTTTGCTCGCTCCGAATTTTATACCATGCCAACCAATGAGAATTCAGAAATTTTCAATACATTTTTTTGTAGGAAATTGAACGCTCTACAAAAAAAGTCTCTTATCGTTTTTTGATAAATCCATTTGTTCAAAAGTTATTCGAGCTCGAAGTAAAGTTGGAGATCTTTTTACTTTTCCGGTGAAACTATCAGACTAATCATAAAATGTCATAGAATCTTTTTTGTGGGCAATTTTATTTCTCACAAATTACCTCTGATAAATTTTTTTTAAATTCTGCATTCTCTTCTAGTTATTTCCATTTTAATGCTAAGCTCCTAAAAAAAGTGTTCTGATCGATTTTAAGAGCTCGACATTAAAATGGAATTAACTAGAATAGAATGCAGAATTCGGAAAAAATTTATCAGAGATAATTTTTAGGAAATAAAATTGTCTACAAAAAAGATTTAATGACATTTTATGATTTGTCCGATAGTTTCACCGAAAAAGTAAAAAGATCTCGAATTTTACTATAACTTGACTTCAAGCTCTAATAACTTTTGAACAGATGGATTTATCAAAAAACGATAAGAGACTTTTTTGTAGAGCGTTCAATTTCCTACAAAAAATTGTATTGAAAATTTCTGAATTCTCATTGGTTGGCATGGTATAAAATTCGGAGCGAGCATAAACAAGTTCTTTGAATTTTATCAAACTTTGACGTCGGATATCTTGTGAATGGTTGAACTCATGAAAAAATCATAGAGGACCTTTTTCGTAGACCAGTAAATTTCCTACAAAATAGTTAAGAAGAGATTTTTTGTATCTTGATTTTTTCGGAAGTTATGTATTTTTTACCATGTTTCTAAATGAAAAATCGAAAATTACAAATAGCCACCTCTAAATATCAATATTAAGAGCTCAAATTTTAACTGTCACCATATTTTAAAATACCCTTTCGATTTTTCAATGTTCATCAAAAAAAAAAAAATAGTCCCCTAATTTGAAACAGTCTAATAACTATATATCAATAATCAATAAATTAGATGTAAAATTTTGTTGAATGAGAATCTATCATGTATAAGATTTTTATTACTTGAAGTTCATATGAAACTTCCCTTTCAAGTCAATCTCTTATGTCAATGGGTAGCGGGTTAAACTTCCAAGTGCAAGGCCCACGGTTCAAATCCTGCACACGCCCGATTTTTTTTTTTTCTTATATTGATAGAAATAATTATATAGAATTATACATTAATAGTTATATATAGCTATACATAATTATATATAATTATATAGGGCCATTTTTTATCTATAATTTTCTTACTCGGATGGGCATGAACAAGCATGAACATACCTAATCAGACATGAACAGGCCTAATTAGGTCTGATCATACCCGGTGATTTTTCATGTCTGGTCAGGCCTGAAGACTCATGTCTGTTCATGTCTGATCAGGTCTGATCATTTTTTCCCGGGTAGTCTTCACAATCGTATCAGCAAATATTACTTATTTTTTATCGAGAACGATCCCTCAAGAAAGGGAGGTATTCATGGCAGTAAAAACAAAATTTTCTGATGTTATAAGTTAACTTTTTTAAGTAGATTTTTCAGAAATCTAGGAATTGGGTTCGTTCTTATAGTAGAATTTTTAAAAAATTTTGGCATAATTTATTATAAATAAACAAGCAGGTTCCAAAACAAAAATTGGTTATGCAGCTTATATATATAGGTGGGAGGGAGGGGGGGGGGAGCAAACGGGGTACTCCTAAAAAAAATAGAACTCAAGCCGTAGAAACAATTAGTTATTCACACACTTTTTAAATTTTTCAACATAGACTAAACTTATGATTTGGAAAGTTGTGAAAGAAAAATGAAAAATGGAAAAATTCAAACATGCACTCCTCTGATACTCACGTTAAAATTAAAATGTAGCTTTAATTTATAAATTATTTTAGTGTCTTTATTTTATCAAGTAGATGTACAATTATAGAGAAAAAATTAATAATAATTGATAATATAATTATTAAAATTCATGAGAGAAAAAAAAATAAAATATCAGACGTAAAAAATATCCTCCGATGTTTAAACAGGAAAATATCATTAAATGGGAAATATGAAACGGCCTCGAAAAAGTGTCATAAAATATGGCGCATGTACATGAATATACCTACCGGACTCCTGTGCATATGCAGAGCACGGCAGTGGTAGTTTGACTGCATATCTTGACCTTAAGATTAAATATCTAAAAAATTGTCAAACTTACAGAATATTTTAGACTTTTTTTTACTTAATTAACAATAACCGTGGACCATTAAATTTTCAGCTTGGGCACAAAAGCAACAGGTGGCATATGGACTACCAATTAAATAAATTAATTCTTACTAAAATTGAAGAATAATGTTTTCGTGGTATCAATACTTCGCTAATGTATTAATTGTATTTTTTACATTTTCAGAAATACTTTGCTTATAGTTTAGTTGCTTTTAATAGATTTACAAGCTCGATAATAGAAGATTTATCTTTACAGAACAAATTAGTAAAAAAATAGTGGTAAAAGATAATTATTTTAGGTCCGAGACTGCTTGATTCGGAAATACTGATCGGAATATATAGATTTATTTATATTAATAGAGAGAGATCAAAATTAGATGGTTTTTTTTCCTCTTAATATAGTTACATGATTTTATCACCGGTGGCAATGACTCAAGAAACTGATCCAAAAAAAGCAGCACAAAAATGTTTTGATGACTGTGGTCTTGACCCAGACCTCTACAGAATCGGACATACAAAGGCTAGTCATGAATATTCGATTATTAATGAATGTTTATCAGTTGAAATGGTTGTTTCCCTTGACTGATTATGTTATGTACCCTGCACTGAAAATATTTTTTCCAGTCAATATTTAAAATGCTATAATGTACCTATAGTAATATCTTATTCTTTTATATCCAGCACGCCCCTTTTAAGAATATACTCATGGTTTTAGTTAGTACCCGAGAAATATCATCACAAAATACATGAAATCATTGAATATCATTATAAATCATAAGTTTTTGTGAAAAATTACTTCATCGTATAGGAATCGTAGACGATATTTTGGGCTTTGTATACGTACATACAAGCCAGTAGTGATCACAAATACTAATAAGTTACCTTTCTATTTGCATGTGTCGTCTTGCTTTAGGTACAAGATATTAGCCCCACAAGCAGTTGACCAAGTAGGTGGAGATCCAAAAAAAGCTGGTGCAGCAATTTTGGAAGCTTCCGGACTTGATGCTGATCAATATCGTCTTGGACATACGAAGGCATGTCGTGCATAAGACTCAGACAATTTTATGCTTGACTACTAGCCAAATATTGCTTTACAACTCACCTTGCATTGTAATTATCTAAAAAGCATCACTCTTATTAATTTTTTTTTTAATAAAATTCTTATCATTTAAATACAGAACATGAAACTGATAAAAAATAGTATGGATTCCAATTACGATGGTTAAATTAATTAAAAACATTCAAACAAAACCAGCAGACATATTACCTTTTAAACAATCATTTCTAAATATACATCTATACATCCTTACACGAACATTTTTAACATTATTAGATATGTAGAATAATAAGCTGCCCAAAAAAAAACGGGTTTATTTGAAGTCATATTCATCTTTCCTTTTCAAGCACTGGCTTGGACTATATATTATAAATCACGTTATATAGCAACAGACTATGAAATTAAATATAGCTAAACAAAATTGAAGTTATTCTCATCCTGCTCGCTAATTTTTATAAAGTTCTTATGTAAGATCTTATAAGATCTTGTACGTTCTCACAAGAAATATGCATGACGATATAAGTGTCTTTCAAGTTTCGTGCATGAATTTTGTATGCTTGAATCAGGATAAAAAAAATTTATGTAAAATACGTACAAGAGCAAAATTATAATCATAAAAAATCTTATAAGAGATATATGAAAGTGTAGGATGCTTGTATCGCACATAAATCTGATATATCTAAGTTAGGGTTCAAAAATCCATGCACAAACTAAACAAATAAAACATTTTTGTAAGATCGTATAAGAGACATATATGGTGATGTAAGGTTCTTGTAATTATGTCATATCCGTTATGCACGCTTTTTTTTAAGTTCAATAATTAATTTCAAAGTCATACAAAAGTAATATAAGAATTACATAGGGTTCTATAAGACTTTACGGAAGACCTCTGATGTTGTATGATTTTTATAAGAATCATACGCAAAATTTATAAGCATGAAATATGTAATAATCATGCTAAAAGGTTATTTTAAGCTGGAGGCCTTCTTTCATATATCCTATTCGAAATTGATACTAGTGTTTTAGGTGCTACACGTGTTGAAATTTCAATGGCAGATTACACCGACTCAACATTGCAAACGTAAACTGGTCCTTCAAAGATTTAAATAATCAGTAACTTTTATTAAATCTAGTCAATAAACTGAAGACACAATAACACTTACAGAAACTTTAAACGTATATAGAACCTATTTAGACTGAAAATAAAGTAGTCTAATTATTCCAAGAGTATGTTATTGCTATTGAAAAATGTCTAAAAAAAAAAAAATCCAAGAATAAAGATTCTTAGCAACTTTAAAAAAATTTAGAGAACTAATGATCCAGAGTATTTTTGTCTAAAATTTCTGCTATATTTTTTTTTACAGTTGCGAAACATTTTCATTCATAGACTTCAAGCTTTTCGACAATACTATTCAGCAATAATATGTTCCCGAAATAATTTTCTTTTTTTCCTAAAGTCTAAATCGATTCTAGTCAAGAAAAAAAATTGTATTTGCTACAACAGAAATTTTAGCAGCTGAGATTACTACTAGTTTGAGTTTCAAAACGCCAGCTTCAACTTGGAAAAACCGCAAACATACGTATAGAAACGCCAACTACAGTCAACAATGTTTTCTACAATATTCAGTCTTTGATACTATATACGTACTACAATTTACTACACATTACAGTATTCGCTATTATAATGTTTTACTACAATACTGTTGTGGGATCCACAATTTTCTTTCCGTGTTTGCGTTTTAGGCTCACTTGTGCCTTATTCACGTTTATGGCATGTTAAGTAGATTTGATATAAGTTTTGATAATTATTTAAGTTTTTGATGGAGATACTCACGTTTTCAACGCTAATTAGGTTAAATGTACACTTTGAATATCGATTCGGTGGTATAGCTCACAAATAAAAAACTTTTGAAAGAGTTTTTAAAGAACCTATTTTATACATTATGTAAATCATTCATTATGCATAATATGACTAAACTAAATACCTACGATTGGGATTATATTTTATTGTAGTTATTAATCAATAGATACGTAATACTCTGTGCATTTAATATTTTTTTGTGTGATTTTTTTCTTAATAGATACAAAATTCTTTGTGCGAAAGCTGTTAAAAACGGACTGGATCCGAAAAAAGCAACTGAACTCATCTTAGATACAATATCTCTTGAACGAGATCAGTTCCGATTGGGAACTACCAAGGTATAAGCAACCTTGGCTTTGAAACACGCAAAAAATGACGAATCCTGTTTGGTTTATTTCTTTATAACTTCAAAAAGATTTTTACTAAAAATTATAAACTTACACCATTTCTTGTGTTAAGAATATATATAATTTTAGCAGTACTAAAGTTCTTATACTATAAATAATATTCATATCCCTGGCGGTTTAGAATCACGGTGGAAACACGGAGGGTTTGTTCCATTTTACCATTGTGATTACAAGGTGTATCCACCGTGATTCTACGGTGGCTTTACCACCGTGTATACACGGTGTTTTCACTGTGATAACGCAGTGAATACACCGTGGAACCACGGTGATGAAATGGTACAAAGCCACCGTGGAATCATGGCGAATACACCGCGCAATCACAATGGGAACACCGTGTATATACGATGGTAAAGCCACCGTGGAATCACGGTAGATACACCGCGTAATCACAGTGGATACGCTGTGTATACACGCTGGTAAAATGAAACAAGCCCACCGTGTAACCACGGTGGATCCACGGTGTTTACACTTCCACGGTTTTTTCACCGTGATCCAAATCTGCGAGGGATAAAATAAGTTTTCCTAACTAAAATTTGTTTTTGCTAATAGTTGGTTTGGGATGGATTTTTTTATCTGCTGTGGGAATCAAATTACTTTTTTTCAATGTACTTGACAATAATGAGTAATAATCAAATAGCTTATGAAATTTTCACGGTCATTGAAAATACCAGTTTTCGACAAACATAATCATACTTACAGTCTTTTCCAGCTTCAAAATTCATATTCTTTACAAAAAAGCTATTTGTCAAAAAGCTACACATATTTATATAGTAGAAAATGATATGCCCTTATAAAAATAATATGTCTTATATCCATCAAATATAGATGAAAAATGTAAATATGCCTCACAAAAATACAACTTATTTATATGAAAAATATTTATATTTTCAATGTTTAACTTTTGGATGTTGAGTACGAAAGTTACAGAGACCGGGTCAGCTGACCTTCAACTCATAAAAAAGTGGCTCTACCTCGCGCCCACTTGCAACATGTTCACTATTGGAAAAGTGTACATGTTGAAAGTAAACGTGAGGTAAAGTCGTTTTCTTGCAAGTTGAAAGGAAGCTACTCGATTTCCGTAGTTGAAGACACAATAATTTTATAATAACTGAGAGCAATACTGGGCAAGTTGTTGCTTGATTCAGACTTCTTGAATATGACGATGGTTCATCTAGATGTCTTCTAGTAAAATCGAAGAGGAAGTAATAGTTAAGAAAATAAAAAAAAAAAGTTTGAATTGCATTACTTTTCAGTAAATTAGAAGCTTAACGCATCAAAAAAGTTTTTTTTTAATTTTTTAATTTTAAAAACTTCTTTTATACAGAAGGCAACAAAGTTTAGTTGTTTAGAAAAAACTTGAATTGAACTGCTTTTAAATCAATTCACATTTAAGTTACCAACTGAATTAAAAAAATGTGTGTGTCAGCTCCGATGCACAATTGGAGTTTACTCCCTTAGATCGACTGTCTAAATAGGCACAAAAAAGGTTTACTAATCTAAGAAAAAGATTAATACTACACTAACGCAAAAAATTAAAGGAACAGAAAAATTTTATAAATTTTTTAGTAGTTATTGGAAGGCTGTAACTTTGTGAAAAATAATCGTATCGAGATTTTGAAAAAAAACTTTTATAGCTTAAAATCTCTAGTTTCGGTACATTTTTATCCAAATTTTTTGAAAAGTTTGGTTATTAAGCTAACATGAGAAATACCGCGAGAAAAAAAAACATTTCTAAATTTTTTCTTTTTTCCAAAGACTCTACGGACCGTGGAAAAATTTTGTCAAGTAAACCAATGCATAGGTCATTTAACAAATTTATTCAGCTTCAATTTGATTTTTTTTAACTTCGTAGGACAATTTGTCGCAGGAATATCAGCCTTCAAACAAAAAATGATCCTTTTGGCTTTGATCATCGATATTTCAGGTACCAATGATTGCACAGTAAATTTGAGGCCGGCGTTGAAAACGTGAATAAATCCTCTACAAGAACCGTTCATCATTTTTTGGAAAAAACAATTTTTTTAATTTTTAACATCCTTTAGAAGTAAGTACAAAAAAATGACTTTCTTTTGGTTTTTTAGTAAATCAACCGCTACACTGTAAATATCGATGAAAAGACTAATGTTGCCAGAGACTTTTATAGCTTAATGTTTCCCTAATAACCCCTTAAATTTTCAAGTTTATCTATCGAACCCTTTTTTGAAAATGATCAATCAAAGTTTTGCTAAACAATTAAAAGACAAAGTTTTGTTCCTTCGATTGAGTAATCATAATCAAAATGAAAAAATAATTTTTTTTTACTTTTCTTTCATTTTTGCATTAGTAACTCAGTGAATGTGAGGGGAAAAGAAAAAAAAAGGAAAAATTTCAAAAAAGTTAAAAAAAAAATTTTCGACCCCAAAAAACAAAGTTCAATTTTTTTGATTTTGAAAATTTTTCGTTTTTTTTTCTCTTCCCCTCACATTCACTGAGTTACTAATGCAAAAATGAAAGAAAATTAAAAAAAAATTATTTTTTTTCATTTTGATTATGATTACACAATTGAAGGAACAAAACTTGTTCCTTTAGTTGTTTAGCAAAACTTTGAACGATCGCCCCCAAAAAACGGCTACATAGATCAATTTAAAAATTTAAAGGGTTATTGGGGGTACATTAAGCTAAAAAAGTCCCTGGCAACAATATTTTTTTTATCAATATTTGCAGAGTAGCGGTTGATTTACTAAAAAACCAAAAAAAGTCATTTTTTTGTACTTACTTCTAAAGGATGTTAAAAATAAATTCTCATTTTAGCGTAATAACCAGACTTTTTATAAAATTTTGATGAAAATGCATCGAAACTAGAGATTTCAAGCTATAAAATTTTTTTTTTTAAATCTCGATACGATTATTTTTCACAAAGTTACAGCCTTCCAAAAATTACTAAAAAATTTATAAAATTTTACTGTTTCTTTAATTTTTTGCGTTAGTGTACTATATATATATATATATATATATATATATATATATATATATATATATATATATATATATATATATATATATTCGACTGTTTCAAAAAAAACAACTATTTTTTTTTTTTCTTCATTATATCGAAAATATTGTTGGAAATGACGAAAAAAAAATACTGTGAAAGTTTGAGCTCTTAATATTAATATTAACAACTGCCGCATCGCAATTTTCTATTTCCCGTTTAAATAACATAGGAAAATTTATTTTTTAAGCTTTGGAATTTCGTAGCTCATGGTGGGACCAATACTTCGAAATGTTCAAGACATGTCCTCATGGGAAATTTGACGCTCTACAAAAAAGGTCTCTTATAATTTTTAGATATTTTTATTTCTTCAAAAGTTATTCAAAGTTAAAGTTAGATTGATGATAAATTTTTACATTTTTTAAATTTTTTGACGCAACCATCAAATTTATGGGAAAATTTTATTAAACATTTTTTGTAGAGAATTTCATTTCCTATAACTTATTTCGGACAAAATTTTCGATATTTCTCACAAGTCATAAGTTATTTGCAATTAACTGAAAATTTTTTTAAATAATCTAAATTTTGTTGCATAAAATTAATTATATTAAATTTTCAGTTAATTGCAAATAACTTACGACTTGTGAGAAATATTGAAAATTTTGTTAGAGATAAGTTATAGGAAATGAAATGCTCTACAAAAAATGACCAATAAAATTTTCCCATAAATTTGATGGTTGCGTCAAAAAATTTAAAAAATGTAAAAATTGATCATCAATCTAACTTTAACTTTGAATAACTTTTGAAGAAATAAAAATATCGAAAAATTATAAGAGACCTTTTTTGTAGAGCGTCAAATTTTCCATGAGGACATGTCTTGAACATTTCGAAGTATTGGTCCCATCATGAGCTACAAAATTCCAAAGCTTAAAAAATAAATTTTCCCATGTTATTTAAACGGGAAATAGAAAATTGCGATGCGGCAGTTGTTAATATTAATATTAAGAGCTCAAACTTTCACAGTATTTTTTTTTCGTCATTTCCAACAATATTTTCGATATAATAAAGAAAAAAAAAAATAGTTGTTTTTTTTGAAACAGTCTAATATATATCATTTGCAGACGTCGTAGAGTATATTCATTCTATGTATATATAAATATATATATATGTATATATATATATATATATATATATATATATATATATATATATATATATATATATATATATATATATATATATATATATATATATATATATATATATATATATATATATATATATATATATATATATATATATATATATATATATATATATATATATATATATATATATATATATATATATATATATATATAGGTGTATATGTATATATATGTACGAATATATTGTATACACACAATACATTCGTACGCTGCCCCGTAGGATATCCTATGCACTCAAAAGTGAAAGTTGTGCACCTAAAACGTAACGAGGTCATTCGTTGAGTAGATTTTACACCTCATATTTTTTCCATACCGGGGGCCTTATATGAAAATCGATTCTTAAGGAGTAAACTCCAAAAAAAAATTTCAACTGAGAAAAATTTACAGTTTTTCCGGCAAGATAGTAAATGCGTTTGTAAAACAGTTTCAATTAGAGTTTTGGTCTAAATTAAGCTTAAGTAGGCTTTATCTTAAATTGACATAAAACTGATTCATTTTTTTTTTTTTGTTATTTCAGTAATTGTTCGATTAATTGATTCAATAATGGTTTAACTCATGCTCGGTTAAACTAGATACTCTAGTCACTTTATTTCTTTGCTACACGGAACGAAGAAAAAAACAGTAACCATTGCTATGTCGAGTGGAATAATTAAATAATTATATATATTTTAGACTTAAAGCTTGCTGACAAATTCTCTCCTTATAACATAAAGCTTAGTTGGTATGTAAATAAACTAAAGAAAATAATAAATGAAGCCTTTTTTACGTAATCAGTGTGGAAACTGGTATTTTCATACTGTATTCAGTAAAATTGTTTTTTTTGGAAGTCATATTTGACTATTTGAATAACTATCCAAGTGATTATTACTATACTGATAAGTACATTCTATGATATATCTATATTCCCATTAAAATTTTGAAACTAATCATTTCTATAGGTATTTTTCCGTGCTGGAGTGTTAGGTCAAATGGAGGAGCTACGTGATGAACGCCTTAGTAAAATTGTATCTTGGATGCAAGCTTATATGCGAGGTTATCTAGCACGAAAAGATTTCAAAAAGTTACAAGAACAGCGTCTTGCTCTTCAAGTTGTTCAACGTAATCTCCGTAGATATCTCAAACTTCGTACATGGCCTTGGTGGAAATTATGGCAAAAAATTAAGCCTTTGCTTAATGCGACTCGAATTGAAGATGAGCTAGCGGTAAGCAATTAAAATCCTTCTCTATTGTACCACTAAATTAACATATTTAACAAGTCATGCGTTACACATTTAAAAGTTTGAAAAAACGAAATATACCGGTCTCAAATATTTATGTAGAATCAAAGTCCACTTTAAAACCAAGTATGGAATAAAAATTAACACACTTGCTAAATAACATTAAAACCCCATAAGCAATTTATAGATCTTTAAAATACCGTGAAACGTGTTTGGGGCCGTTCATAAAATACGTCACGCAAAGTTTTACCTTTTTAGTCTCCTTTCCCCTCCCTCTCACCTTTCACGCTATGCCACATTTTATGCGATCCTACTGTCAAAATTGCCTCACAAATGGTATACCCCCTTCCCATTATGACGGACATATATGCATAGGAATATTTATGCATTTACGAATATGAAACAAATGACTTTCTATCTACATGAGCTGCGAACTTCATAATTCTTTAAACTCCCCGACTCGCTTTGTCACATCTTGTCACAGTAAGTGACACCCTCTCCTTTCCCATAAGTGCGAACGTATTTTATGAACGACCCCTTTTAAGTGACTACAACAAACTATAGTTTTACTCATAGCCTTAAACATGGAACATATTTAATGTGTGTTAAAATAATACTTTTGTAATATACTTTGTTTTAGAGTGTAGTCGGTCAAAACCCTTAGATTATTATCCGAATCAAAATTAAAAGAGTAATTTTATACTCTAAATCGTACATGAGGTAAAGGAAGCTGAAATTATCATTTTATAATATGATGATCTGTACTTCATTATTTTAAAATGATAAAATTAGCTTCCAGACCCTAAATTTTTATGTTAAGAAAGATTATCATCGGATCGCTTACGATAAGTGAAGAAAAAGTCGGGAAGAAAGAACCATTGATTAAAAATGACAACCATGATAAAAAAATGTGAAATTTTTAAATTCAGCAATTAATTGCTTAAACAATATACGATTTATTCCAAGATTAAAGAAAATAACAACTCACTGTCTATTTATAACAATTAAGGGTATGAAAATCTTTGAGTTATTAGAATATTATTAGTAGTAAATTGTTTCTTGTGAACAATAAATACAAGTGATGTACTGAAAAATCGAACTGCCGAAGAATTAAAAAAATAATCTCCTACTAGAACATTTACGTTAGCTTAAAATCATTTTTTCTACTTCGAACGCAGCTTTTGTTGAAATAGTTTTTTTATGCTAAATAATTAGGCTAATTCGAAGTTATAATTAAAAAGTATGGCAGACCTTAGAGAATTTAAATATCATTTTACAATGTCCGGATCAAAAAGAAAAACTTGATTTTGGCGTAGTTTTTGAAATTGAAACTAAGCAAGTTTAGCAAGATAAAAGCAAGTCAAGTTCAATTTCCTTTTTTAATAATTGAAAAACACATTTTAAGATATGAAAACTAATTTTGTTTTGACTTGATATTGACTCAATTATCTTATTCAGTACCAATTGACGCGAACTCAAATTCAAGCCAAGTTTGACTTGAATTTGACTTAAATTTAAGTAATTGAAATCAAATCCAAGCTAATGTGACTTTAATTTGACGTAGTGGACTAAAATTTTCAAGTTAAAAAAGTCATGCTGAAATAAAAAAAAGTAGGTAAAGTCTAAATCAAGTTAACTAAGTCAAATGCAAATCAAATAAATTAATGTCAAGTTATTTCTTTAACTCAGGTGATGATTCACTCTTTCATACGCTATATTTAGGGCATTAAGAACTTAAATCACATTTAGATTGTATAAACGATTCCATACCCAGGTAGGAATCGCCAAGGCTGACAATAGGCCGAGTCTTGGCCCTGTTGTCACTTGCCAAGCTTCGGCAGCTGACCATTGGCCCAAGCCTCGGCCAGGGCTTGATCCAATGGTTTGATTACGTTAAGCCAAGTCTTGGCAGCTGACCATTGGCCCAAGGATCGGCCGAGGCTGGGTCCGATAGTTTAATTTTTGTCAAGCTGAGCCTTGGCAGCTGACCATTAGCCGAAGCCTCAGCCTGGGTTAAATTATAATTTAATAGTAAAATTATCAACTTTACATGTATCTATATACATGTATATAGAGAAGACCAGGGCATAACCGTCTACCGAGTATACGATTAATATCAATAATTTTCATTTAATTAGTTATTGCTATGTAGAAAACTTTAGTTAACATGAAGTTTTTATTTTTGGCGGGCAATCGGGGTACCCTTTAAAAAAGTTGAAAAAAAAAAATTTTGAAAGTTTATCAAATTTCATTAATTTCAAAATTTTTGTATGTAATATACATAAAGAAAAATTACATTTCACATCATTGGTTTAATAAATTGTATCTCTTCGATTATCTTACTTACTAATTTTTTTATTTAATAAAAAAAAACAATTCTATACTTTTTATTTGTCATTATTATGAACCCAAGAAACGTGATTTTTGATTTTTTAGATTACAGATTATTTTGCATTATTTCAAAAATTTTATCAATTAAAAAATAAAATATTATTTTCGAATATTTTTAGTGGCCGAATTTGCCCCGGCTATGGAGAATCAGCCGAAAAATGGATTAATATATTGAATTTTTTCTAATTTGACGATAAAAATATGAATCATTTTTTCAGAATTTTCGGATGGTCCATATTGCCCCAGGTGTCATGCGTAGGCCTAAAAATGCATCAGACAATTTTAAGTTCATTAAATAAAACTACATTTCACCTCATCTTTACGATCTAATATTTTTAAATTAAATTGTATTTAAATAATTTAACAAGCAAAAGATCATAATTATCTGGACATCAGATTTAGCACAGTAGATAGCGTCCCAACCTAGTAATTAGAAGGATCTCAGTTCGAACCCCAGTAGCCCCCAAATAATTTTATTCGTTATTTCCCATTAACTCAGTAATTAGTTAATTACCCTCTAATGTAATGTCGATAAAAGTGCGATCAAACTTTTTTTTAATTATATTTATTAATTTAAATAACAATATTTTAGATCGAGCATTGGGTGAGCCGTGGATTTTTTGCTCCCCAAGGTTTGATCGAGGTTTGATTTTTTGTTTCCCAAGCCTTGGCCGAGGCTCAATTTTTCATTTCCTAAAGCTTGGCCCAAGCCGAGTTTTTTTGTTTGCCAAGGCTTGGGGACATTGTTATCATCCTAGGCCTGGGCCAATCCTTGGCCCAATGCTTAGCCAAGGCTGGTACCAAGGCTCGGAACTCTGGCATAACGACTGGCCAATGCCTGGTCCGAGCCTTGTCCAATGGTTCCTTCCTACCAGGGTACATCCAACGAAATCAAATTAGTCTAAGCAATAGTCGAATATGCGATGGTTTCGCGTTTACGATCGGTAATAATATTCTCTTATAGAGTTTTATCAATTTACCTATTGTTTTTAATGTAATGAAATCAGCTGAAGCTCTAGCTTTAAAATGATAGTTTAGTTAATTTTGAACTTTATTCTTACTCAAATAATTAATAAAATACATTGCTATGATAAGCGAAACGGACTTAAAAATGCAATAGAGCTTATTGTGATCGTTCTTATTATACTAAAAACTTGAATGCATCTATTTCCGAAACATAGTAATAAAAACTAGTATCCTATATATCTCGCAGCAGAGCGTATTACCAGGATGTTTATCTGAATCAGCAATGACTTTTGTCTATCTATACACTATTATACCTAGGGTTTTTACTGCCGGACTGTTAGGAGTTGATCCTTTTGGAAAATGATATTTGTTGATCGAAAATCAAACGATTTTTATGCACATTCTTTTGTCTTAATATTCAACTTTGTCAGCATCACTATCATCACATGTGTACGTTAGGGTGGTCCAAAAAAACCGACTATTTTTTTTTTTCGAGTCTCTTATGAAAATTTGTTGGATTACAATGTTGTAAAGAGCCTCTCCAAAAATCAACTCAATAAAAAATTTTCAAGAGGTCGCTCACGAATTTTGAAAATAGCAAAAATGATCGAACTTTGAATTTTTTAATTTAATTTGATTTCAATTTTTAAACCTTGCTGAAGAATATTGAATGTTTCCGAGTGCTGTCTTTTGGACGTTTTCGAGCGACCCTTAACTATTAATAATAAAGCTTCTCGATTTTTTCACCATCAATTTGCATAACAATGAATGAAAATATAACCCGAGAAATAGAAATAATAAGTTTTTAACATACTTTTTTATTTTTTAATTTAACTTTTAGGTTCTTTCGCTTATTCAAAACTTACCAAATTTTATTGTTGAAGACTTTCCTGTATATTTTTGACTATGCAAAAGTTATATTTTACTAAAATGACAATAATTGAGTTATAAAAAAATACAAAAACTAATTCAATGTATTAGTTACATATAATCAGTTAATATTCAAAATTCTTAAGCACCGTTTAAATAGTTTAATTTTGGGCTGAAATTTTTAGCATAATCATGATTTCACAAATAGAAACTATTGCTGCTACGAGAACAAAAAATTTTTTAAATAAAACATCCGAATTTCAATCATTTTTGATATTTTCAAAGTTCGTGAGCGGCCTCTCGAAAATTTTTCATCGAGCTGATTTTTGGAGAGACTTCTTAAAACATCGTAAGCCAACAAATTTTCATGCGAGATCGAAAGAAAAAAAAAATAGTCGGTTTTTTTGGGCCACCCAAGTGTACATAAATCAAAATTGTACATAAATACTCAGACTTGTTTTTTAGCCGCACATCTGTATTTCAGTTCACAAAAACAGTATTTTTTATTAAAATCAAATATACAACCATAGAAAAATGATACCAATAAAAGTAAAGTAAATATCATTTGATGATTTCTGAATTTCTTAGGAAGTAGGTAAAATGATACTAAAACTACCTCGAGCTATTTATATCAATTCATATGCTCTAAAATTATCCTTTACCAGTGTAACTATGAGATATAAATATTTATATAAAATTATATCATCTAATATTACGACAAAATTGTAGTGGGGTGATATTTTTACCAACTTATGGAGAAAGAAAAAGGGAAGCAACCTCGATCCGTTAGTTTTAGAGTGAAATGTTTAGTATTAAGTTAGTCGAGTATTAGTTATGAATAAGACTATGTTTCTACGATTACTTTGAAAATAAATCAAGTTAATGCAGAGTATACATTTATCCTAATCTCGTATCAGAATCAATTAACTCAATTAATTTGTCATTAAGTTGTCATTTACATACGGAATTAAAAATTTTATCATAATATTAAACTCACATAACATTATGGATTCTGATAAAACAGAAGATTGTTTTATTGTTCCTCTTGAAATGAAGGATGATACGAAAATAATCAATGCATATTTGCAGGAATTACAAGAAAGAGCTCGAGTAGCACAAGAAAATTTCGAACGTGAAGAAAAAATGCGGAAAGAGTTAGAAGTTCTTAATTCAAAACTCCTTACTGAGAAAACTGATCTTCTTCGTCAACTAGATGGTGAAAAAGGTTCTTTAACTGAATATCAGGAAAGAGCAATAAAGCTTGCGGCACAGAAAATGGATTTAGAGTCTCAACTGTTGGTATGTATGAATTTTTTTTCTCTCAATAGCTTAGATAAGATGTTCTAAGTATTATATTTACTGAAACTCGTAGCTTGATACTACCCTGCTTAAAAAAAATAATAGATTCTTCTAAGTGTATGAATTAACCCCATAAGATCTCATAGAGATTATTTATTCTTATAATCTTTGTAAGACTTTTTGAAAATCCATCGGACTTCATGAAATTTTTTTAGCAAAGTAATTTTTCAAAATCATTTTATATTACAATATTTTGAGGAGTCAATTCTAGCCCACGTGTATTAAGCCACAAGTGAAAGTCAATATTTGTCTCTTCACACCTGATATGAAAAATACCTGTTCAACTGTATAATGTTTTTGAGATAATTTATTTTTTTGGTAAAATATTAAGTTTGGATAGGATACATCTCTAAAAACTAAAAATTTAGAGAAACGATGAAAAACTAACTTATACTCAACATTTAAAATTGAGGTAAACGAAATCTCATCTTTTTCAGTGGAAAGATAATAACGCTAACCAACATAAAAAAAAATATCTGTCTAATGGTTGACCCTGCGAGCCAGCCCCAAAACTTCCCTCTGTTTTCAAGCTCCTTGAACTCGAAAACATTGTTGTGAATACATTTTCGAGCTCCTCGAGCTCAAAAATACTTAAGTACGCCATTATTTTCGAAAAAAATGGTTTTTACCACTTTTTCTCCAATGATATCTCTCAAATGAGTTGACTGATTGAGACGGTTGAGGTGGCAATCGACACACTTATTGAGTTCTAAAGCTGATCAGATTTTGGAATTAATTTGTCTCGTCGTTTTTGAGAAATTTCAAAAAAACTAAAAAAAAATTGTTTTGTAATTCTTTCGACAACTGTTTCTTTTGAACGAATTAATCGATTTTGATGGCTGACGTGGTTTCCAGCGCGGATTAAAAAGTTTTAGAGCTGATTATATTTTGGGATCAATCCATTGAGCACATTAAAAGTTATCCAAGAAAATCATTTTTGAAAAAATTTTATTTTTGGAATCTCTCTAAACGCACTGTACCGATCAAGCTCAATTTTCCACAGTTTGCAGAAATTCACAAGCCACGCCGAATGCCACCTTAGAGATCGAAATCGGTTCATCCGCTCAAAAGTTACAGATATTTACATACGTACTTATGTGCGTACATACACCCATACATACACTCGGGCATCATCTTGAAATTAATCAGAATAGTTTCTTAGAACCTCAAAACGTCAAGATCTCTTAAAAGTTCGATTTTCGAAAATAGGACCGAAACTAATAACTTCCCGAATTTAAAAAAATTTTCAATTTTCTTAGCGGGAAGTTAAAAATCCATCGCAATAATATAATATACCTAAATGGTTACATTGAATAAGATATTTCTTTCCTGAAATGTACCAAAAAAAATTATGTTAAGTTGAATAATAACACCAACTCCACCAATATGTCTTAAGCTATTACTATAGATAGGAAACTGTAAGTACACTATTAAAATTTGACCGAATTTATTATAACTTAGGATTGCAAGAAAATATGATCCGTGCTATTTGAATTCTAATCAAACCGATAACGAAAAATTGAGGTCACAAAATAATGAACCGTGAGATTTACCATACACTCGATTTTATTCTGTAATAACCGTTATTATTTTGAATTAAATCTGATCACAGTTCTTAAACAGGTTGATTAAAAATTTTATAGTGTTTGATCGACTAAATCGATAATTTTAATAATGTGATGATTTAAATTTTAAATGCTACAAGAAATTTTATCAAACAACAAAAATTCCAACCTTAGGATTTTTATCTCATTTATTTATAGATAAAGTATAATTTACAGACATGATATTTATAGATTCTCATTAAAAGAATAGCTTTTGGAGTAGTTACAGAACTTTTTTTCTTCTAAACTTCACATCTTTCGATCAGAGAGTACGAATTAATATCTACTCATTTTACATGAATTCCAAAATTTTAATACTACTCTAAAACGTAAATCAGTAGCCGTCAAACACAGTAAGCTTTCTTTAAAGCAAGCGACCCGTACTAAAAAAAACTTAATACCTGATAACTTTGGACACTTATGAATTTCAGAATTATTATTGAGCAGGTACGAAAATATTTATAAAAACAATTAACTATTCTTGAATTCAAATTTGAAACACGGTTCAATATTATAATTTTTTTACAAAAAGGATTTAAGTGATTTTTCAACGGGCACCATAAAACTCGAAGCAACTTGCAGAGCTTTAGAGCTGATTAGATTTTGAAATAGATCAATTTCCTAGTTGCCAAAATATTAAAAAAAAAAAAAAAACGAAATTAAACATTGTTTTTATTCTGTCGTCAACGATATCTCTCGAACGCATCATCCGATCGAGGCGTTCTTGGCAGCAATCGAAAGCTTTCATCAAGTGTTAAAGCTGATTAGATTTCGAAATCGATCGATTCGATAGTATCTAAAATATTCAAGAAAAACGAAAAAAAAATAATTATTTTCCAATTGAATCTGATTAAAAAATGTCAATCGGATTTAATCGGAAATAATTGGAAAAATTATCATTTTCCGATAGAATACGATCTAAATATTTTCATCGGAGATAATCGGAAAATAATCGAGAAATAAATGTATTATTTTCCGATTTAATCTGATTGAAAAATTTCACAAAGATTCAATCGGAAAATAATATTTTTTTTTTTTTCAACTAAATTCGATTGAAATTTAATCAAAAGCTTGGAACGCTTTTGAGCAGTTCTGATTAAATACTTGTTTTCGATTAAATCTGATCGAATTAATAGTGTATACAACATGAAGAGACATGTTTAAATTGTTTAGATTTTTTCTTCATCTGTATTCTAGATAATTTAAAATTCGATTACTATTGAAAATAGCTTAGTGAAACAACGTTACTATTAGCCATAAATGATTAATTTTACCAATGAACCAGGTGATGTAAAAAAAATTTTCCTTTGCTTGCAGGCTTTCTTGAAAAAAAAAAGACTATCACTTTTTTTATTTTTGTGGCTTTCCTTCCATTTTCTGTTGATAAAGAATCAAAATATTTTTTTAAAACTAAAAATTAAAACACAGCCATTTTTAGCTTTAAAATCCTTTTCAAAGGTTCATTCTACAATGATATCTCATGAAAATAAATAAATTTTCACTCATAAATTTGACTAAATATTGATATATAAATACATGGAGTAATCGAGAACCAATTTTCTCATCAGGTACCAGGTCTTTTGCCTTAAATGTCTTATTTTAATTTATATCCTTGATGCACATATAAAAAAATAATACAACATATAAATATAAATATAATGATCTTTGGATCATTTTATTTTATTTTAGCATATTGTAATGATTATTATTAGTTTTGACATAACGAGTAAGAGTAAGGGCGCATTGGGTAAAAGATGTATCACAGTAAAGTAGAACATTCAGCCTTTAAAAATAGTGGGTGTAACTTCTTAAGTATAAGTAGAACTAAATTGAAATTGCTTAACGCATTTTATTCACTATTCTCATGAGTTTCATGAAGCAGTTAGAAAGTTTCATCAAATTGACTTACAGTTTCCATTATAGATTACTAAAAAATAAAAAATACTTAGCAGTCCCCATCCAACTTTCCATCGATTCAGAAGATTTTAATTATTAATAATATAACTCTACTTGCCTTAGGATGTATCGGAGAGACTGCAGCAAGAAGAAGATACCAGAAATAATTTATTCCAAAATAAAAAAAAATTAGATCAAGAGATTTCAGGGTTGAAAAAAGATATTGAAGATCTCGAATTAGCAATTCAGAAATCTGAGCAAGACAAAGCTACGAAAGACCATCAGATTAGAAACTTGAATGATGAAATCGCTCATCAAGATGAACTTATCAATAAACTTAATAAAGAAAAGAAAAATCAAAGTGAAGTCAATCAAAAAACGGCTGAAGAACTTCAAGCAGCTGAAGATAAAGTAAATCACCTAAACAAAGTTAAAGTTAAACTCGAACAAACTCTTGATGAACTGGAAGATACTTTAGAACGTGAAAAAAAACTTCGGTAAGATTCGAGTGAAACACTATTGAAAGATGAACTAGTTGAGATTAATATTTAGCTGTAGAATAAAAAGTACCCGTGAAAAAAATCTTTTCATAAAATTGTTATAGAATTCCTTTAATGAAATTTGATGAAACTGTACACAATAGTATATTAACGGATTGAGCAGAAAATGTTTTCGACAATGAGTGTTTGGCTCACGAGCCGTTGGGCGAATGTTGCCAATACATGACTGTCAAAAGGTTTCCCTACTCAATTTAGTATAAGAGTTGTTACATTGAATTTTTTAAAATTATATTTACTTTTCCGTCTTTTATTTCTCAGCAGTATAGGTGTAAAATGATTGCTCTAAATTTCTTAATTTAAAATTTTATTAATACTATTATTTCGGTATGACGTATTCAAACTCAAAAAATTCATAAGAGATAATCTGCATATATTATTTCTTTTTTCATCTTTCAATTTTTTTTTAGACATGAAAATTTTTTAGTAAATGTATAAACTCCACTTATTATGTATTGTAGCGCTGATGTTGAAAAAAGCAAAAGGAAAACAGAAGGAGATTTGAAACTAACACAAGAAGCTGTAGCCGATCTCGAACGCAATAAAAAAGAACTCGAGCAAACTATTCAGCGTAAAGATAAGGAACTATCTTCTCTTACTGCTAAGCTTGAAGATGAACAATCTCTTGTTGGAAAACTTCAAAAACAAATCAAAGAATTACAAGCACGTATTGAAGAACTTGAAGAAGAAGTAGAAGCAGAACGACAAGCCCGTGCTAAGGCCGAAAAACAGAGAAGTGACTTGGCACGTGAACTTGAAGAATTAGGTGAACGTCTTGAAGAAGCTGGTGGCGCAACATCAGCACAAATTGAATTAAATAAAAAAAGAGAAGCTGAACTCAGCAAACTTCGAAGGGATCTAGAAGAGGCCAATATTCAACATGAATCTTCCCTTGCTAGTCTTCGGAAAAAGCATAATGACGCTGTTGCTGAAATGGGTGAACAAATCGATACTCTCAACAAACTAAAAGCAAGGTATTTATAATTGCTATTCACGGTATAAAAATAAATTTTTTTATCAGCACTATTGATACAGTAAAAAAAAATAATAGCTCTGTCTTCTGTGCTGCACAATAATCACAGCTAAGTATACTTAGGTACACGAGAGAATATTTTCGTGTAGTTTCTATTCAAATAATTTATAAAAATCATCATCTAGTACAGGAGCTAGCTCTATTTTTTTTTTTTTAGCGTGCAAGCCAAGTACAATGATTACATTGATTATTCATAATATGATATCTATCAAAAAATACATTAAGATTCATAAGAAAACGCGTATTCCATTGGTAAAAGAGGACACAAATAAGTACAGAGACAGCTTTGAGCACTTTGATTCAGCTATTTAATGAGAAATCTTCCTTTATATAAAGAATGTTTATAAACATTCATGCGTAGCATAAAAATATAGCACTTTTTTCAGTTCGTAAAATTCAAACTTCTCTTATGAATAATTCCCAATTCCTACATAAACTAAGAACACATAAATTAGGTTGAATATTTTCGTTATCAAAAAATTGCGAACTGTGCGATTATCTCTGATTGCACACCTCAAGCACTTAGGATGTTTTATAGTCACTTAAAATCCATTGTGGTTACTAACTGTTCATTGACATGAAGGTACATCTATAAACTATTTCGTACCCATGAATATTATAATAAGCATACTGTTTGGAAGTTGAAACAGTTACGTTATTTGAGAAACTGAGGCCTAAATCTGGAACAGTAAAATTTTTTTATATTATGAGGTTTTTGAGGTCCCCGAAATTTTTTTTTGTATCAATTTAGCCCTCTATTATGGAAAATCGCCCGTAACTACAACATTGAGGCCTAAACTAGAATTGATTTCCACACAGTTCTTTATCTCCAAAGTCCAACTTGTCCCTCAAATACCTCACGTAGTATTTTGAGGTTCGAACGGAAATTTGTTTTTGACTCGGGTTATGTTTCAGGATAATTTTTCAAATTTTGATAAAGGCTTACACTGTAGAAGATTCGTGGAGTGAATGCAGATTAAATCCGGAGTGAATGCGGAGTGAATGAATTTTTAATTATTCACTCCCCTCGGAGTGAAATTCACTCCAAAGGGGAGTTTTCTCGGAGTAGATAATTTTTTATTAATTTAATTCTTCCGGAGAGGAGTTTTGAAAATGGAATTAATAAAATATAACTCCACTAAATATAATCGAAGTAAAAACTCGCGTATTACATTACTGATCAGCTGATACGCACACACATATTTGGGGACACACGCACGCACACATTCGCACACGCGCTCGCACACACAGCCGCACACACAGCCGCACAAACCCGAACACACGCCACATTCGCACTCGTGCACACACATGTTCGCACACGGGCACACACCCGAACACACGAACGCACACATCTTCATACACGCACACACTCGAACACACGCGCGCACACATTTGCACACACTCACACATTAACACACAATCACTCGAACTCCCGCAAATTGGTACACACACCCGAACACACTCACATTTGCGCACACACCCATTCGCACACAAAAATTTTTTTTTCGTAATTGGCTAATATCTTTGAGTCTACTTGATCAAATGATCTAATTTTAAGAAAAGTTGATGGCCAAAAAGCACTTTCGATTGCCGCCTTAACCATCTCGATTGGTTTATTAGTTAAAAAGATATAAAGAGTTTACACACACACACACACACACACACACACACACACACACACACACACACACACACACACACACACACACACACACACACACACACACACACACACACACATACAGACACTCGGACATCATTCTGAAAATAGTCAGAATAGCTTCCTAGGACCTCAAAACGTTGACATCTGATGAAATTTCGATTTTTGCAAATAGGGATAAAAACAATAACTTCCCGAATTTTTCAAAAATCGTCGATTTTCTTAGCAGAAAGTTAAAAAAAAAAAAAACATTTTTTTAACGTTTCATGGGTTCACAACTTACTTTATATTATAAAAATAATCCGTATCGAATTTCAGCGAGATATTTACAATTGAGCTGTCACAACGCGGGGAGGGGGGTCCGCTTCCCCATTTAAAGACACGTGAAAATATTTAAATTTAGTTTTTCGTTAAGAAGACTATGAAAATAATTTTTTTCGAATTCCACCACAAATATTTCGTAGGAAATTAAATCTTTTACAAACAAGTGCGGAAGCATTATGAGTGTCAACCGATCATGAAAAAAGTTACGGGGCTTCAAAGATCAACAAAAATTTAATTTTCTCACTGTTAAACTTTTTTTATTTTTCTTCATTTTTATTCTAACAAAAAACTTTTTTTTTTTTTTTCAAATTTTGAAGAGCACGTTCTATCACATCAATTCATATTCCACGAATAGAAGTAACGGAATGTTTAGATTATTTAATTTGAATTGGTTTTCCCTTAAATAGGGCGGAAAAAGGTCGCCATGACATCCATGCAGAGTTAAATACCGCACGTGCGGCAATTGACCAAGTTGCAAGAGAGAAGGTACTATTAAATTGCACGTTTATCATGTATTTGATATGTGCAATAAGTTGATAATGTCTTTCAAATGTGACTTCGTCTTTAACGTTATTATTTTCGTCTGCAAACTCAAATTCGTGTCTAATATTTTTACACATCCACGTAATTGATTCTTTGTATGTACCATTCCTTAATCCAAGTGTTCATTTTTTTTACTTTTAACAGGACTGAAAAAGAAAAAGTTCAATACTTTACAGAACTAAATGACCTTCGTGCATCGGTTGATCACTTAAGTAATGAAAAGGTAAATTCTCACGCTGACATATCACTGAGATATTAATATTTTTTAAATGCAATAAAATGATAATTGCTTATATTAATAAGGAATGTTTTATGTTTTAAAGTTTATTTATAGATATAATAGTGTATTGTATAGTGAGTGGGCTAGGGGAGTTTTTATTTGTGAACCACAATGTTCTTATCATGAGTCGTAGGTGCACACGCACGAGTGTTACCGTGCTTAGTATGTACCAGTGATGAGAGCTAAGAACATTGTGTTTGACAGGTAATGAACTAGCTCATGTGCTATGCACTACACTTTCTTCAGCAAATATCTGATTTTTGCGAAAATAATACTACACCTAACTTAGCTTTAAGTCTTCTATCAGATACAAAAATTTTTGTGATCAAGCAATACTAGAGATGTATTTTCTAGCAGCTTACGTGCTAAGCAATCTTACAAGAGCGTGTACAATAGGGTGTGTTTACTATAAATTCGACTTCAAGCTCTAATAACTTTTCAACAGACGGATTTATCAAAAAATAATAAGAGGCTTTTTTGTAGAGCGTTTAATTCCCTACAAACATAAATCCTAAGCTCATCTGTACAATGAGCCATTGCCAAGGTATAAAATTCCAAGCTTAAATTTTTTTTCCCATGTTATTTAAATGGAAAATACAAAATTATGATTCGTGACCTCTAAATATCAATATTAAGAGCTTATATTCTCACTGAAACTTTATTTTGACACCCTCTGACAGAATTCCACGGCCATTCGAAAAAAAAAACTTAGTCGATTTTTTTGACACACCCTAGTGTACAACGATATTCTTCTTCTTTTTTTTTTCTCGTAACGCGTTTAGTCAAAAGAATTTTGTCAACTCATAAAATATTGAAGAATCATTCAGATAGCGAGTTGTGAAATTTAATGACAGTTTCAACCAGACGGTTATTCGAGTACTCTGCAAAAATATGTGTTGCATATTGGCAAGTTACAGATGTTTTATTTCACCCTTTTAAAATAATTTATTTTAAATAACTAGATATCATCAAGAATAATATTTCTATTATTTTCTGATTGATTTTTTTTATATTGTTAATTTAACCCTTTAACGCGAAGTCGGACAAAATAGTACGCACGGCGCCAAAGTGAAGATAGCCTACAGCGTGCGTTCAGATTCCCCACTACCTCAGTTTATGAGATTCAAGCTCAGCCATTACCGCAATTCACTCATGTTGTGGGTTCCTTTGGTACCCTTTTATTTGCTATTTTAATGTTTTCAACAATTTTATTTCATTAATTATTCTCAATATTATCAATTATTTCAAGTCTTAAAAGAAATTTAAATTCGACTTTTTTTTTTTTTTAATATGAATTTCTTATAATTTCTTTTCTTTTTAAATTCTAATTTTATGTACGGCACTGTTTGCCAAAGCTCACGAATACACACTAACGTAGATACGCTCCGCCCGTTTGACAGTCCACAAAGTGGGAGAAACGCCCAGAAGCGTTAAAGGGTTAATTAAAGCATGTACGCTTTGTTTTATGTATTTAATTTGCATGTATACTCCTTTGATATTTGTATTATTGTACGAATTAATTTTTATTTTACATCAAGTTTTTATTTTGATTATGTGTATATAAATTAAGCACTTCTGCTTAACATTTAGCTTGACTAGTTAATATTTATAAATGAGTATTGTTTCTATTTTTCTTATTTTTTCTCACCGACGCCATTTGAATTTCGAGCAAGTAGTTAATTGAAGTAGCTACTTTTTGTTTCAAACAAATTGTGTTCTTTCAATTAAATAAATTGAAAATTTTAGCTCAAAACTCAAATTTTTGAAGTGAAAGTTCAGGCATCGTTGAAGTAAGAACGAGTAGTTTTGATCCAACGTATATATTGTTGTGACGCCAAGTATATATGTATAAATATTTACATATCGTTTATTTAAAAATTTGAAGAGAAAAAAAAGCGTGATATGTTTTTAGAGTTTCAGGTTTATTTTGAAATGAAAAAAAGGCTCAAATTAAAAAAAAAATCTATATCTCATGAATTATCCATCTCACGAAATCGGAAAATAACTTACGGAAGTTTCTCTTAATAGATATTAAAAGATTCTCTAATTGACATCAAATTAGAAATGCAAAATTATGTAAATAAATGACATTTTCATTTGAACAGATTAATTATTAAGTAAAGAATAAAGAGTTTCTCTTCAAGATTCACAAAAGATATTTGCATTGATTAATGTTTAAAAAATTGATGTTATTAAATTTTTTATTGAATGTGATTTATAAATAAAAAAAAAAGTGACACTGAATTGAAAACCAATTTCGTAATATTTAACAAAAAGTTTACGATTTTGGTAAAATGTATAATAAAATACAATATTTTGTATACAAGTTTGTGATGTAAAAATATTTATGTTAATAGAAGTAATTTTTTTTTAGCTCTGTTAATAGTTATATTAAAAATAAAATAACTTCTCTGGCTATGACTTAACATTGAAAGAAAAAAAAATGTAAAAGTAATATTTTTTTTAGTATTAGATACATCAAAATGATTATATTAGTAACTGCATATTTAACTCAAAAATAATTTTTTTAATTAAAAAAAGTTGAAATTTAGTCACGCAATTTCTAAAAAAAAAGATCAGTGTATTCTGAATTAAACTAAGTTTTATTTGATTGAGAAAACAACATTTTGTCTGAAGTCTTCAAATTTTTATACAAAAAATACATTAAAAATTGTCGATAGCATAATGTTCTGAAGAAGATAGTTCGATGTTTTTAATTAGTGTTTTTTTTCTTATCGTAGAGTTTAATACATCATAATTTAAAAGCTTAATTGAATTTCATTTTTGCAAGTGTGACTCTTAATATTTGTTCAATATTGCTTATTTCAATTATTCATTAATTTCTAAATCATCGAAAAAGAATTATTTATATAAATCTCACATTCATTTTATTCAAAGGCCGCTCAAGAAAAAATTGCTAAACAGTTGCAACACCAATTGAATGAAGCACAAGGTAAATTAGAAGAACTCAATCGCACAGTAAACGACTTTGATGCCGCTAAGAAAAAACTATCGATCGAAAATAGTGATTTATTAAGACAGCTTGAAGAAGCTGAATCACAAGTGAGCCAATTGTCTAAAATCAAAATTTCATTGACAACTCAACTTGAAGACACAAAAAGACTTGCTGATGAAGAAAGCCGTGAACGAGCAACTCTGCTTGGTAAATTCCGCAATCTTGAACATGATCTAGATAATATTCGTGAACAAGTTGAAGAAGAAGCAGAAGGAAAGGCCGATCTCCAAAGACAACTAAGTAAAGCTAATGCAGAAGCTCAACTCTGGCGAAGTAAATATGAATCAGAAGGAGTGGCAAGAGCTGAAGAACTTGAAGAAGCTAAACGAAAACTTCAGGCTCGACTAGCTGAAGCCGAGGAAACTATTGAGTCTCTTAATCAAAAAGTTATTGCACTAGAAAAAGTAAAGCAGCGTCTTGCAACTGAAGTTGAAGATTTACAGATCGAAGTTGACCGAGCTACGGCAATCGCTAATGCAGCTGAAAAGAAACAAAAAGCCTTCGACAAGATCATCGGAGAATGGAAACTTAAAGTCGATGATTTAGCAGCAGAACTTGATGCCAGCCAAAAAGAATGTCGCAATTACAGTACGGAACTTTTCCGACTTAAAGGTATTTGATAATTCTCTTATTTGATATTAAAATTTTAAGTTTCATTAGATTTCATAAATGAATAAATTAACCAGGTGCTTATGAAGAAAGTCAAGAACAGTTGGAAGCTGTTCGTCGAGAAAATAAAAATCTTGCTGACGAAGTAAAAGATTTACTTGATCAAATTGGTGAAGGAGGTCGAAATATTCACGAAGTCGAGAAAGCGAGAAAACGATTAGAAGCCGAAAAAGATGAACTGCAAGCGGCTTTAGAAGAAGCAGAAGCAGCTTTAGAACAAGAAGAAAATAAGGTTTTGCGTTCTCAGTTAGAGCTCAGTCAAGTAAGGCAAGAGATTGATCGTCGTATACAAGAAAAAGAAGAAGAATTCGAAAATACAAGAAAAAATCACCAGCGAGCTTTAGACTCTATGCAAGCCTCCCTTGAAGCTGAAGCCAAGGTAAATAATTATAAATACTAATATCCATCGTTTTATAAAAAAATATCATAAAACTATGAAGTAAATGTTCTTGTATTATTAAATCCCGTGGATTTAATATTACAAAAATAAAATTTTTCACGAAAATCGACGCAAATGAACTGGTATGGCCGCAGTAAATAAATTTTGTCTGATAATTTATGATTACGTCTAATTTTCCAAATGTGATCAGCTCTCAAAATTGTTGAGGTTTAATCGGTCTATCAGCTGACCCTGCGGACCAGCCCCAAAACTTCTCGCGGTTTTCGAGCTCCTTGAGCTCAGAAACATTGTTGTGAATACATTTTCGAGCTCTTCGAGCTCAAAAATACTGTTGTATGCCATTGTTTTCGGAAAAAACCATTTTTTAGCATTTCTTTCTCCTACGATATCTTACGAACAAATAAACCGATTGAGATGGTTGAGGTGGCAATTGACGCGTTTTGTTAAATTCTTGTGATGATTAGATTTTGGAGTTGATCGATCGAGCCATTTCTGAAAAATTTGAAAAAAAATTTTTTTTTTTGTTTTTCTTCCATATCTTAGAGTCAATTTGATCGATCGATTTGAAATTTTCAGAAAAGTTGACGGCCAACAAACTCTTTCGATTGCTACCTCAAAAATTTTAATCGGTCAGTCCATTATAGAGATATTGAGAGTTTACATCTACACACACACACACACACACACACACTCGGACATCCTTCTGAAAATAGTCAGAATAGCTTCCTAGGACCTCGAAACATCGATGAAAACTCGATTTTCGAAAATTGGGGGGAAACCAATAACTTCCCGAATTTTTGAAAATCAATAATTTTCTTAGCGGGAAGTTAAAAATCCATTTATTAATTTCCCTTTAAAACGGGTAAGAGTAAACTAAGTGGACTAATAATTGATGTCAAGATCCTAAGCAGTTATTGGTATGAAATTTTATATACTTCTATAAAATTTCATGAAGTATTATGAAGACATACATAATTTTATCAGGCCATTTTCTGCATAAAATTTTATTAAATTTCATGAAAAAATTTTTTCTCGGGATACTATCATCAACGTTGCGTATGTTAAGCCTGGTGATTCGCTTTTCATATCTGTTGATTTAAATGTATACTGTTGTGTAACGCACATATATTTTTACACTGTTTTGAGCCTTTCAATCAGACTTTGGAAAAAAAGCTCCACATCATTTCATTTCCACTTTATTGTAAAGCTTTCTTGCAACTCAGAGTTTTTTTTCTCAGTGTATATTATCGAAAATGGATACTTAGTAATATTCCTATCAAAATAAAAATTTTGGTTTTAAGGGTAAAGCTGAAGCGTTGCGGATGAAGAAAAAACTTGAAGCAGACATCAATGAATTGGAAATCGCTTTGGATCATGCTAATAAAGCAAATGCAGAAGCCCAGAAAAATATAAAGAGATACCAACAGCAATTAAAAGACGTCCAAACAGCTTTAGAAGAGGAACAACGTGCTAGAGATGAAGCTCGAGAGCTCCTGGGGATTTCCGAGCGGAGAGCTAATGCGCTTCAAAATGAATTGGAAGAAAGTCGCACACTTTTAGAACAAGCTGATCGTGGTCGTCGCCAAGCAGAACAAGAACTGGCTGATGCGCATGAGCAGCTTAACGATCTCAGTGCTCAGAATGCTTCAATTTCTGCTGCTAAAAGAAAGCTAGAAGCCGAACTTCAAACTCTCCACGTAAGTCAAAGTCTCAATTTATTAATTAGAATTCCATTAAGTAAACTTATGAATACATATAAATACACAAATATGTATAAATATGTATAAATATATATGTATATATATATATATTAGACTGTTTCAAATTAAGGGTCTATTTTTTTTTTTTCTGATGAACATTAAAAAATCGAAAGGCTATCTTAAAATATGGTGACAGTTAAAATTTTAGCTCTTAATATTGATATTTAGAGGTGGCTATTGATAATTCTCGATTTTTCATTTAGTAACATGGTAAAAAATACATACCTTCCGAAAAAATAAAGATACAAAAAACCTATCCTCAAACATTTTGAAGCAAATTTATTGATCTACAAAAAAGGTCTTCTATGATTTTTGCATAAGTTCAACCACTCACAGAATATCCGACGTCAAAGTTTAATAAAATTTAAAGAACTTGTTTTTGCTCGTTCTGGATTTTATACCATATCAGCTAATAAGAATTCAGAAATTTTTGATATAGTTTTTTTTATACGAAATTGAATGCTCTACAAAAAAAGTCTCTTATCATTTTTTGATAAATCCATCTGTTCGAAAGTTATTAGAGCTCGAAGTAAAGTTGGAGATCTTTTTACTTTTCCAATGAAACTATCGGACTAATCATAAAATGTCATAAGATCTTTTTTGTAGGCAATTTTATTTATTACAAATTACCTCTGATAAATTTTTTTTGAATTCTGCATTCTCTTTTAATTATTTCCATTTTAATGCCAAGCTCCTAAAAAAAGTGTTCTGATCGATTTTAAGAGCTCGACATTAAAATGGAAATAACTAGAAGAGAATGCCGAATTCAAAAAAAATTTATCAGAGATAATTTGTAGGAAATAAAATTGCCTACAAAAATGATTCAATGATATTTTATGATTAGTCCGATAGTTTCATCGGAAGAGTAAAAAGATCTCCAAATTTACTCTAACTTGACTTCAAGCTCCAATAACTTTTGAACAGATGGGTTTATAAAAAAATGATAAGAGACTTTTTTTGTAGAGCATTCAATTTCTTACAAAAAAACGGAATTGAGAATTTCTGAATTCTCATTAGTTGACATGATATAAAATTCAGAACGAGCAAAAACAAGTTCTTTGAATTCTATCAAACTTTGACGTCGGATATCTTGTGAATGGTTGAATTTATGCAAAAATCATAAAAGACCTTTTTTGTAGATCAGTAAATTTGCTATATAATGTTTGAGAAGAGGTTTTTGTATCTTTATTTTTTCGGAAGTTATGTATTTTTTACCATGTTACTAAATAAAAAATCGAAAATTATCAATAGCCACCTCTAAATATCAATATTAAGAGCTCAAATTTTAACTGTCACCATATTTTAAGATAGCCTTTCGATTTTTTAATGTTCATCAGAAAAAAAAAAATAGACCCTTAATTTGAAACAGTCTAATATATAGATATTAGAATCCTTCATTTCCAGCGAAAGTATTTATTTTGTTGCTCATCAAGCGAAATATTGTTTTTTATGCTAAAACCAAAATTCCTGCCAAGTTTGAGCTCTTAATTCGAATCCTAAGTACTTTCCATTTGATTTTCCAAATTATCCACTTAAAATACACCTAAATTAAATTACTTTTCTTTTAACTTTCTAAGACTCAGCTGCATTTCATGATATCGACGCGGTTTTGGTCGCAAATTGTAGGGCATTTGGTGTTCTTCAAAAGTGCTCATAGTAACTTAGCTGCAATTTCAGCTGTTTCACTTGTGTCCGTTGCGGAAGTAATTTTTCTTATCAAATTGACCTTTATTGGCTTGCAGAACGTAAACCAATGAAAGTACACTGAAAATCTTAAGAGAAATTTCGTAGGAAATGTTATTCCCTTCAAAAAAGTTCTATGAGTCAAGTCGCTCAAGTCTATAGTTTCCGAGTTGTAGGGATTTCAATAATTTAAAAAATAAAATATCAATTGTCATTTTTTTTTTTTTTAATATTATAGTTTTCAAATTATTAAAATCACTATAACTTGGAAACTATGGGCTTTAGCGACTTGACTTATGGAGCTTTTTTTGAAGGGAATAAAATTTCCTATAAAATTCTCGCTAACATTTTTGGTGTGCATTCATTGCTTTACATTCTGCAAGCCACGAAACGTCAATTTCGTAGGAAAAATGACTTCCGCAGCAGACACAAGTGAAACAGCTGGAATTACAGCTAAGTTACGCCGAGCACTTTTGAAGAACATTGAATGCCCTACAATTTGCGATCAAAATTGTGTCGATATCATAAAACGCAGCTGATTATTAGAAAGTTATAAAAAATGTAATTTAATTTACGTGTATTTTAAATGGGAAATCTTGGAAATCAAATGGAAAGTACTTAGAATTGGAGTTAAGAGCTCAAACTTGGCAGGAATTTTTTTCGTAGCACAAAAAACAATATTTTGCTTGATAAGTAACGAAAAAAATACTTTCGCCGGAAACGAAGCACTCTAATATATACACATTCCAAGCGGTCTATTCACATTCTATACGGTACATCTATTTGATTACTGTTTTTTTGCCCATGATTAATATGTAATAGTTATTTATTTGTTTATTTATTTTTTTATTTATTCATTGTCCTAAAATGCTAATCACATAATTTTTAACTGTTTGAAAATTTTTTTTCAAGATTAGGTGTATTGTGTATATATTAGACTGAACGATATTAGTACTACTGTTAGAAATATATTTTGATTGAATAAAATTCCAAAATAACAATTAAGCATTTGTATTCTTTTTTTAAGAATATATATTCAACATGATTCAGATGATTTTTGTTAAATTTAAGCTATATCATTTATGGATCTTTTTTGGATTCGTAAAATTAAAGATCAATTTTTGATTTCTGGAAAAGTATTGTTTTGTAGACAATATACAAAGCTTAAAATGAAATGATCAGAATATAATTCTGGAATCGGCAAAATCTATACTAAGCAGTAGTATTATTTTCTTTCAATGTAGAAATTCTCAAGAAAACGATTATGCTAGAAATATCATTAATATAACTATCGATACAATTATCAGTAACGATCAGAAAACTAATTTTTTGGTTATCATTAGTCTGATTTAGATGAACTTCTTAACGAAGCCAAGAATTCCGAAGAAAAAGCTAAAAAAGCAATGGTAGATGCTGCTCGACTCGCTGACGAACTTAGAGCAGAGCAAGATCATGCACAAACCCAAGAAAAATTACGTAAAGCATTAGAAGCCCAAATTAAAGAACTTCAAGTAAGGCTAGACGAAGCTGAAGCAAACGCCTTAAAAGGTGGTAAAAAGGCTATTCAAAAATTAGAACAACGAGTACGAGAATTAGAAAATGAATTAGATGGTGAACAAAGAAGACACGCAGACGCGCTAAAGAATTTGCGCAAGGCCGAGCGTCGTATTAAAGAACTTAGTTTCCAGGTAATTTATGTTTTCAATATTAATTATTATCACTTTCCATGCAAGCCCAGTTTTACCACACTTGCTAGCAACTACATAAATTATTGCCTAATAATTTCTTTCATCACTGATCGGGAAAAATACATAATAATATATAGATATTTCAGATTTTAAAAGATGATTTAATCCTTAAGTGATCTAAGTCCTCTATGAATATGACGATCTGACAATTTCGAAAAAATTAAAAGCAGATTTTTTTAGTAGATTTTATAAAAATCTAACTGTTGTATTTGTATTCATGACGCAACTTTTCAAAAATTTTAACATTTTCTATCTATCTGAGTCAAGTAGGTTCCAAAAATACTATTGGTGAAAAAGTTTATATATGTATATATATATATATATATATATATATATATATATATATATATATATATATATATATATATATATATATATATATATATATATATACGATATAACGCGCGGTTCTCCCACGATAGCGTCCGCAATTCTGTACCGATCTTCATGAAATATTTTTTTGCATATTCCTTAGCTAAAAAGCTCGGTTCAGTACGAAGATGAGCTCAATCGGCCCAAAAGTTCAAAAGTTAGAGTCGTTAAAAGATTTCTTAATTTTTCAAAAAATTCAACTTTTCTTGATTTATCGTTAAATAACTTTTGATCCTAAAGAGATAATCTATTTTTGGTGATTTAATCTTTATGTTCATTCGATTTCCTTCAATTTAGGCTATGTCGCTTACTTCTTTGATAATTTTTTCTAGTACTTTGATGAATTCCAAATTTTCAGAAAAATAGAAAAAACAATTTTTTTTTAATTTCTCATTTAATAACTTTCAAGTAATTCATAATAGTTGAATTTTGCTAATATTTTTATGTAGCTTATCTAATGAGCTTTATATTTTAGTACTATTTTTTTATATTCAACGAAAATTATCTATTTATTTATTGAAATTTAGCTGTTGCATTCGTTCTTCCACTTTTCAATAAATTCATGTAACTGTTCTAATTCTGATTACTGCCGTGTAACACTTTTAAAATCTCAACATTAAAGTATGCATAAAGAATTGTTTAAAAATTGACAAGCATAAATATAATTGATCTTATAAGCTTCAGATGAACCTTTAAACGCTACCGTCTACCTTACAGATTCAAATAATTAAATAAATAATGAAAAATCTACTTCCATTTCGGCTGCCGAATGGCCTTTTTATTTTTTTTTAATTTTTAGCTATTGATTATGATAGCTAGTTATTTTTGATGATTTTGGTTTTGAACTGCTGGATAGGTTTCGGTTTTAGTGTCTTGTCGTATACTATCTTTTACCAACTATTCTTACTTATATAATTCATCCTACGTCCAGTTAAGGTCAGGAAGCTAACATGTTTCAAAAATATTAAACTTACTTTATTAAAATTAAATTGAAAAGGATAAGAACAGTAGTAATATTTGACGTCATTCCATAAATTAATGAATTAAATTTAATACAGGCTGATGAGGATAGGAAAAACCACGAACGTATGCAAGACCTCGTTGATAAACTACAACAAAAAATTAAAACATATAAAAGACAAATTGAGGAAGCAGAAGAAATCGCAGCTCTAAATCTCGCTAAGTTCCGAAAAGCACAACAAGAACTAGAAGAAGCCGAAGAACGAGCAGATCTAGCCGAGCAAGCTATCACTAAATTTCGTACTAAAGGACGTGGAGGAAGTGCAGCACGAGGATTGAGCCCAGCGGTAAGAACTTACATTAAATATCTATTATTTTTCTCTTTTTACACTCATAATCTTTGAAAATAACTAATATTTCCATAATAATCTTCGTTATTTGGTACGATATAAACTGTTAGCACTTTTGAAAACTACCGTTTTTGAATGTGATATTTTTATTTTTGAAGGATTTTTCTTAAATACTTATAATTGAAATTTTTGGACTGTCGGAAAATCAAATACTACAATGTATTGTGTGCTTAGGAATACAATAAGTCGAGCTTCGACGAGAATAAAGTTAGTTGACCGAACAAAATAGAAACCAGACATTACATGATCAGAATCGTAAATCAAAGCGTTATAGCGTGACTTGATTTGACATAGTGTTAGCCCAAAAAATATTCTTTACCCAAGTTAATATAACTTAAGCTTGAACATTAAAATCGTTTTTTTTTTTTTTTAAATGAGTTTCTCAATCTTAATAATAGAAAATTTTATACCAAGTATATAATTTCGCTACTAAAAATAAGTATTGTTTTTCGATGGAGTAATATTTTACTTGCGAAAATTTTTTTTGTTACACAATTTACTATTATATATATTAGGGTGTTTAAAAAAAAACCAACAATTTTTTTTTTTTTTATGGTGTACAAAAATTGTAAGTATAATTAAAAACAAAAATTTTGGCACCAATCCGGGCTCTTAATAATGATATTAAAGTTTGCCTCAATCCATTTTTTTATTTTCCATTTAAATAACACGGGAAAAAAAAATTTTTATTTTTAGAATTTTCTAGCTCACAAACTAATCAACGGATTTTCATTCATAGTACACTATTTTAAAGAAAATTTAACGCTCTACAAAAAAAGTCTCTTATCATTTTTCGATAAATCTCACTGTTCAAAAGTTATTTAAGCCTTAAGTCAAACTTATAGTAAATTTTGAGATTTTTTTACTTTTCCGGCAAAGCTATCAGTCTTATCAAAAAATGTCACAAAAACTTTTTGTAGATAATTTTATTCCTTACAAATAATTATGCATAAAATTTTTCGGAATTTCGCATTGTTCATAAGCTATTCTTATTTCAATGTTAAGCTCTTACAAAAATAGATTTCTGATCGATTTTAAAAGCTTGACATTGAAATGAAAATAACTTGTGAACAATGCGGAATTTCGAGAAACTTCATTCGTAATAATTTGTAAGGAATAAAATTATCTACAAAAAGTTTTCGTGGCATTTTTGAATAAGACTGATAGTTCCGCCGGAAAAGTAAAAAAATCTCAAAAGTTACTATAAATTTGACTTAAGGCTTAATTAACTTTTGAACAGTAGAATTTATCAAAAAATGATTAGAGACTTTTTTTGTAAAGCGTTAAATTTCCTACTGAAAAATGTATCGTGAATAAATATCCGTTGATTAGTTTGTGAGCTAGAAAATTCTAAAAAAAAAAATTTTTTTTCCCGTGTTCTTTAAATGGAAAATAGAAAAATGGATTGAGGCAAACCTTAATATCATTATCAAAAGTCTGCATTGGTACTAAAATTTTTATTTTTAGTTATACTTTCAATTTTTGTACACTATAGAAAAAAAAAAAAAAAACCGACTATTTTTTTTTCGTGTCTCTTGTAAAAATTTGTTGGTTTACGATGTTTTGAGAAGCCTCTCCTAAAATCAGCTCGATAAAAAATTTTTAAGAGGTCGCTCATGAATTTTGAAAATATCAAAAATGATTGAAATTCGAATTTTTCATTTCTAAATTTTTTCTTTCTCGTGGCAGCAATAGTTTATATTTGTAAAATCATGACTATGCTGAAAATTTGAGCTCAAAATTCAAATATTGAAACGGCGCTCAAGAATTTTGAATATTAACTGATAATATGTAACTAATACTTTGAATTGGTTTTTGTATTTTTTTATAACTCAATTATTGTCATTGAATTCGTTGAAATATAACATTTTCATAACGAAAAATATACAGGACAGTCTTAAACAATAAAATTTGGTAAGTTTTAAATAAGCTAAAAAAACCTACAAATTGAATTAAAAAATAAAAACGCATGTAAATAACTTATTATTTCTATTTCTCGGGTTATATTTTTATTCATTGTCATGCAAATTGATGGTGAAAAAATCGAGAAGCTTTATTTTTAATATTTAAAGGTCGCTCGAAAACGTCCAAAAGACAGTACTCGGAAACATTCAAAATTCTTGTGCGAGGTTTAAATATTTAAATTTTGGGCTTAAATTTTCAGCGTGGTCATGATTTCACAAATATAAACTATTGCTGCCACGAGAAAGAAAAAATTTTGAAATAAAAAATTCAAATTTCGATCATTTTTAATATTTTCAAAATTCATGAGCGACCTCTTAAAAATTTTTTATCGAGCTGATTTTTAAAGAGACTTCTTAAAACATCGTAAGCCAACAAATTTTCATAAGAGACTCGATAAAAAAAATAGTCGGTTTTTTTGCGCCACCCTTATATATATATATATATATATTAGGGTGCTTCGTTTGAAACGACTATTTTTTTTTTTTTCGCTCCCATCCCGAAATTTTGTTGGAAATACCCCCAAAAAAATTCCCTGAGAGTTTGAGCCCTTAATATTAATATTAAGTACTTTCCCAGAGCAGGTGAAGATTTCCCATTTAAAATACACGTAAACTTGGGTTTTTATTTTTTAAATTTTTATAACTCCGCGGCATTTTATGATATCATCTCGCCCAAAGTCGGGATTTTCTCACAATTAAATGTACTACAAAATTGCCCGTTGTCGCGAAGTCGTAACTCATACGGGTGGGGTAGTACGGACCACTAAACCGAATTTTTTCATTGAATTCTTGTTTTTTCTCTCATTATCTCATAAACAACAAGACCTACAGAAAAAATGTGAATGACAATTTTATAGAAAATTTATTTTCCTACAAAAAAGGTCCTTAGCACCGAATCACTCAGATTGATATTTTCTGAGATATTAGTCAAATAAAAAATCAATATTTTCTAAGATTTGATTTGACACTTTATGGGAATTCAATGCTACGTAAACTTCAATAATTAATATCTCAGAAAATATCAATCTGAGTGATTCGGTGCTAAGGACCTTTTTTGTAGGAAATTTGATTTCCTATAAAATTGTCCTGTACATTTTTTCTGTAGGTCTTGTTGTTGAGAAAAAAAACAAGAATTCTATGAAAAAATTCGGTTTAGCGGCCCTTACTACCCCACTCGTATAAGTTACGACTTCGCGATAACGGGCAATTTTGTAGTACTTTTAATTGTGAGAAAATCCCGACTTTGGGCGAGAGGATATCATAAAATGCCGCGGAGTTATAGAAGTTTAAAAAATAAAAACCCAAGTTTACGTGTATTTTAAATGGGAAATCTTCACCTGCTCTGGGAAAGTACTTAATATTAATATTAAGGGCTCAAACTCTCAGGGAATTTTTTTGGGGCTATTTCCAACAAAATTTCGGGATGGGAGCGAAAAAAAAAAATAGTCGTTTCAAACGAAGCACCCTAATATATATATATACATTGTAAAAAGAGCGGTGTTAGAAATGGACTCATTTTAACTCCGCCCGGTGTAAAAATGAAATTACATCGGTGTAGGAGGAGTAATTCACCGGTGTTAAAAATACCGGTGTTAAAGTGGGGTAACCGGTGTAAAAGCGAGGTAACCGGTGTAAAAGCAGGGTAAACTGCGTCTGCTTGAAGAATCAACTTTAAAGATTATAAAACACAAAAAATGTCAGTTCTTTATGAAAATTAATTAAAAATATCATTTATTAACAAGTGTACCCGACTAGAAATTATAGTGAGGAATGCCGAAGAATTAGTGAGGGGCAAGTTTGGATTGCCTAACTTAGGCAAGCCTAATATGCGCCTTATTACATCCATGTTAGGCAAAGCGAAGATCGGTTTGCCAAATATGGATGGAATTCGGGACATCTATGGCAAGCCGAACTTCGGTAAACCTTTGGCTACCGTCATTTCCTGCAAGTTAGGTGTTCGACAGATCTCTAGAAGTTGGCTTGCCAAGCTTAAGGGGAATAAGGGACATCTATGGCAAGCCAAACTTCGGTAAACCTTTGGCTCCCGTCATTTCCTGCAAGTTAGGTGTTCTATAGATTTCTAAATGTTGGCTTGCCAAGCTTAAGGAGAACTAGGGACATCCATGGCAAGCCAAACTTCGGTAAACCTTCGGCTACCGTTATTTCCTGCAAGTTAGGTGTTCCATAGATTTCTAGATGTTGGCTTGCCAAGCTTAAGGGGAACTAGGGACATCTATGGCAAGCCGAACTTCGACAAACCTTCGGTTACCGTTACTTTCTGCTAGTTAGGCGTTCCTAAGGTTTCACGAAGTTTAACTTGCCAAGTTTAAAGGGAATTAGGAATATCTATAGCAAGCCGAACTTCGGTAAAGCTTCGGCTACACGGAAAAAAATGATGCTCAAAATTTTAATAGTTTGTAGTTTACTTTCGACTTAAAATTAGTATATTCGATACTAATATCAAACCAGTATCATTATATAGATTACAAAATGGCGATTATTTGTATTAAAATTTGATACACTTAGAAGAGCAAAATTTGTAATTTCGAATATTAAAATTAATATAAAAACGAATCGATAAATTGCTATCTACAGTTATTACTATTCAAATAAACATAGAAAAATTTAAAAAATGAGGAACCGAAAAATTAGTAAACTTACATATTAATATATCAAGATCTAGTATGCGAATTATTCATTTTATTATTTACCACTTATTCGATAAATGTATATAATAAATGAATTGATAATAACGAATAAATAACATTTTATATTAATTATTAGTCAATGGGATAGAATTTATAAAGAAGAGTTAAAAATTTCCGGTATTTTTATGAGCAAAAAATCAGTATCTAGTATACTAATTTTTTATTTTATTATTTACCTCTTATTCGATTTACGTATATTGTAGATTAATTTATAATGATGAATAAATGATATTTTAAGCTAATAATTAATCAGTGACATCGAATTTAGAAAATAAAAGTTTGTAACTTTTGGAATTTTCGGCTGAAAAAATCAGTATCTAAGATAGAAATTCTTAATTTGACCAATCATTACTTTTTAATAGATTATGCCATAAATTGATAAACTTTCACTAATAAGTCACGTATTATACCTAAAAGAAATAATACTTAGTTACTTTTTAAAATAATTGATAGTGGTTTGTAGGAATCTACAAAAATTAGTAAACTACTTTGCATTAAGTAGATAATAGTACTAATTATTGACAACAGATTCCACTTTTTTACTTTTAATTTAATTAATGAATAATAATTTATTAATTTTTAATATTCTGTTTTTTCCGTGTACCGTTATTTCCTGCAAGTTAGGTGTTTCTAAGGTTTCTCGAAGCTTAACTTGCCAAGTTTAAGGGGAATTAGGAACATCTATGGCAAGCCGAACTTCGGTAAACCTCCGGTTACCGTTCCTTCCTGCAAGTTAGGCGTTCCAAAGATTTCTAGAAGTTGGCTTGCCAAGCTTAAGGGGAACTAGGGACATCTATGGCAAGCCGAACTTCAGTACTTGAATGTAAATCTTTCGCGTGTACTCATAACCTTCTTTTAATCTACTCATAATACTACTGCTGGACAATTTCTATTTCATTGACAACTTTATTCGATTAATTTTTTATGTTTTATTAATAATAAATTTTTCTTATATACTTTTTTGATGGGGGTAGAGCCTATGTACTTTTTTAACAATTTTATACATAACTATATAATCAAAATTACACATATTACAATTACTGATATACCAGATTTTATAGTGGACAAAAAAAATAAGAAATGTTTTCGTTATTACTAATAATAGATATTCAATTATATTTTGCTGTTTTAGAAGTGATGTATTCTTTCAATCTCATGTAGCACAAATAAACTTAGCAGTCACTATCGGTAGCGTAGCCTAGTCGTTAATGCGTCGGTCTTTCGTTCGTTAGGTCCCGGGTTCAAATCCCACTAAAGCGTGCGCGGTTAGTCGATATTTATAGCGTTTTTTCCCGAAATAAAAAAATTCTACTAGATTAGGACTCAATTAATCACATAATCGATGATTTCCGCAATACCAAAATGATTATACAAAAAAAAAAAAAAAAAAAAAAAAAAAAAAAAATCAGAAATCGAGTATTTTTTTTTTTTTTAATTTGGTTTAAATTTTTATACTCGGTCGCTTGAGAGTCACTTAGGACCTTTGCAGCAAGTGTGGCTTCCAAACTGCCGCCGAATTTGGAAGCTAAGTAAGGGTGAGTCTCGCAACTGCGTTACATCCCAAACATCGCCCTTGTTTGGATGCCTTACTTGCCACAAGTTTGGCTTCCAAACTGCCACCGAATTCGGATGCTAAGCTTAGGGCACTTTAGGCTTAGGATCCTTGCAGCAAGTGTGGCTTCCAAACTGCCACCGAATTTGGAAGCCAAGTAAGGCTGAGTCTCGCAACTGCGTTACATCCCAAACATGGCCCTCGTTTGGATGCCTCACTTGCCACAAGTTTGACATTCGGCATGCCTTATTTGGAGCAAACTACCGCCTCACTACAATTTCTAGTCGGGTAGTGATCGAGTAAGTAAAAATATTCACAAAATAAAATATTTTAACACCCGTAAAGAATATTTACACCGGCAGCGGCGTTACTTTTACACCGTTTTCGGTGAATATTTTACGTGAGTGATGACTGATGCCGATCGCGACTCTTTGTTCATAAAAAATATTCATTATCGCTTTCTGCGTAAGTACGAATTTTAATCTAATTTGTATCTCAATTCTATTTGGAAAGGGCCCACTATACACAAAAAAATCAGCGTAGCAGCAGAACAATTATTTACCAGGTTATAAGCCATCGAAGTTGGTGCTTGAATTTATACCCCTCAATAACCACGTTTTTCAACCTTCAATTGTTTATATCTCGGGTACAAAATTTTTTAGGTTCATAAAATTTTGGATCAGAGTAGAAGAGAATCAATCTAATGATTTATGTATTTCATGTTCTAATACGATTTTTTTAAACACAAGTTACTCATGTTTTAAATTTAGGGTCAATACTTTATGACTCGATAGTAGCCTGAGATCGTCTTGTTTCATCACTCGTCACACAATAAACTATTATCTATGAAAAATTGCATATAATAAAATACTTGAAAATAACAATACTTGAAATGCTACTCTTTCGTAGAGTATTATTTTCAACTTCAATGAATTATTATCATTGATTTTTAGTTTAACTTTGATAATTATAATTACTTATTCGAACATTAAAAAGTTTTTAATGTCAAAAAAATTAATAATACAAATAAATATTTTTGACAGAAATATACAATTTTTTTTGTAATATTAAGATCATAAATTAAAAATTAATAAATTTCAGTTTAAAAAAATCAATATTTCCGATTTTATGAACAATTAAAATGACCAAAACACGATTTTTTAAAAATATCTGACATTAAAACATAAATAATTCAAAAATCTTCAAGAATTTCAAAAACTTGAAAAAAGATGATTTATAGAGAATAAAAAGATCTACAAAAACGTATTCATAACATTTTATGATAAGTCTAATAGTTTAGCTGAAAAAGTCGAAAAATATTGACATTTACTATAAATTGAACTTTGACCTCGAATAATTTTTGAAAAAATAGATTTATCAAAAAATGATAAGAGATCTTTTTTGTAGAGCATTGAATTTCCTACAAAATTATATATTGGTCTTTTTGATAAATTAGTCTGCTGATGAGTTATAAAATTCCAAAGTTTAAAAAAAATTTTGCCCATGTTATTCAAATGGAAAATAGAAAATTGCGATGAGGCAGTTGTTAATATTGATATTAAGAGCTCAAACTTTGACAGTATTTTTTTTTCGTCATCTCGAACAACATTTTCGATACGATTTTGAAAAAAAAAATAGTCGATTTTTTTGAATCAGTCTAATATATATATATATATATATATATATATATATATATATATATATATATATATATATATCTTGACGATCAAAATCGGTTCATCCATTCAAAAATTATAGAATATTTACATGCATACGTACATACGTACGTGCATACACTCGGACATCATCTTGAAATTAGTCAGAATAGCTTCCTAGAATCTCAAAACGTCAAGATCTCTTAAAAGTTCGATTTTCGGAAGTCGGACCGGAACCAATAACTTCCCGAATTTTAAAAATTTTCAATTTTCTCATCGGGAAGTTAATGAGTTTATTGAGTCGAGTCTGTATGTTCGAAAATTCCATCATGATTCACGTTGCGAATTGTAATTTTTTGTAGGAATTTGATTTAATGCACAGAAACAAAACTATTAGTGATATACACAAAACTTACATGGTTAGTTTGTAGATCATCCAATGTTCTAAAATAATTATCTTGTAAATATCTTTGTACCAACAATACTTTAAGAGCTAAACACTCTCAAATTGAAATTTGTTGTTAAAATTCATTTTCAATGTATTTATTACGGTGTGTCATTTTATGCCACCTTTTTTTTTCAACGGACTAACAGGTTCTATTCTTGCAGTAAAGTAAAGAAGATGACTGTTGAAATTAGAGCCCTAAATGTTAATAGTGACAAGTGTCTCATCACGATTTTCTATTTCCCATTTGAATAACATGGGGAAAAAAAATTTAAGTTTGGAATTTTGTATCTCAGTAATGGCGTACTGTACAAATGAGCCCAGGGAACATTTTCGTAGGGAATTAAACGCTTTACGGAAAAAATCCTTTATCATTTATTCATAAAACATCTGTTCAAAAGTTATTAGACCTTGGTCAAATTATAGTAAATTTCAAGATCTCTTTACTTTTCCAGCGGAACTAATCAGATTTATTATAAAATATTATACAATCTTTTTTGTAGATAATTTCATTTCTTACAGATTATCTCTGACAAAATTTTTTCTAATTCCACATAATTTTTTGGGTATTTCCATTTTAATTTCAAGCTCTTGAAATCGATCAGAACACTATTTTATTTAAGAATAAATTTCAATTTAAGTCTGTTTAGCTGTTAGACTATTGGTGGTACGAAAATATTCACGAGGACATTATTTTAGAACATTAAATGATCTACAAAATTGCTATATAATTTTTTGTTTATCATCAATAGTTTCGTATCTAAATTCAGTAAAAATATACTTTGAAAAAAATTGAACTTTAAGCGCGTCTAGAGGCTAAACAGAGATAATCATAAAATCATTATTTTAGAGTATTAATTGATCTAAAAAATTGCAATTTATAGTTTTTATTTATCACCAATAATTTCGTTTGTAAGTGCATTAAAATCAAATTTCTTTAAAAATTCAAATTTGCAACATGAATTATGATGGAGTTTTAGAACATACAGGCTCAACTCAATACTTTTTTGTGGAGCATTTAGTCTAATATAAGAACGTCAACATGATATTTAAAAAAAAAAAAAAAATCTCTTGAGAAGATGCGGAAGCAAAAAATGAAAAAAGAAAGTTTTCCCATGTTATTCAAATAAAAAAAAAACTAAAAGTTCGTTGAGAGATCTCTAAAAATTGAAATTCAATAACAATCCTCTTGGATTCCGATTGAGTTGTATTAAAATGAATCAGTTTCTAACGAAGATAATTTACAAATATAAAAATATTATGTACCTTTTGAATCCCATCAATTCCAATTGAGAGTGTTTAATCAGATGAAGTCAACATTATTCAATAAATAATAGTAAAATTAATATATTTTCTTCTAATTGAAAGCCATTCAAAGTTTTGATTTCGGATTTTATGAGTATTAATGGAAAATTTCATGTTGAAACGTATTGAACTCAAATCTAATTTCTTAACCTGGGTAATTTTTAAAAGAAAAGCTTGTCAATTTGAAGGCTAGGACGCTGGACTTTTGAAATTTCTTGTTCCTATTTTTGTTAAAATTCCTGATTTCTGTATCTAGTTATCGAAGAAAAAAAATTTTAAAACAAATAATATCCATCCCAATTTTAATCATTTTATCGAGTTATAATAGTAGTTTATCTATCGAGTGCGATCGTGTTTAAGACGCGAGTGTGAAGATCGGTGCCCGAGCCGAAGGCGAGGGTACCAACACACGAGCGTCTTAGACTCGATTTTATACTAGATAAATACATTAGTTTTTGTGACAGATATTTGAAATTTACTACCTTTAGTGCCTATAAATAGCAGGTAATAAATCCGCGTCTATTTATTTGGTAAGATCGTTTTGAGTATTTATCGAAAATTAGAGAAAAGTCGGTAAGTGGATAAATTAAAATGATGAAAAATTTTGTCACAAGATGGCTCGTTAAGTTACTTCGATATTTTTTGGTCGTTTGCTATCACACATGGAACCAAAAATTAATTTTTAATCCGATGATGACGTCACTACTAAAGCGATTAGGTATCTTTTTTACCAGCTGTATCTTATCTAATATTTTTAGCTGCCGGCTATAGGCGCTAAATGTCGTAGATTTCAAGTATCTGTCACAAAAAAGGAATTATTCTAGTTTCTATATTTATAGAATGCGTAAAAAAATCAACCGTTAATTTACTTAAACAATAACATTTTTGCTCTATAAAAAAAAAAAATACATAATTAAATAAATTGGAAATTACTCATCGTCATTGCGATCAATATTTAAAAAAACAAAGTTCTGATGCTTGATTGTTATTCAAAGCTTATTGAATTCATTAAAAAAATGAAATCAAGTATTCGCATTCTTAAATGGTAGTTTCAATGGGTGCTTCAAATTAACTTACTATCTTACGCGAAATAAAACTAAATAAAAAATATAATATGACCCATAGCCCCAGAAAGGTCGTAAACCAACTACTTCAGAGTAACCTGCTGCCTTGGTTCATGTAAGTTCGTGTGTCATCACATTCAATTAAAAATCATGTATATCCCATTAAAAGACACACAGAACACGTACAGTAGCTCATATTTTGCTCTTTATTAAATGGAACTTTTGAACTTATATAGACACTTATATTCAGAAACTGTTTAAGATGTTTTGACCTAAGCTCAAGATATGTTCACAAACCTGTTGCATAATTAAAGTATTATATATTGATATATTCTATCTCTTCATTATTAACAACTTCATTTCTTAACTAACATTTTTTAATATTTCACAAGATTACTGAGTATAATAATATTTTATCTAATATAATTTTTATGTTTTATTTGTTTAGCCATTTAGGTCATTAATGAAACCTCAACTTGATGGATCTGCTTTCCCGCCTAGGTTCGATCTTCAACAAGACGGTGATTTTTGAATAAAGTCTTCACGAATTCACTGTTAAATGATGGGATGCCAAGTATTTCAACATTATTGAAAATATTCCTTGATATATGTGAATGAATGGTTAAGCACCTTAGAAAAAAAAAATTGTAAAAGATTATAGCAATTAATAGATTTAAAGTAAAATTTTAAATGATTCTGTTAGCATAACAAATATTTCAGCTATAAGTTTAGGTGCATCAGTTGTAATATCTATGATTGATTGACTCTGAGCTGTATCTAAGAGTGCTTTCCTATTATAACGCTTCGATTTATAAATAAAATATGTATTTATTAAAATAAATAAGCAATATCTGAGTACTTGAATCTGATTTTAATCTCATCTAATTAAGTTCGTGAGCAATTTTAAACAATAGTTAAATCCTTATTTTATACGATTGAAATACTCTATTACTAGTTGTGAAGACGATAAAAGCACGTTATATAGAAAATTTATCAATTATAATAAACATGAGAAAAATATTGAGACTATTCTCTAAATAATTCAATTCAATCGATCATTCCGTAAGAAAACTAACTGTTCTGGGAATGTTTATTATCAGTATAAACTTGATTTGAAAAATTTTTGAAATAAGTGTTACGTTCTGGCTCTAATTAAATTTAAATAAAAATTTTGGAAATTTTTTTTTTGAAGTCTCGAATTATTTATTCGCCACGGTGGGCGAATAAACGGTTCGACACTTCTTAGAATTACAAATAAATAATAAATTAATAAATCGTTACTTTGTTGGCGATATTATTTTATTCATCACCAACAATGTAACGGAAATCTCTTGCGATAAGAGAGTCGCCGTGGCTCGCGGATAGTCTAAACAGATGACGATGCATGAGACCCGGGCCACGACGATTCTCTCATAGGAAACCTGAGATGCAACGTTAACACTTTGATGAATGTATTTAGTCGAAGAGCAGCAGGATCAGTCAGTTGATCGCGAGATCTCAAAGAGCACGAAACTCTGTACTATTGACTGACTGATTCTCCTGTCTCCAGGTTCAGAGGAATAAAACCTAAAATTTAACCTGAATACAAATCTTTTGTCTAAAGAACCTAAAAGGGGCGAGCGCTTACTAGCTGTTCCACCCTTCCTTTGCTCAGAGCGCTAACCAGCAGTTCGGGCTCCTTCACCACCTATCATATCACCCTTTATGCTTCGTGGCCGATGAAGCAGGAGGTCAGGATGTACAGTACAGCTCGGTCGCGGGATTCAAGGTGTCATCGCGGACCTCACCAAAGGTCGTCCGAGAGTTAAAATTCGAGGAAGTTGTTGTTGAGCCTTCGAGCTCATGTGTCGTTGAGCTTTCGAGCTCATGTGTTGTTGAGCTTTCGAGCTCATGTGTTGCTGAGCCGTCGAGCTCTTGTGTTGTTGAGCCTTCGAGCTCGTGTGTTGTTGAGCTTTCGAGCTCGTGTGTTGTTGAGCCGTCGAGCTCGTGTGGTGTTGAGCCGTCGAGCTCTTGTGTTGTTGAGCCTTCGAGCTCTGGTTGTTTGATCGGCCAATTGGAATCGCTTTCCCTTACGGAGGAACCAGGCCTTCAAGGCTCGTCCTGTTCACATTCAGAGGAGGCATCAAGGGGTTATTTGGGCCGAATAATGGGGATAATCGTCACCATGGTAAGTCATTAAAACATTTTCGCATAAAATGGAAGAAGGTCAACAGCTGACGCACCTGGGGTCTATTGACACCCTAATGACGTCAACCTGGTCAATTAAAAAATATTCTGTCTGAATAATAAATAAGCCAGAATGTAACATTGGTGCTGTGACCAGGATGCTGTTGAGTTTCTTCTATTTTATTTTATTTTAATTTATATAAAGTGTTGCTACGGAAATTTTGATAAAAAGTGAACGCGAGTGTTTTTTTTCGTATCAAAAAGTGTTTAATGTTTTCTCAGAAAATTTATTATTTAAATCGTCGCGATCACTCCTTATAAACGGGAACGATTTTTGAATTATTAAATTATTTCCCGTGAATTTTTTATTTTATTTTATTATTTAAATTGATAAATAAATGACGTAACGGTGTTTTATGAAAGTGATTTAATTTTCCGTCGGATCATGATATCAGTAATGAATATAAATTCTTGCCGTCGGAAAACGCACATGAATATTTTTTTTTTTTTTTTGATTGTTAGTGCTTTACTTAAACATTACTGTCCATCGTTCACTAGTGTGAGATCTAATAAATATGATTCGTTTGGAATTCTCAATTATGGGTTAAGAATCAAAATTTGTCAAAGCTATCGGGTCTACGCAAAATTGTGTGAAATTGATTATTTTCTAGTTGAAATAGTTAATTTGGTTTTTTTTTTCAAATCAATTGTTTTTTTTTATATCATAAATTAATTAATTAAAATTATTTTAATCTTATTAATTAATTCAATTTTCTACCGTTTAATAATAATTACGACTGCTTTGTCAATTTTTTTTATGATCTCATAAATATTCAATAATTAACGCGACAATTGAGAAAGCTTAAACAATCAATAATTTTGCAAAATGGATAAACGTAGACCTACGACAGAGGAGGAACTCCTCGAACTGTCAGAAAAATTAAACGAACAGTGTAGAATGCACGATGATCGGGAAGCAGATCTTGAGGCCCGGGAACGGCTACTTAATGACCGATTAAGTGACCTTTCGGAGAGAGACCAAGCAAATATTGAAAAAGAGACGAAACTGCGCGATATCGAAGCAGAATTACGGAAATTAGAAATTTCTTTCGGAGAACGCGAATTAATAAACATGGGTGAACCCAATGAGCTCAAGGTCGAGTTTGAACGCAGGTTACAAGAATTAAAAGAACGCGAAGCTACGTTAGCTAACCGGGAGCGTAAGTTAACGGAGATCCAGGAAAAACTGGATAAACGGGAACGTGAACTCGAGTTAAAATCACGCGAGTTAAAAACCAAAGATGAGCTTAATGATCTCGAGGTCGAGATTAAACGTCGGCTCCGGGAGTTGAAAGAACGCGAAGCGGAATCTAGCTGACTCATGGAGGAAGCTAGAAAAATACAAGTCGAGCGCTTAAACAAACGCGAAGCTGCGCTGAATGAGCGGGAACGCAGTTTGACAGATCTCCAAGAAGATCTTAATAAACGGGAGCTTGATTTGATTAAAAGAGAAAACGCTGTCGCGGCTCGAGAAAAAGAGTTGCAAAATGACTCAAAATTACTGCAAAGTTCGGGCTCAGAGCTCAAGGATACAAAAACGTCCGTCGCGACTAAGGTACACAGCGTGATTCAGGAACTCAGAGAGGAGATGTCTCTGTTAAGAAATAGCGGGTCCAATAATCATGTAAATAACCCGAGTATTACAATCAGAGACGCGTTGTCATATGTGCCTACTTTTGACGGTAAAGGTAACTCAGTCTCCGACTTCATAAGGTCATGCAATCGCGCTTGCTCTATGCTCGCGCCGAGCGCCGAATTTATGTTTTTGACGCTTGTTCGTCAAAAATTTAAAGGCGACGCTCGGACTACGGTCGAAAATATGGAGTACACTAACATGAAGGAGTTCGAAAACCTCCTTCGTACCGTCTTCGATCGTCACCGTTCCGCAAACCAATGTAAAGCAGAACTGGAGAACATCGTAATGCTTCCCAGAGAAAATATGGTCTCTTATGTAAACCGCGCCCGTACGATCTACCGCGACATTCTGTACGCGGAAACAACCGAAAGGGGTACGCTTACTGAAGCAGAAAAATTAAAAATTGAGAAAGACGCGATTTCGGCTTTCCTTAATGGTATTCCGCCTTTACTTCAGGTTCAATGTTTATTGAAACCACACGATACGTTGGAACAAACATACGTGTCGTCGATCGCCGCGTTCAAAATCCAGGAAGAAAATGCAAAACGCTTCCAAATACCAGAAGTGGCCACGGTGGCCCATATTCCCGGTTATAATCATGAAAAACCGAAGGCGAGACAGATTCGCCCGGCAGAAGTCGGTAATAAATATCCGGACGTTATTAAAGAACGTGTTATCAGTCCCAGATCCTCTGGGACAAATAATTTACATTTGATAAACCGGTACGAAAATTTATTTCGTTACCGGAAAATTAGAGACTCCCGTAGGTGATTTTGACGGGGCCGACGGGAGTTCTTAAATGAAACAATCAATCCCGTCAATTTTAACAGAATAATTAAGATTGCGCGCAGAAGGACAGTCTTAAATAAAAACAAAGTTGAGCATGGAAGCGAACCGTTTAAATTCAAATTAAATAAAATATCGGAACCAATGATAAAAATTTGTTCAATAAATACCACTGGGGTACAGAATAATAAAGATATTACACTGGAAATAGGGCAGCACGCGTCAATTAAGGAGCTACCTGGACCTAGTATCTCAGGAGCTCATTGTAATCGGGTTACTCAAAATGAATTGAGCACCGAAGTGTTTAATGATCGTGTCGACGAGCATGTAGTTCTCGCGATAACGGAAAATCATACGTCGCCGATCCAATCCACTAAGGAAGTTGAGATCGAGCGAAAATTAGAAAATAAACGCGTCGAAACTGTAGATTTGCCAGTTTGTAAGTTGCTCTATTCACCAGATGGTAAAACTAGTGATAAATCATTGATTTCGAAATTTGATTCGTCGTTGTGGGTAATTTCAGAGGAAATTAGTTCACAACAAAATAAAATTTGGGGAGATTATAAGCCCAATAAAAATGTAAATGAATTTGTAACGCTTGCATGCTCCAACATTATAAAATATATGTATTTTATCATATTGTTTTTAAAATACATATATGATCAATTAACTTTGTCCAAGAAAGGTTTACGATTTTGTTTTTTTACTATATTAAACTTTAAAAAGTATAACTTTAAGAATAAAATTAAAGTACCTCCGGATAAAAATAATTTTTTTAAGAATAATATTGATTATGTTAAGAAAATATATCGGAATCATGGCTTTATTGTGGACCGCAAACGATTAGACACTATTGACTTATTCTTGATATCTTTAGCTATTAAAAAAATGAAAGGTAATTTAGCATTTATATTTAAATTATGGAATTTTGGGATTATAATATCTCGATTTAGAATAGAAATAATTCTTTTGAGAACTGTTCAAATCTGGTTGGAGCGATGTGCAACGTCGACGTGGACTTTGGATAATACGAAAATTCGTCAATTGGGTGCTGTAGCAGTACAACGGAACAGTACCTGTGAGGTATTCATCAAGAAAATTTTCAATCCTGCAGATGATGTTGGGGCAGCTGAACGTTTCATGTGTATAAAAGCCAAATTTATACACATTGAGACAAACATAATTTTCAATATCATCGACGCCCACTGTTTATTAACAACAGTAGGGTGGTCTACTTATACTACGAACAACGAAGTCAAGCACGAGAACAAGCTGGGATGCAATTCAGATGACCTACCAAATTTTGGGTTCATCATCATAGGATTCGTTATTGTCGGATGCCTGAGTATAGGCATTACTTATCCAGCCGCACAGTGTGCCTTGTTTGCAGTTACTGTCGTCGTAGTAGTGTATACAATTACACAGGAATTAAACATTTTTAACCAACATCAGCAGCCGGAAAATATCGCCAAACTACTACAGAACCAATCCAAAGGTTATCCAAGGACCAACAGCAGTTCAATTTTCAAATTCAAATTCAATTGATCAAAACCAGATTGGACCAGTCTCACTAGAATTATCAATAGGCAGAAGCCTAAGAGTTAATAAAAAATTTAGAAATTTAAGAGAATTGTCTTCAATACAAAATTTTTAATCTTTAAGAACTTTAATACCTGTTATGATCAGGAAAATTTATATTTGTTAATATATTACTTAAAAATTACTCACTATAGTAGTATTAGATAACCAAAAGGATGTTCACAAACATGAATCTATGTTTAATTACTTTGTTTATTATAAATACAGATAAATATTGAAGTTGCTAACTGACTTAAGTCGGGAGGTAGTTACCTCATTTTCATAATGAATTACGACTTGGGCAGTTACTTCTTAAGTAACTTATAAATTACCGCAGGGCGGACGTATATCTATACGAATTTATATTTAGAATTAAAAAATTCATATAATTATTTCAATAATACCAAACGACCGAGTCGGGAGGTAAATAAATTACAAAAATACTAACGTTTAGCTCTATATTACTAGGTTTAAGTAATATTATAAAACGTTGTGTCTCAGGTATAGATTTAAATTCAATAGCCTAGAACTTTTCTTTACAGTATTCAAAATTGATTTTAACTTTTGGTTTATATAGAGTCATTTACACATTCAGCTTTGGTTTATATAGAGTCAGTCTCATAATCAATTTAAATTTATATCGAGCCACTTTATTTTAATAGAAGTCGCACCGATTTTATTAAAGCACCGCGACTTACTTAAGTCGGGAGGTGTTACGTTCTGGCTCTAATTAAATTTAAATAAAAATTTTGGAAATTTTTTTTTTGAAGTCTCGAATTATTTATTCGCCACGGTGGGCGAATAAACGGTTCGACACTTCTTAGAATTACAAATAAATAATAAATTAATAAATCGTTACTTTGTTGGCGATATTATTTTATTCATCACCAACAATGTAACGGAAATCTCTTGCGATAAGAGAGTCGCCGTGGCTCGCGGATAGTCTAAACAGATGACGATGCATGAGACCCGGGCCACGACGATTCTCTCATAGGAAACCTGAGATGCAACGTTAACACTTTGATGAATGTATTTAGTCGAAGAGCAGCAGGATCAGTCAGTTGATCGCGAGATCTCAAAGAGCACGAAACTCTGTACTATTGACTGACTGATTCTCCTGTCTCCAGGTTCAGAGGAATAAAACCTAAAATTTAACCTGAATACAAATCTTTTGTCTAAAGAACCTAAAAGGGGCGAGCGCTTACTAGCTGTTCCACCCTTCCTTTGCTCAGAGCGCTAACCAGCAGTTCGGGCTCCTTCACCACCTATCATATCACCCTTTATGCTTCGTGGCCGATGAAGCAGGAGGTCAGGATGTACAGTACAGCTCGGTCGCGGGATTCAAGGTGTCATCGCGGACCTCACCAAAGGTCGTCCGAGAGTTAAAATTCGAGGAAGTTGTTGTTGAGCCTTCGAGCTCATGTGTCGTTGAGCTTTCGAGCTCATGTGTTGTTGAGCTTTCGAGCTCATGTGTTGCTGAGCCGTCGAGCTCTTGTGTTGTTGAGCCTTCGAGCTCGTGTGTTGTTGAGCTTTCGAGCTCGTGTGTTGTTGAGCCGTCGAGCTCGTGTGGTGTTGAGCCGTCGAGCTCTTGTGTTGTTGAGCCTTCGAGCTCTGGTTGTTTGATCGGCCAATTGGAATCGCTTTCCCTTACGGAGGAACCAGGCCTTCAAGGCTCGTCCTGTTCACATTCAGAGGAGGCATCAAGGGGTTATTTGGGCCGAATAATGGGGATAATCGTCACCATGGTAAGTCATTAAAACATTTTCGCATAAAATGGAAGAAGGTCAACAGCTGACGCACCTGGGGTCTATTGACACCCTAATGACGTCAACCTGGTCAATTAAAAAATATTCTGTCTGAATAATAAATAAGCCAGAATGTAACATAAGTTTAAAAGAAGTCATTACTTAGCAGACATTGTACTCTATATTACTCCAAGTTGTGGATTCCAGTTGTTATATACCATAATGTCCATTAAGACAATAAAGCTTAGACGAATGTATGATCATAAGCAAGCAGACAGTAACAATTCGGTCGTTTAATAACATTTGTTGGAATCTGCCATCCTAACATCTACACCACTCTTTAAAATACCTGATAGACAGTTTCTGCTGACCAAAATGAACCACGTGATTAAAAACCAGCTTCAAATACATCTACAAAGCTGGCATCGTCATCTAGGCAGAATCGCATTATTTGTTTTTATTAATTTACTGCTTATTTAAAGCCAATTTAGTGCCAATTGTTACGTTCTGGCTCTAATTAAATTTAAATTAAAATTTTAGAAAATTTGTTTTTAAAGTCTCGAATTATTTATTCACCACGGTGGGTGAATATACGACACGACACTTCTTAGAATCATAAATAAATAATCAATTAATAAATCGTTACTTCATTGGCGATATTATTTTTTCACCGCCAACAATGTAACGGAAATCTCTTGCGATAAGAGAATCACCGTGGCCCGCGGATAGACTAAACAGATGATGACGCATGAGACCCAGGCCACGACGAGTCTCTCATAGGAAGCCTGAGATACATCGTTAACATTTTTGATAATGTATAATAACAAGGAGTGACAAAATCAAGTCAGTCGATCACAAGATCTAGTAGAGCTAAGAACTCTTCACAAACCTGCTGGCTTAATCCTGTCACTCGGACTTCAAGGCAAACTATATATCCGTATTTTATTAAAATACGCATTCCTTATTTTAAACTTTGGACGCTGCTACCGGCAGCCTAAGCACTTCCTTTCCGCATCCGAAATTTATGCTGAGAAGCCGAAGGTCAGGCAAAAGGGCCCAATTTCGCCAGATAATTCGAACGATCTACGAGGATCTCGGTCGTTCAGCTCATCAACGTACCCGCCTAGAGATCGTTGCCGAGGAAGCGCTCCTCGATCCGGTGACGTTGGTCGTTCCAGAACCAGTTAACGAGTTACCAAGTACGGGTATCGCGTTAAGTGAAGTTCGTGACCCGTCGAGCTCGGTTCCATGCGTTTTGATCCCCGGGAGAAATATCGCTGACAAAAGATCATCAGACAAAATATTCCTGGACAAAATATTTCCAGACAAAATATCTCGATGACAAAATATCACTATGTAATAATCAATATTTTTTCAATTCATATTCTGATAAAAAAATATTAAATACTTAAATATTCTCAGGTACCTAGAGAGGAAAGTACCACGGGCCCAGGCTTGGCCTAACTTTGTAGAACCTTGGGCCAGGCTTGTAAGCCAGTCTTGACCCTGTTCTTGTAAAAGTCTGGAATAATAATCTCGGGCCAAGTCTTATTGCCAGACCTGGCTCATGCTTTGTTACTAAACCTGGGCCATGCACGGTTACAAGATCTGGCTGATGCTTGTTTGTGAGGCCGGGCCCATACATCGAGGAAACAAATAAATTCAATTAAGAAATTTTTTTACTAATATTAACGTCGTAAAGTTTATGATCATTAACGTTTCAAATATCTAAGAGAAGTAAATGATGTAAATAAAACTCGTTGATAATTCTACTGGGCTCTGGGTGCGAACTGGCGTTCTTCTGACTGCTGGGTCCGGACGGTAGCTACTGGAGAGACCTACTAATGTTGAACTGATACATTTATATGATCTATTTGTTAAACGTTCAAGGCACCAGGTAGTCTTCGCCCAAGTCTGACTTGCCATTGGATGGCCAAGGCTAGGTCACCCAGTCTTGGCCCAAGCCTGGGTAATCATTGTAACGGCCAAGGCTAGGGTACTCAGTCTTGGTCTAAGCCCAGGTAATGATTGGAACGGCCAGGACTGAGTATCCAATCTCGAGTCAAGCATGGGCCAATATAGGTGTGCCAAAGCTACGTTCTCCCGTGCTGGGCCAAGTAGGGGCCCGTCGTTCAACTGCGGCAGCTCCTGCATAGGTAGTTTACAAAATGAAAGTCAAATCAACAACTTTTTACAAGTACATAATATCATGAGATTTTTATTATATTATGTAAGTTCAACATTATTAAAATATTTTTTTATTATTATTGTCATCAACACTTATACTTGCGAATTTATTCGAAAATAGACCAACATATGTGCTTGTTATCGTGCTGTGCCCTTTTTTCATGGATTTTGTATATGTTTCTCAGAAAATTAATCCATACGAATGTATGGAAAATATATGTATATATTTATGAGTTTTTTCAGAATATCCATGTGCGAAATACTACCAGCGTAAAAAATTAGTTGATGATCAAGAGGATATTTTATCAAAAGTTCACCTTGTATTGGTAATATTTTGTCATCGAGATATTTTGTCTAGAGATATTTTGTCCGGGGATATTTTGTCTTGAGAATATTTTGTCTTGGGGATATTTTGTCTTGGGGATATTTTGTCTGAGGATCTTTTGGCGAGAATATTTTGTCCGGGGATCAAAATGCCTGCTACCGTCGAGCTCTTGTATTGTTGAGCCGTCAAGCTCCGGCGGTATTATCCAACAGCTGGAGTCACTTGCTCTTAAGGAGGAACCGGGCCTTCCAGGCTCGTCTTGTTCAGAGGAAGCATCAAGGAAGAATCCGGCCTCCGGGACTGACATCAGTGAGGGTTGGCAGTTGGTTCCAGTGGACGTTTCATCCGTCCATTCACCTAGTGGAAGCATCCCGTTCCACGACCCTCGTTACGTGTATTATTCAGAGGCCTACTTCAAGGCCACCGGTAGAGACGCGTACGGACCAGCGGAGGCAAAGAAGCTACGTAATAAAAGGATTATTTGGGCCGATTTATGGGACCCATAATCTCCACCATGGTGAGTCAAATTATTTGCATAAAATAGAAGAAGGTCAACAGTTGACACACCTGGGCTCTATTAATACCCTAATGACGCCAACCTAGTCAAATTAAAAATATTCTGTCTGATTAACAGATAAGCCCGAATGTAACACTTTAATTAAATTTGACCCATTATCGGTCACTGTTGCTAATACTTTGACTTCATTAATCCCAAATGAGTTATGAACTTCTTTAATTAGTTTAGCGATTCTGTCATAAGAGTGACTCCCTTGAATGCGCCGACATGCGATTGCATAAGATTTGCGTTCCAACGTATTGCACACCTCGAACGCGAAGCGGAGAGGTAGTGCTCTACTGTCACCAAATTTTAAAAATGAGTTTCAGTCAACTTTTATTATCTCCACTAATTTTATATAGCACTTATTAAAAAAAAAAGAATTACCAATAGCAAAAAAAAACTCCAATGAACAATTCTAACGTAATATAAGTTTTTTTTATTTAGACTATTATCAAACAAAAGTTAATTCAAAAAAATTTTACTTGGACGTCAGTTGGTCTGTACGTATGTGAGCACGATATCTCTCGATAAACTTGATGAATCACTTTAATTTCTTTTTTTTTAGCTCCGGATTTTATTTCTTAGGTACCCTTTCAAATATCACTGTTTTAAACCGTCACGTTCATTAATAATTAAAGAAAAACTCAAAACTGATGGTTTTTAATTAAAAAAAATTCGCCATTTTTTCTCCACAAATAAATATATAGTTTTTAGTTCATCTAAATTGCATGCTTCGCAAGCGCTACTTTTTATTTTTTTTTATTCTTAGGGCTAGTTTTTCAAACCGGGTTTATTTTTACCCGGGCTTAGATTATATTGCTAGTATACATTATGACTGCCTGCAAATGTCCCAAAACGGAAAATGTCCCAGAGAGAAAAAAAAAGAAGCGCAATCTATTAATAAAAATAAGAACTAAAAATAAGAAAGTTAACAAATTATTATGCAGATGGCGAGGAGTCGATAAAAATATTGAATAAATATGACGAAGCTAATTACAAACAGTCTGGACACTCCGTGGGTGTACGGAATACTGAAAATGTGATTTCATCTGAAATATAAGATGATGAACGGTTATAAAAAAAAAAGTTCTCGAATTGTCGGGGTTCAAATAATTAACCGCGAATTGTATTTTAATACTCGACCTCCTAGGGCCCTTACCAATTCGTACCTTGACATTCTTCAGGAACTTTCGAGTTTCCCTAATTATAATTGCCTCGTAGGCACAAATTCAGCTAATGCCGCCGAAAGGAAAAAGTGATATCCTGGATGTCTGACAGGTTGATCCACTGATATTCTCCAGGGAATTTTTATTATTTTCAAATACTTATGTCTTAGGAAACTGCACCAAAGTGTAGCCGACGAGGAATTTCAAATCTCGTACACTTGGGAGCGATACGATTATTTTTTTTTTTACTCTTTAACGAATTTCGGTTCGATTCACATTTTGAATCACCCGCGGTTATGATTGAGGAACTCTACGATTTAAAAAATCAACTCACACTTTTAAAATTATCCAGGGTGATCCGCTGATATTCTCCAAGGAATTTTTGTTATTATCAAATACTTATATCTTAGGAAAGTGCACCAAAGTGTAGCCGACGAGGAATTTCAAACCTCGTACACTTGGGAGCGATACGATTATTTGTTTTTTTACTCTTTAACGAATTTCGGTTCGATTCAGATTTTGAATCCACCGAAGTAATGATTTTGAATCTCTGCGAGTAAAAATACTAATCTACACTCTTAAAGGTTTTCCAGACTAGTTATTTGAAATTAACCTAGGAATTTTTATTATTTCTAGAAACTTATGTCTTGAGTGAGTGCACCCAAGTGCAGCCGACTAAAAATATCCAACTTTGCACATTTGGGAGCAATACAATTTGTTTTACTTTGTCACTTGTCAAACAACTGCGGTTACTTCACACTTTGTCTCCACCATGGCAATGATTCGGGAATTTTGCAAATAAAAATACTAACTCACACTTTTTAAGATTTTCCAGGCTGATTATCTGATATTCTCCAGGGAATTGTTATAATTAATAAATATTTATGTTTTAAGGGAAAGCATCCAAGTGCAGTCGACGAAGAATATCGAACCTCACACACTTGCGAGCAATGCATTTTTTTTTTATTTCTCATTAACGAATTTTGGTTTATTCCACACTTTTGACTCTCCGAGTAAATGAGGAACTCTACGATTTAAAAAATCAACTCACACTTTTAAAATTATCCAGGGTGATCTGCTGATATTCTCCAAGGAATTTTTGTTATTATCAAATACTTATGTCTTAAGGAAGTGCACCCAAGTGCAGCCGACGAAGAATTCCAAACCTCGTACACTTGGGAGCGATACGATTATATTTTTGCTTACTCGTTAACGAATTTCGGTTTGATTCACACTTTGAATCCACCGCGGTAATAATTTAGGAACTCTGCGATTAAAAATATCAACTTACTCTATAATCAGTTTTTTAAAATAATTCTCTGATATTTTGCTGTTATTTTTTTTCTATTATCATATATATGTCTTAAGGAGGTTCAATACCGATATTCAAGTAATACCAAATTTTAAAATGATAAGTGCGCTTTTGAGAAATAATTTTTGAATTCGCATCTTATACATGTAGGAGTATCGAGGGCCGATAAAGTTAGAATAATTTTTTATTGTTCTGCGCGGGTACTGGAATAGGTTTCATGTAAACCTTACCAGCTCCCTATACTTCTATGTGTTTAAGAGGCAGATTCAAAAATTTACTTCGCAAAAATGTCGCAGTAAATTAATTTGAAATTTTAGCAACAATTTTCTATTCATATATATTAGGGTGCTTCATTTCAGAGCAACATTTTTTTTTTTTAAGTGCATGTGGAAAAAATCATAGTTCAACACAAAAAAAAATTTTTCGCGCAAGAAAAAAAATTCTATGTCGATTACAGACCTAGCTCATTGAAAAATTCGATTTTCCCATTTAAATAACACGGGAAAAATTTTTTTTTTAGATTTAAGTATTGTTAACTCTTTAACAAATCAATAGATCGAATAGACTAATACATATTTTTGTAGGAAATTGAACGCTCTACAAAAAAGGTCTCTTATAATTTTTCGATAAATTTACTTGTTCAAAAGTTATTGGAGCTCGAAGTAAAGTTGGAGATCTTTTTACTTTTACGGCGAAACTATCAGACTTATCACAAAATGTTGTAGGATCTTGTATGTTGAAAATTTTATTCTCTACAAATTATTATCAGTAAAGTTTTTTTGAATTCCGCATTGTTTTCTGTTTATTTTTATTTTAATTACAAGCTCTTAAAAAAGTGGTTTTGATCTATTTCAAGAGCCTGACATTAAAATGGTAATAACTAGAAAACAATGCGGAATTCAAAAAAACTTTACTGATAATAATTTGTAGAGAATAAAATTTTCAACATACAAGATCTTACAACATTTTGTGATAAGTCTGATAGTTTCGCCGTAAAAGTAAAAAGATCTCCAACTTTACTTCGACCCGAGTCGAAATTAAAATAATATTTTGAGCCTCAAAAGCCTCACTTCCATTGTTGTTGTACTGACCGCTGAATGTAAAACTATATTTTAACCCTCAATGTCCTAAAAATAGGGTATAGAGTCATAAATTAGTGTTTTAGAACAGTATTTTGAGCCTCCAGAGCCTACCGTTGCTCACGAAACAATTTTTTTTGGTTCTACAGCCTACTATGAGAATAATTAGGTCAATTTTACAGTTTTACTTAACAGAACATAGATATATCACAGTCGAAAAATTTTGAGACCATTCTTAGACTTTGAAAAATTTTGACAGAGTTGAATATTTCTGAAGTCTAAAAATGGACTTAAAAAATTTTTCCAACCGTGACAAATTATAATTTCTTATGTTTAATCAAGTAAAATTATAAAATAGATCTACTTGATTTCTAGAAAATTTTTTAAAGCAGTATAAGTTGGGAAATTGTAAGTTTTTAAATAGAGTTTAAATTTAGACATCTAATGTTACAAAAATTGATTAATGAATCATAAAATATTACATGTAAGTAGCAATAAGCATGTGATTTTTTATCAACGTTAGCATATTAAATTGATTCAATATCAAAAGTTATAATTTTCAATAATTTGGCATAGAGCAAAAATACAGCTTGCACAATAACAAATTTTGCGTCTTTTTATCAAAAAATTTGTGTTAAAAATTTTTGTGTCAAATATTTGACACTTTTATGTGTCAATTTAACATTTTTGTATATTAATTCTTTTAAAATTATACAAAAAAGTGTTCAATCATTGACACGAAAAAGAACTTTATGATTTTTTTAAAACTCATTTTAGCAAATGATAAATAAACATTACGTAAAAAATATGAGTCCATTATAAATGATTTTTAATAAAAAATACGTAATTGAATAAATATTTGAACCATTAAATTTTATAGAATTTTTTATTTACTATTATCTCCAATTATTAGAATTCTCAGAAATTTGAATAAAAATTAAAGAGAGTAATAAACAAAAAATTACTCTAGTGAATTAATGATTTGAGTAACTTTCTGTTCTAATTCCTGAAAATTTTAATAAATTATTAAAAAGAATGATTTTTTTATTTTTTATTTTTCCCGCTCCCGGCAGCCATTTTGATTTGAATTTCTTCCCCTTTCTCTTCTTTCTCCTTACCTATTTCGCATCAACCAATAAAAATCGTTCTGACGGTACAAATTTAGGCTCTAGAGGCTAATTTTATGGTTTTAGAACAATAATTTCAACCTAAACATGGTAAAAGCGGACAAAAGTACCAAGTTTAGGCCGAAATTATGGTTCTGATGTATAAGTCATCATAGCCTAAAACAATAATTTTAGCCTCCTTGCCTTCCAGTAGGACTTAGAGGCTCATATTATTTTTTTAATTTCGACTCGGGCGAGCTCCAATAACTTTTGAACAAGTAAATTTATCGAAAAATTATAAGAGACCTTTTTTGTAGAGCGTTCAATTTCCTACAAAAATATGTATTAGTCTATTCGATCTATTGATTTGTTAAAGAGTTAACAATACTTAAATCTAAAAAAAAAAATTTTTCCCGTGTTATTTAAATGGGAAAATCGAATTTTTCAATGAGCTAGGTCTGTAATCGACATAGAATTTTTTTTCTTGCGCGAAAAATTTTTTTTTGTGTTGAACTATGATTTTTTCCACATGCACTTAAAAAAAAAAAATGTTGCTCTGAAATGAAGCACCCTAATATATATGAATAGAAAATTGTTGCTAAAATTTCAAATTAATTTACTGCGACATTTTTGCGAAGTAAATTTTTGAATCTGCCTCTTAAACACATAGAAGTATAGGGAGCTGGTAAGGTTTACATGAAACCTATTCCAGTACCCGCGCAGAACAATAAAAAATTATTCTAACTTTATCGGCCCTCGATACTCCTACATGTATAAGATGCGAATTCAAAAATTATTTCTCAAAAGCGCACTTATCATTTTAAAATTTGGTATTACTTGAATATCGGTATTGAACCTCCTTAAGACATATATATGATAATAGAAAAAAATAACAGCAAAATATCAGAGAATTATTTTAAAAAACTGATTATAGAGTAAGTTGATATTTTTAATCGCAGAGTTCCTAAATTATTACCGCGGTGGATTCAAAGTGTGAATCAAACCGAAATTCGTTAACGAGTAAGCAAAAATATAATCGTATCGCTCCCAAGTGTACGAGGTTTGGAATTCTTCGTCGGCTGCACTTGGGTGCACTTCCTTAAGACATAAGTATTTGATAATAACAAAAATTCCTTGGAGAATATCAGCAGATCACCCTGGATAATTTTAAAAGTGTGAGTTGATTTTTTAAATCGTAGAGTTCCTCATTTACTCGGAGAGTCAAAAGTGTGGAATAAACCAAAATTCGTTAATGAGAAATAAAAAAAAAATGCATTGCTCGCAAGTGTGTGAGGTTCGATATTCTTCGTCGACTGCACTTGGATGCTTTCCCTTAAAACATAAATATTTATTAATTATAACAATTCCCTGGAGAATATCAGATAATCAGCCTGGAAAATCTTAAAAAGTGTGAGTTAGTATTTTTATTTGCAAAATTCCCGAATCATTGCCATGGTGGAGACAAAGTGTGAAGTAACCGCAGTTGTTTGACAAGTGACAAAGTAAAACAAATTGTATTGCTCCCAAATGTGCAAAGTTGGATATTTTTAGTCGGCTGCACTTGGGTGCACTCACTCAAGACATAAGTTTCTAGAAATAATAAAAATTCCTAGGTTAATTTCAAATAACTAGTCTGGAAAACCTTTAAGAGTGTAGATTAGTATTTTTACTCGCAGAGATTCAAAATCATTACTTCGGTGGATTCAAAATCTGAATCGAACCGAAATTCGTTAAAGAGTAAAAAAACAAATAATCGTATCGCTCCCAAGTGTACGAGGTTTGAAATTCCTCGTCGGCTACACTTTGGTGCACTTTCCTAAGATATAAGTATTTGATAATAACAAAAATTCCTTGGAGAATATCAGCGGATCACCCTGGATAATTTTAAAAGTGTGAGTTGATTTTTTAAATCGTAGAGTTCCTCAATCATAACCGCGGGTGATTCAAAATGTGAATCGAACCGAAATTCGTTAAAGAGTAAAAAAAAAAATAATCGTATCGCTCCCAAGTGTACGAGATTTGAAATTCCTCGTCGGCTACACTTTGGTGCAGTTTCCTAAGACATAAGTATTTGAAAATAATAAAAATTCCCTGGAGAATATCAGTGGATCAACCTGTCAGACATCCAGGATATCACTTTTTCCTTTCGGCGGCATTAGCTGAATTTGTGCCTACGAGGCAATTATAATTAGGGAAACTCGAAAGTTCCTGAAGAATGTCAAGGTACGAATTGGTAAGGGCCCTAGGAGGTCGAGTATTAAAATACAAATCGCGGTTAATTATTTGAACCCCGACAATTCGAGAACTTTTTTTTTATAACCGTTCATCATCTTATATTTCAGATGAAATCACATTTTCAGTATTCCGTACACCCACGGAGTGTCCAGACTGTTTGTAATTAGCTTCGGTCATATTTATTCAATATTTTTATCGACTCCTCGCCATCTGCATAATAATTTGTTAACTTTCTTATTTTTAGTTCTTATTTTTATTAATAGATTGCGCTTCTTTTTTTTTCTCTCTGGGACATTTTCCGTTTTGGGACATTTGCAGGCAGTCTACATTATACATTAATGATATATAGATATATCACCAATAATAATTTCAACCCCGATTATAAATAAACCCGATTAAAAAAAAAACTGGCTCTTACGAACCGATGACTTTCAATGTGAACTAAAGTGGTGCAAGCTAGAAGTGGCTATTTTTTTTTTTTTCTTTGCTATCTTTTTGGTCAAATATATATATACAGTTTTTCAATCCGAGATATTAATAATTCAGAATTAAATTAGTATTGCTAGTATGTCTATCTATATATTGTGAATAGATTCACTTAAGACTGAGCTGAATTTTATAACGGATTTGAAAAATCTTGGATTGAAAAACTGTTCCTTCATCTCTAAAATTCAAGGCAGATAGGAGACCAGGTATTAATGACAACTAGTGTACTGGTCAATGATAGATTGATTAATCTCTATATATTCTTATTCGTCCTTTTTTTTTACATATTCTGATAGATAACTCGAATTGCTTTCAGTATAATATTATGGTTCGGAATTTTTGATCAATTTGACGGCAAGTACATGCCGACTTCAGACATGTTAATATTTTCTGGACTATAATATGAATTTAAATATAATACAAGTTGTTGGAAACTTTTTATACCCTCATAGCTATATTGGCTGAAAATTGACAGAAAGTTACGGTTAGAATTTGACGTCAAATTAAGTACAACTTGATTAAATTGCATTTTAATTCGGATAGTAAACTTACGTCAAATTGTATAGCAAGTTGTATATAAATTGTCACAAACGGAAAATCCCAAAGTTGACAGATATTTGACGACAAATTTAAGGAAACTTTTGCAGAGTAAACTTTTGCTAAGGAATTTGTGCTATTAGGGTATTTGTAGTTGGTTGTAGTATTTTTACCGGATATAATACTGCCGTGAGATGGTAACCTGCTATTTTACCTAACACTTAGCTATTGCGCAGGCGTGAATACGTGATGCTCAAGTATTAAGTTAAAACCGTCAAAACCGTTAAGACTTAATAAATCACAAAAAAGAAGAAAGCAAAATTTTTATTTTAAATAAATTTGTTAAAGTCCAAGAAGAAAATCCTAGTAAGTATTAACCATTATAAGAATATAAATTTTATCGTTATAAATAAATATTAGGGTTATGATGACAATAAAATATAAATTATATTTATTTGCTTCCTTTACTAGTTTGTAGGTTACGAACATGGAAATAGATGATGATGCTGCATTCTTGGAGGATCTGTTGAACAATGTTGATTTACAAGGAAATCGGAGAGCTCCAAATCCTCTTCCTGATCCTCCTAACGTCAATGTTGATCTCGACCCTAATGCCCCTGAATTTATTCCGGACAATGCCATTCAAAATCAACGACCAGCTCATGTTGGTAATAATAATCACGTTGGTGGAAGACAAAACAACCTTCCTGCCCCTGCAGTGCCTGAAATTATTGATAATAGAGGAGTTGATCATGAACAGCCACTGGATCGTGGTCAGCAAGTTGATGAACAGAGACGCCAACGTTTACACGCGATAATACAGCAATCTGAGAATCAAGCTGCTAGAGCACGCCAAGCGTACCTTAATTTGTACGGACAGTTTGATAATCCAGCCGGACATCAAGGTAGAGATCGTCATATCGCGAATTATGATAGGCAGCCCGAAGAACGCGCACAGAATCACCTAGAAAGAGACCAAGTACCAGATTATGAACGCCAAAACCGCAATTTCGATGGACCAAACAGGAATAATCTTGGACCACAACGAAACAGAGGGGGAAGATACCAACGAGAACGTGATGCGGCGTAAGTCCTAAATTTATAATCTAAGTCAATTTATAATTTAATAGTTACAATATTTACAATTTTATATACTAGTTTCTTAAATATATATGTACAATTTTTTTTTTTTTTATTATGTACAGATACTGGAGAGGACGTTTTTTCCAAATCCGAAACCAGAGCAAAAGTGTCAAAAACTTTTTGTTCCATGACAAATATTAAATAGTATGCAAAGTTAAAAACTATCACTTAAAAAGCTAAAAACTAATTATTAAAAACTTAAAAACTATTAAATAAAAAAAATAAAATATTACTCTTAAGTTTCAGTATCATAATTATCTACAATATTAAATATATAACGCGTTGTGAAGAGTTATGAATACTCAGTTATACTCCTGAGATTTTTATATTAAATACCATAATAATAAGATAACTACGTATATTGTTATAGTTATGTAAGTTATTTAATTTAATAATAAATACACGTTTCTTTGCTATAAAATTTATTTTTTTTTAAATATTGACGCTCAAATAACGTATGCGCAAAAACAGCGCGCATCTACATCTGCGCATGCGTGAAAAAGATTTTTTAACGAAACTTGTTAGCGGATGCTTATGACAGATCCTCATGACACAAATGTATTCATGATCCAGATCCCGATGATTTAGATCCAGAATATCAAAATTCTCATAAAACAGATTTCCGATGATACGGATAATCAACGACCCACCCTGATAGCCAGAGTTGCGACTAACTTGACGTCAAGTTGTTGACAACTTTTAGCTTTTGTAACTGTTGACTACAAGTTTCCTAGAAAGTTGGCGACAATCTACTGCCGTAACCCGTTGACAACTTTCTAAGAAACTTGAAGTTAACTCTCCGTCAACTAATGTAATGCCAACTCTCTCAGAAAGTTGCCATCAACTTATAGAAATGCCAACTTTTGCTGCCAACTTGGCTATCAAGGCAAATCCCAATGACACAAGTTGACTCTCTTACTTACCGACCGTAAGTCTTAAATCAAGAAGAAAATGTTAAATTCAAGATTTTCTATGGAATTTCTTAGACGGTAGCGAATCCTACTTTTCTATAAATTTTCTATGGGTTTTCTTAGACCGTGACGTGCTCATTTTTTTTTTTAGAATTTCTGTAGTTATTCTATAAAAATCCTTGGAAATTTTATAGAAATTCTTGAATTCATCCTGATAGCTACCTTAACCGTGAATTAACAACAAAATACTGCCGTATTCTATAGGCAACTTAAAGGAAAGTAATGGAGAGCTAGCAGTTACCTTTAAGTTGACAGTAAATTGTCTGTAAACTTGAATTCAATTTGACTACTACTGTTACTGTCAGACAATGACGTTAAGTTGTTTGAAAGTTTCACTTCAAATTGACAGCAAGTTTTTCCGTCAAGTTTCATAGCAAGTTGTATATTAAGGTCGCCTAACTGTCGTCAAAAACAGAAAAGTCCGAAGTTAACGGACATTTGACGAAAAATTCAAGGTAACTTCTAAGTAAACTTTTGCTAAAACAAATTGTGCTAGTAGGGTCTCCATTACTGGACTCGATCGAAACGCCAACTACGGTGAAATATTCATACTCAACGACCGTAAATCACCCTTTATAGCCATATATAACCTTTACTGCAAGTTGACTGAAAGCTACAGCTGCTGTTAGAAATCAAATTAACAGCAAAGAGTTGATGTTCGACTAGTTGACAGCAACTGTCCCACAACCTTCTGTTAAATTAGAAGTAAATTTTATTCCTTATAAATATTTAGCTCACTAATCTATACTGCCGTCCCGGGTAAAAAAAATTATATATAGTTCAATATAATCATATAGAATTTTATATAATTATATATGATTTATGTAGAATTATATATGATTCATATAGAATTATATATAATTATACAGAATTATATATAATCATAAAGAATTATATATAATTATATATAACGTTGAGAAAAAATCGCAGCTGATTATATATAATCATATATGATTATATACAACTATATATAATTGTACATGATTATATATAATTATATATAACGCTGAGAAAAATCACAGATGGTTGTAGATAATTATATATAGTTATATACAATTACGTATAATTGCATATAATTATATATAATTATATATGATCATCTGTGATTTTGTCTCAGCGTTATATATAATTATATATATGAACATATAATTCTATATGAATCATATGTAATTCTATATAAAAATAGAAAAGAGAAAAAAATAACTTGGGAGTGAAGATATATACATATATGTAAATATGGGTGTTTCATAAAAAAAAAAAAAAAATTTTTTTTCTTTTGTAGCAAGCAAAAATTGAAAGTATAAATAAAAATAAAAATTTTGGTACCAATCTGAGCTCTTAATAATGATATTAAGGTTTGTCTCAATCCATTTTTCTATTTTCCGTTTGAATAACACAAGAAAAAAAAATTTTTCTTTTTTTGAATTTTCTAGCTCACAAACCAATCAACGGATTTTTAATAACAATAAATATTTTTGTAGGAAATTCAACGCTCTACAAAAAAAGTCTCTTATCATTTTTTTATAAATCGTATTCAAAAGTTCTTTAAGCTTCAAGTCAAATTTATAGTAAATTTTGAGATTTTTTTACTTTTCCGGCGATTGTATCAGTCTTATCAAAAAATATCGTAGGAACTGTTTTGTAGATAATTTTATTCCTTACAAATTATTACAAACAAAGTTTTTCGAAATCCCGCATTGTTCACAAGTTCTTTTTTTTTCAATGTCAAACTCTTAAAATGCTTGGATTTATCAAAAAATGATAAGAGACTTTTTTTGTGGAGCGTTCAATTTCTTACATAAATATTTATTGTTAACAAAAATCCGTTGATTGGTTTGTGAGCTAGAAAATAAGAAAAAAAATCAATTTTTAACAATATTAATTTTCTGAACTTAAATGTCAACGAAAAGTAAACTTGATTTTTCGTTGATATTTAAAACCCTTTGACTTTGTTCGCGTTCATTTAACATATGTATGATATCGAATACTTTATGTAGGAAATTTAATTTCCTACAAGACCTAGCTTGTCATTATTTAAAAAAAAATTTTCTGATAGAATAAAAATGAAAAATAACAAAAAATAATTTAACACTGAGGAAACCAAATTTTTGTCGATGTTTGACGCTCCGTAACTTTTTCCCAGTTTGTTTGACGTACATATTGTATCAGCACTTTTTTTAGAGAATTTTATTTCCTACGAAATTATACCAGGTGGAATTTGGAAAAAAAATTTTTCATAGTCGTAATAACGAAAAACTAAAATGAAAAATTTTCGTGTGTATTTTAAATGGGAAAGAAGACCCCCATATGTGATAGTTCAAGTCTAAAGATATCTGGCTAAAATTAGGTGAAGTTTTTTTTTATAATATAAAGTAACTTTTGGGCCCATAAGAGTTAAAAAAAGAAGTATTTATTTTTTTTCGGGACACCCCAATATATATGTACGTAGGAGAGGGAAGTCACCGGTGCTATAAGCAGCAGCGGAAGTAGTTCGGTGCTCGCCACGATATCGCGCTCACTACTTGTAGTGTGTCTCTAGTAGGAAACTTATTTCAAAACTGTTAAATTCCAAACTTGAGGCTATTCTGGCCCGGGTATTCCTCCGTTATTTGGCAGAGTGAAAAGTACCTTTTTTGATGGTAATATAGTACATCAGGAGACACGGTAGTGTCTCGCGCCAAGTACACGTTCAAATCAAACACATGTATATGTGTGAAGTGTCATGGCGCGAGCCTACCGTGTATCTATACCGGAGACAAAGAGGTTTTTAGCTCTCATTTTTAAAAACTTTTTTAAAATAATAAATTTTCAGAAAATTTTTTCTCTATTCGAAAGATAATTGATTGTTCGTCTCAAAATTATAAGACTTTATCCATTTTAGTTATGAGAACTAATTTAAATAATTAAATTAGGCCTGCATATACTATAGCACCCCCAATTTAGACACTTTTACAAATTTTTTCATGCGTTAGGGGCACTGCCAGAGAATAAAAAGTTATAAGAAATGTCACGATTCAGTTAAACATCGAAATTTTTTTATAGCGATGATTCATTCTTGCGCCACCAGTGGTGCTTCAGTCTGTATTTTTTGCTATAGTTTTATTGAGTTGAATGGAAATTCTGATTTAAATTTCATTTCAAACAATCTGTAATTAAATCATCGATTAAATGATCAATCGAATACAAGAACGTTTTAGATTTCAATGATCTAAATAAATATGAATAAATCCTTGTTAATATCTAAAAAGAATTTTTTTTTTTATTCATTTCACATTCAAAGTTTACTTTTATTTTTGTAATCTTTCCTGATTTTGCATGTATATATATATATATATATATATATATAAATGTATATATATGTATATGTATATTTATTATTTGTATTTATTATTTGTTTTATGACACAAAAATATTATTTGTGGGTTGCTAACATTTTCTTTATTATTTTTCTTAAGTTTTATCTAATTAAATCCGCTAGGTGGTATCAAAATCGTGTAATTTTGCGCGATGACGGATACAGATGTTGTTATTGGCCGTCTTTGGCTGAACTAAGTCCTGATTTATAAACTCCTCTAATAGCCACTTTAGCTTGATATTGACTGTAATTTCACATTGAAATTGTCTGAAATTTGCTGCCCTATAGCAGAAAGAAAAATTTACGAGGAATTTTTACTTAATTTAGAGGTAACTTTTGACGAAACAAAAAAAGTCGGTAATGTTCATTTTTACTATTTGAGAAGGTAAGCAAATTTATAAACAAAAATGTCTGCAATTTGACGGTAAGAAAATACTCGACAAATTTTCAAGTCAAATTAACACTAAATTGACATAAAATTTGCCTGAAAATTAACGACAACTTTTTTCTAGTCGACTTTTGAAGTAACTTTGCATTTCAATTCGGGTAGTAAATATACATGAGATGCACATGAAGATTACTGCAAAACATGAATAAAAGTTTCTTTGAATTTTTGGTTAAATGTCTGTTAATTTCGGGCTTCTTCGTTACTGACGACAGCTTTTATACAAGCAATTTATGTTTTTCAAGTTCACTCATTGAATGATAGGTGGAGGCACTTGAGGCCACTGACGACGTAACTACTTTTTTGAATTTTTTGTCAAATATTCTTCAACTTCGGGCTTTTCTATTCTTGACGACAATTAGTATACAACTTTTGAAGTGAATTTGCATTCTAATTTGGTTAGTAAATTTACGTCAAATTGTATAGCAAGTTGTATACAACTTTTTGTGCTGCGTGCATTCTAATTTGGTTAGTAAATTTACGTCAAATTGTATAGCAAGTTGTATACAACTTTTTGTGCTGCGTCATTCCAATCTTAGCGGCAACCCAGAAAACCAAAGTTTCAGCTAAGAAATTGAAATTGAAATGAACTTTTAACATTTCAATGTAATAGATAGATAGAGTATACATAAAAAGTATTAGTTTAACTTGTTAGCTCTCTTATACGTAAAATAGCTTATCAATGAGACGGAATCAAGACTAATATTTAACTTAAGTTTATATGTAATTTTATGTGTGAGAGAGCAAAAAGTTGAAATAAAATTTTTTATGGGTACTAGATGTCACCGAGATGTCAAATCTTTTCTATCAATTTTCGAGTTAAAATGTTCATCACCGAGAGAGTTCTCGTCTGTTTTAATGTGACTGTTGGTTTAGCTCAACTGGTCATTGAGGTGCATTTGATACTTTGGTCAGAAAGTTGATGTCAATTGGTTGCTATCAAGGTGTAGACAGGTGGTCATGAAATTTTTCCAGTTATTGAAACTGCATGTTGACTACAATTGTTACTAACTTTCCCAGAAAGTTGACAACAATCTACTGTCACAACCTCTCCCTAACTTTCTGAGAAAATAGAAGACAATTTTTCATTAACTTATGGAATATTAACTTTTGCCACCAACTTTCTTAGAAAGTTGGCAAATAGTTATCGTCAACTTATGAACATGCCAATTTTCTCAACCAACTTGGCGACAATTCGCTGCAGCAGGTTAGCTTGCTGCCAGTTTGGCTATCAGGGCTATTGTCAAATTTGTCATCATTCTGTGATACCAACATTGAGAGTAAATAACTCTAACGGTAAAAACTATAGATTACCATACGAGCTGACAGTTCAATTGATCCATTTATCGATGTTAATTTTATGAGTTGCGCGCCAAAAAAAAAAATAACTAAAACAATGGAATAACAATGTAACTATGAGGGGCTGGTCAACATTACTTTGCTAGCAACAAACGCGTAAGTACACTGTTCTTTTCTATTTTTAACTTTGAACATTCAAATATATTTTCATAATTCTGAAAGTGGCAGACAATTAAATAATTGTTTTTTTTTAAATAGTTAACTAAAATACTTATGAAAAAAACTTGTATCAATTATATGTCACAAACTTTCATCTATCTATTTACTTACATCAACTTATGCTTATTAGAAAATAAACAAATGTCTAATGTCTGCTATTTTCACTATTATGCATATTTGAAGTAAAATAATAATATTTAAGCAAAGACACAAAAATTTGTTAATTATTAATTATTTATTTATTTATTTATTTACAGAAAACTATGAGCAACAGGGAAAATTTCAACGGTAAGTACACTCGTTGTCATTCAATTATTCAACATAGGGATAGTTAGATTCATACATATATAAATATATATATATATATATATATATATATATATATATATATATATATATATATATATATATATATATATTAGAATATAAGACTGCCTTGGCTTAAGAATTATTTAAGAGGCAAAAAATTATTTTTTGCCAAGACAGTTTTATTTTCCGTTTGTATAAAGTTATGTACATTTATTTATATATATTTTTAAACATACGGAAAATAAGATTGCATTGGCCGAAGAAAATTTTTTTTCAAACAAATAATTCTTAAGTCAAGGCAGCTTTTTATTCTGCATGTATATATATATATATATATATGTGTGTGTGTGTGTGTGTGTGTGTGTGTGTGTGTGTGTGTGTGTGTGTGTGTGTGTGTGTGTGTGTGTGTGTGTATATATATATATGAACTTATCAACGTCAATTTTGAAATTTATTAATCCTATTAATTGATGGGCTTTTTTTTCAGAAGAAAGGGAGCTCATTGAAGCTCGAGCGGCTGCTGATGCAGCCATCCAGGCGTACAATAGGTTGGCCCGTGGACGTGCCCAATGCTACTATCAGCCACCTTTTCCACAGGGCAACCTAAATTACCGGCAGCTACCGCCACCACCACCACCACCATCACCACCGCACCAGCCAGCGGGAAATAGAGGAGGGGTGCCGGGTGCAGCTAACATAGCTGTAGCCGACATACCCCTTCCAGCAGCAGCAGCGGTAGTCCCACCAGTAGCTCCAACAGCAGCTCCAGCAGCAGCAGCTCCAGCAGCGCTTCAAGCAGCAGCGGCTCCAGCAGCGCTTAAAGCAGCAGCAGCTCCAGCAGTGCTTCAAGCAGCAGAAGCTCAAGCAGCAGCTCCATCGGCAGTTGGTATGTATAAGGCCTGTACTTTGCTATAGCACTTCTGTTAGAACTCATTCATTCTTATGAAATTTTTATGAGGATTTATGAGAATCTGTTGGCTTTATGAGATCTTTACACATGTTATTCTTTCTTCTTAGATTTAAAATAATCTAAACATTTGATTTGCTTTTCAGATATTCCAAATCGATGGGCCGCTGGAGGAGTAGCCAGGGGACGGACAGGACGGTACCGTGGTTCAAAGAAAAATTGGAGGGGCAATAGAGGCGGCCGCGGGAGAGGGACGATGATTAAAAATTATTACATGTATTAATAAAAATAATAATAAAATAAAACTATAACTTAAATAAAAAAAAAGCAAAAATCGACTTTTTTTAATTAAAAATTTTTTTTTTACGCTTAACCTATTTAACAAACAAAAACTTTATTTTCAATCAATTGGGGCTTGTTTTGAAAGATTTGGGAATGTAATTTTATTATGAAGGAGTCATTAATTATTAACTAGTCTTCAGTAATAAAATTATATTCTTAAATCTACACAAATGATTCCCAATGAATTAAAAATAAAATTATTGTCTGTTTCTTAGAGAAGTAATTTTTTTAATTACTTTGAAAATTTATATCGATAAATACATCAATTGAACTGTCGGCTCTCGTGATAATCTAGTTGTTACCATTAGAGTTGCTTACTAAAAATGTTTTTGGTATTACAAAATTACCTTGTATTTGGCAACAGCCCTGTTAGCCAAGCTGGTGGCAATTTACTGCAGCAACTTGTTGCCGAGTTGGTTGAAAAAACTGGCAGTTCTATAAGTTGACAGCAACTGGTCGCCAACTTTCTGAGGAAGTTCGTAGAAATGGTAGGCATCCATTAGTTGACGAAAAGTTGCCTTCAAATTTTCAGGAAGTTGGCAACGGGTTGTAGCAGTAGATTGTTGTTCACTTTCTGGAAAAGTTGACCACTTTCTGGAAAAGTTGATAACAAGTTGTAGTCAACCTAATCTCATTTAATTGACATTAACGTTCTGACCATAAAGTTTTGCTGTCAGGGAAATCGTTGGCAATTCGAATCAGTAAATTTTTAACAACGATTTCATGCGTGAACAAACATCATTTCTGATAGCCACCATAAACGCAAGTTAACTTCTAGCTACAGCCGTATTCTAAAGCCAACTTAAAGGAAAATGTGGGAGAACAAGCAGTTGAGGTTAAGTTGACAGTAAACTGTCCGTTATTTCAATTCAATTCGACTACAAGTGTGACTATCAGACAATGACATTAATTAAGGCTGGGCCGCACCTAACGAAATCCCGAATTTAAGAATTCTAATTATTTATTAACTAATTATCATAACAGCAATTTTCTTGGCTTCCGACTAAAAGCAAAAGACGAACTTCCTCGGAAGATTTTCATCATCCAAGTCCCATAAATATTCAAAAAGTAATTAGAATTCTTAAATTCGAGATTTCGTTAGGTATGGCCGAGCCTTAAGTTGATATTTCCAACTTTTTGCTTTCAAATTGTAGGCGAATTTGGGCAGCAAATTTCGGTAATTTAAATTATCAAATTACTGTCAGTTCCAAGCTAAAGTGGCTATCCGTAATCTAATTTCTGGTCACAAATTAACGTTTAGTCTAGAATTTTATCAGTCACAACTAGCTAGATGATTGGACGCAATCATTTTTTGTAAATGATTGAAAAATATATTTTTCTTTCCGTATTCTTATCTCGTAGTGTTTTTCAAGAAAATGGCGGTTTAAAAATTTTGATGTATATAAGTTATAAAGGCATTGGTAAGATGTCCCCATAATCGTGACGATCCGTCAATTTACGTACAGTCCACTGACGATCTTGTGACCATGACGTGACGGTAAAAAATGACCTGACCGGTCTAACTCGCATTAGTAGTCAATGGGCGTGTTCGGCCGAATTAAGTCCCGAGTAAACTTACTTTCGAATTGCGGCTCTTCTCTGGCGTTAACTTTCTCAGAAAGTTGGCGGTAACTTGTAGCCAAAAAATGCAAAAGCTAAAGTTGTCGACAACTTGTCGTCAAGTTGGTCGCCAACTAATGAATACCAACTTTTTGACGAGCAACTCATGTTATCAGGGTTAACGGTAAATAAAAACACTTTACAATTTTCCAAGTCAAATTAACAATAAATTGACATAAAATTTGCTTGAAAATTGACGACAACTTTTTTCTAGTCGACTTTTGAAGTGAATTTGCATCCTAATTCGGGTTGTAAATTGAGGTGAAATTGTAGAGGAAGTTGCTTACAAATCATCGAAAAAAACGGAAAAGTCCGAAGTTAACGGAGATTTGACAAAAAATTCAAGGAAACTTTTGTAAGTAAACTTTTGCTAAAGCAAACTGTGCTATTAGAGAAATTTTCTCCGGTTATGTCCTCAGTGGCCTCAAGTGCCTCCACCTGTTAATCAATGAGTGAACTTAAGAAATATAAATGGCGCGCATTTAACTTCCATTTGATTCACATATTGAGATCTTACAATATTTATTGCATCTTATCAATAATTAGTCGAAAATTTGAATAACCGATCAATTTATTAAATAGTTATTAAATTATATATTTTTTAGATTATAAGAAAGTTAGAATAAATAGATCAATTAATCATTATTTGTATTCGAAATAATATAAACATAGTTTGAGTGGTTTTGGAATGCTTCCTGTCACCCGATATCTAAAACCTAAATGAGTTCCTCAGTTGAAAGTTTGTCCAAAACTTGACGTCAAATTTTCCTAAAACGTTCAATTCAGAAATTTGACGGACAAGCGCGGTTGCCATGATTGCGACAAGTTTTTTTCGTGAAAACGACCTCTATAGTTAGTTATAACGTTAATTACAACAACACGCTATCCTAACCTGTGACTCTCTACATTAAATAATATTTTTTTATTATATCTGTGAAAGATAAATTGTGAATATTTAAAGTTATCATTGTAATTATTATTAATATTCCATATTAATAATTTTTTATAATTATTAATTTTGAATAATAATCACAATCATCCAAAAAAATTTGCTAATTAAGTTGCAATTTTGGATTTTAATAATTATTATTCATATTCCATATTAATAATTATCAATTTTGAATAATAATTATAATCATTCAACCACATTTGCAACTAAGTTTAAATCTTGGATTTAAATATTAATATTTTCATTAGTTTAAAGAGTTTAATAATTAGAAAAAATTTTTCTCAAACTTATTGATTGATTTTAAAAAGATTGTCTATTGTGCGACACCAAAAAAAGAGTCTGCTGTGCGACTCAATAGAAATTGTCAGCTGTGCGACACTGAATAATAGTCTGCTGTGCGACTGAAAAGAAATTGTCTGCTCTGTGACATCAAAAAAGAGTCTGCTGTGCGACTCAATAGAAATTGTCAGCTGTGCGACACTAAATAATAGTCTGCTGTGCGACTGAAAAGAAATTGTCTGCTCTGCGACATCAAAAAAGAGTCTGCTGTGCGACTCAATAGAAATTGTCAGCTGTGCGACACTGAATAATAGTCTGCGGTGCGACTGAAAAGAAATTGTCTGCTGTACGACACTTAAGAATAGTCTGCTGTGCTACTCATTAATTTATTTGAGTCTATATTTAATATAATTAGATTTTGAAGAAATATATGCTATTTCATTTACATATTTTTATTAATCTTGAGTGATTTAATTAATTTAATAAATAAATATTTTTTTATTTATATTATTAATAATTATTTAGCTGATTTATTCTAAGCCATTTCCTAATATTAATAAAGCAATATTTTTATTTAACGAATAAATTTTATTTATTATCTTTATTTTTCCAACTCCTTTTCACCAAACATGCAACCATTAAATCAACAAGATTTTTCTATCATAATTAATAATGGTTTATTGGAAGATCATCATATTGATTATTTCGCTTTTCTTCTTCATGAACAATTTAGGTATCCATTTTTAGAAAGTTGGTATGTTCAATATCCAGAATTAATTAGTGAATTAGATGCTAATACAGCTCATATTCATATACTGCATAGCCGTGATACGGCGTATGATTATAATGCAAATGATGAATATGGTACTGATCATTGGGTTTGCTGTTATTATGATGCAAAAAAAATTTATATTTTTGATTCAGCGAAAAAAAATATTCTTCACAAAAATCATAAAATTGTTCTAGAAAGATTTTACCCCAAATTTGTATTTAATGATAGTACGATTGAATTTCCTGATGTACAAGCGCAGCCAAATAATTTTGACTGTGGTGTTTATTCGATAGCATTCGCTACGTCTTTAGCTTTGGGCGAGTGGCCAGTAATAAGTAATTTTCTTTATGATCATAATAAAATGCGCCCACATTTGATTGGAATATTCCAGAAAAAGATTATCTCTGGTTTTCCAAAAACAATTAACAAACCAGTTACGCATAAAGTGTATTCAACAATTACGAATAAATGCAATCTACAAATCGACAGTGATTCTACATTAAAATCGGTAAAAAGCGAAAATAATTTTCAAAAAAGAAATTTAAAGATTCATGAATATGCCCAATCAACGAAGCCAATGAATAATAATGACAAGCAATATAAGAAAAATTTGAATATTAAATCTGATTCGTTAAAAAACGATAATAATTCTAAACGAAAAAAACTAAAGATTCCCGAATGTGATCAATCAATGAAGCCAATTCTTAGTAATAATAAGCAATCCAGACAAAATTTAAATATTAAAGATGGATCGTTAAACAACGATAATAATTTTAAACGAAAAAAATTAAAGATTCGTGAATGCAATCAATCAATAAAGCCGATTCTTAGTAATGATGAGCAATCTAATACAAATTTAAATATTAAAGATGAAAATTCGAACAATAACTGTCAACTTCAGCAACAATTAAATTGTCATAAGCAGTCATTAACGAATTCACTCAAAAGAAAAATAGAAATTACAGCATTAAAGCAATTAGCACCATCAAAACGTAGAAAAACTAAGAACAAGAATACTTTACCGCTAATGCATGAAAACTATTTAAATATGGTGTTAAATGGAGATCAACTACAAGATGAACACATCTATCAATTTAAATTAATCTTAGCTAGTTGTTCAAATTATAATCATCGTGACACACTGTATTTAGCAAGGCCTGAAAAAATTGTTCCTGTTCCACGACTTGAAAAACACATTCAAATATTATATAGCAACGATAAACATTGGATATGTACATATTATGACACAAAAAAAATTTATATTTATGATTCTTTAAATAAATTTTCATTAAATAATGATCAAAAAATTTTTTTACAAAAATTATATCCATACTTAGATATTAATTTAGCATCATCAGTTGTGTATCTTAAAGTACAGAACCAACCAAATGGTAGTGACTGTGGTGTGTTTGCTATTGCTTTTGCAGTATCTTTATTATATAAACAAAAACCAGAGAATATTGTCTATAATCATCGTCTTATGCGCTCACATTTATTCACAATATTTCAAATGAATGTGCTAAAATCATTTCCAACTCTTAATAATACCGATTCATCCGGACATAAAACTTTAAACCAAATAAAAATTGCCGAGAGTAGAGCTCTCCGTTCCCGTATCCGTAGAGAAAATTTTAAAATTGCAAAAAATGATGTGTCTCAATCATTATTAGATAATAAACAAAATGAGTTATTGGATTTGAATGAAAAAATAATTCGAACAGAACCTATTTCAAATCTAAATGGGGACAATTTAATTTCTGTAGGGCCGGAAACTTCAGATTTTCTTGACAAAGTTACTGCCACAGAGCCGATGATTGTTAATATTAGTCAAAATGATTGTACGACAAATTTCGATGCAACAACTAACGTTCCTAACAACAAAAAAAAATTCAAAAGACTAAAAATTGATCATTGTTATAGTACTACTAATAAAATTTCACTAAAACAAAAAGTGACTGCTGCCAAAAAAATTGTCGCAAAATATTGTCGGAGTGATATGAACAAAAGTTACATAAAAATGAAATTATCTACTGAAGAGTGTATTAAGCGACTAGTGTTAGTCATGGACATAAACAATTCAGTTGAGAAGTATTTAGAGTGTCAATTAATTATTAAATGGTGTATGTGTCAAAGGAAAAATTACATGAATATATTAACATAATACGTTACGAAAATTAAGAAATAAAACTGAATACCATCTTTTAAATTTAAATTCTAATTCGATAAAAGATATAAACAACTACCAAAATATGTGTGGTAAGTCACTTCATTATCAATCCACTGAACCATATTATTATGATACATCATATTCATTTGATACTTTACAGAATCAAAGTATTGCCATGAATTTATTAGGCCAGTCTGTGAATATTTTACCATTAACAAAAGACAAAAAAGTTGGGAAAAAATGGCATTGCAATAGCTATTGTCGAACAAATTTGGAAGTATATATATCAACAATATGAAAACTTTTTGGAAACCTTGAAAACGAAAAATTTAAACAATTTTACGCAATTTTTAAATCTACTATTTTTGAATCATTCAGTTGATAAATTAGGCCATTACCACTTTTGTCCATCTCATTTTCCTTCTGTAAGGTATATTAAACGACTTATATATAGAATGAGAGAAATCCTGAATAAATTAAGTAAATTGGATAAAGCACTGGAAACCGCGGACTTAAACTTTTTAATAAGTACAATGAATAAAATGAAAGAAGAAGGAAAATTATTAGATAAAGAACAAGATGAATCATGTTTGAACGAAGATAAAATTCAAACTGAATTTAAATCAGCATTTGCAGCCTTTACAAAGCGGTCCTTGGAATTACCTCGCTACAAATGCATATCCTGTCAAAAATTATGTTTTTTAAAAAATGTCAATAATCTGAGTAAAATGCGTAATCCGATGTCAGGTGAAATATGGGATAATTTAACTAATTTCATTAATGAACAAGATCCGAGTTTGAGCAGTAATTTTATTTGTTCTTATTGCTTATTGAAAATTCGCTCAAAAATGTTACCTCCGACTTGCATATTAAATAATATGTATGTCAGAACAATGCCAAATGAAATAGTTACATTGAATGATTTTGAAAAAATTCTTATTCAACGAGCGAAATCATGTCAAGTAGTTCAAAGATTAGAAACGGTTGCTAAAAAAAATTTACCTCATACTATGCGAATACAGAAACTAAAAGGTCAAATATTCCATCTTCCTTTACCCATAGAAGAAACGTTAAAAAGAATTTGTTCTACGACGGATCCAATAAACATGAATCACGAATTATACATTGTAGTTCGTAGTATACCTACAAAATCAAAAACCATATGGGAAAATTTGGTTAACTTAGAAAAAATTTTTAAAACATTAATATGGTTGAAGAAGAATAATGTTCTTTACGCTCAAATCAAATTACCAGAATGTTTCAATAATTTACGTGATTGGCTAGATAAGAAAAATATTGAATTTCATATCAAAGCTAGTGAAGATAAAAATTACGTGAATGAAATTAATATTGAAAATATTGAAACTTCTGAACCTAATGTGAGTGTTGAAAATGCTGGTGAAGAAGACATGGCAATTGATGACACTATAAATACAAAAAAAAATAACATTGGAGTAGAAGAGCAAAAAAAAAAATTAATATCAATCAAAATAGAAGTCTATCTTTATCAACAATGCAAGTTGTTCAAGATCATTCCTATAGTAATTCATTGCGATCAATGCGAGAAGATATTGATCAAGATCATAGCTACACCAAAGTATCTTTATCTACACACGAAAATATTGTTGAAGATCACTGCGATAATAAGTTAACTTCATTAGTAAACGACGATAAAGATATGAATGAAAAAATTAAAGTTGATGAAATGAAGGAGTGTAAAGATACTCGACAGCGAGCTATGTTAACTCCAGTATCAGATCCAGATGGATCGCAATATGCCCATTGCACTATATATCCTCTTCATGATAAAAGAATTAACGACTCCTCAACGAATATGTATCAAATGTTGAAAGTCAATGATAAAGCATTAGATAACCGAATGAAAACACTCGATTTACAATGTTTTCCAGATTTATACCCTTATGGTAAAAATGGTCAATATGAAGACAGAAAAGTACCTGTATCTTCTTTTGAATACATCAAAGCAAGATTAATGTCAGCCGATCCACGTTTTCGTTTAAATCAACAATATCTTTTCTATTTACTGAATGACTCTAATATTCGGCAACTTGGTCAAGGTATTTTTCATACATTGAATGTTACAAATCCTCGTGAAAAATATACAGCTGAAGGTTATTTAAAGCATTTGAAAAGTGGTCAACTTGAAGCAAATTTAACAACTCTTTTTGCTCGACTTCGGAATTCAGAACAATTTTGGAGTAAACCTAAAAATAATTTACATTGTATGTCACGTTACTATGGCCCTGCAACATGGTTTTTGACAGTGAGTCCTGCTGAATGGCTTTGGGATGATTTAATAGAATATGTAAAAGAAGTAAATGCACCACGTTTCGACAAGTTATCTGCTAGCGCAGTGATTGCAGCAGACCCAGTATCAGTATCAAGGTTTATAGACAATAAATTTCAAGCTGTTCTTGACTTTATTTTGTCGGATAGTCAACCTCTTGGTAAAATAAGCCATTACTTTTGGCGACGGGAATATCAAGGTAGAGGAATTCAGCATTTTCATCTTATACTTTGGGTGGAAGGTGCCCCAATCATTGGTTTAAATACAAATGAAGAAGTTGCTGAATTTATAATGAAATATGTAACTTGTAAGTTACCTAACAAAAGAACTTCACCAACACTGCACAGACGTGTGGCTACACATCAACAACATCATCATAATAGCTATTGCTTACGAACGAAAAAACCAAAATCAGGTAGAGTTATTAAATCTTGTCGATTTGGATTTCCACGACCTACTACTGATCATTTTGTACTTCGTGACGTTGCTACTTCAGTAGCTGGACGTAGAAATTTAAGAAACAAAAGTCGGCTTTACGATCTTCCTCGTACTGATATTGAAGCTAACATTAATGATTATAATCCGTCAATTTTATGTGTATGGGAAGGAAACATGGATTTACAGTTTATTGGAGAAAAATCGACGTTACTGACACATTATGGGACTAAATATGCTACAAAAACAGAAACTGCTAAGACATCAGAAACAATCGACGAAATTGTTTCAACTAAATCGAAAACAGTAGACGAAAATAAGTCAACTAAAACTCTACCTCAGCTTTTATGGAGTATAGGATTTCGTAGTTTAAATCATCGAGAAATTGGAGCTCTAGAAGCTGCAGACACCTTGCTGGGTATTTCTTTGTATGGAACAGATTCAGACACAGTTATCAGATGGTTGGATGTTCGAATGATAAGAAACAGAAAATTAAAGACAAAAGATGAAATTGAACAATTGGAAAAACTTAATCCTAAATCTACCGATATATTTTGTCCTTCATGGATAGATAATTATTATCCTAATCGCCCTAAAGAGTTAGAAGGTGTATGTTTATATGATTTTGCTAGATGGTACGACACGGTTAAAACTGAGCCAAAAAATAATATCACTGAATATTACGAAATAGGTCCATCATTATATTTAAAACGAAGGACGCGAGGTTATTTAATTAATCATTATAGATATAATGTTGCTAATCAATCAGAAAATTATTTTTATGCATTGTTATTATTATTTCAACCATGGCGTGACACAGAAGATTTGAAAAATGGGTTTGAAACTTACGCTGAATCATTTAGATATCAGCAACATATACTTGAACAAGCTAAAGCATATCATGAATACACTGAAGATTTTCAAAAAGGTTTAGATTATATAAAAAACCTAATTGAAAATAAATGTAAGGATGACAATGATGATGAAGATTCGAAAAGTAAATCAGCAGACTGTAATGATGCTGAAATGAATTTAATAGCTAAAGAATTAGATGAGGCCGCAAAAAGACAAGATAATAACTACACCTTAACCGATATGATCAATAATATGAACGCCGATCAGACTAAAGTTTTTCAAAAAATTAAAAACGAAGTAATGTCTAACCATACAAAAATTCGATTGTATGTTAGTGGAGAAGGAGGTACCGGAAAGAGTTTTCTGATCAATGTAATAAAACGTTGGATGAAAGAAGAAATGAATCAAGATACTATTGTAACTGCTCCAACCGGTATTGCGGCCTTTAATATTAATGGCCTTACTGTACATCGAGTATTTCAATTGCCGGTTGAACACGGTTTTACACCGTCTTATAAACGACTATCAGACAATGCACTAAAAGTATTACGTGATCAATTAAAAATCGTTACATTATTTATCATTGATGAAATATCAATGATATCTAATATAACTTTAATATACATCAATTTGCGATTAATAGAAATTTTTAATGTTGATGACTGGTTTGGTGGAAGACACGTGGTTGTTTTCGGAGACTTACTCCAACTTCCTCCTGTTCATGAAGACCCAAGTTATATGACGCTATCCTCAGAAGATGCGCAAAAATATATTGGGTCATTAACATCTGTGAATTTATGGAGTGAGTTATTCAGCTATGAAGAACTAACCATAAATATGCGACAAAAAACTGATAAAATTTACGGTGAATTACTCTCTAGAGTACGAGTTGGCTCAATGACTGTTGACGATATCAAATTATTAGAACAAAGAAAAATTACAATTGATTCTTCATTGTCATATCATGATAGATTGCAAGAAGTATGTAATTATATTGAAAAATTACCATTAGATACAGTTTGCTTGGTACCCACTTGTAAACAGTGTGATTTAATAAATTCGGTAATGACGAATAAAATTTCTTCTGAAGAAATTATACTTAAGGCTAATGATTATATCGATTGTCCTAAATCATTAAAAAAGAAAGCATGCGACACTTTGAGTAAAATAGAAGAAGATGCTAGTCGATCAGCTGGACTTGCTGGAACAATTGTAATTAAAATTGGTGCAAAAGTTATGCTTCGACGAAATATTGATGTCACGCTTGGTCTAGTTAATGGTTCCATTGGTACAGTTATATCAATCTCAAAATCCATAGATGGCAGTAAGATACAAGGTGTTAATGTAGATTTCGGTTCAGGTAAAGTAAACAATATTGAGAGGGCAAAAGTTAAATTTCAGTTACTGGAAAGAGCTTTTGTCATAAGAGAACAGTTTCCATTGTGTTTAAGTTATGCAGTTACTATTCATAAGAGTCAAGGTTTAAGTCTTAAAAATGCTATTATTGAAGCAGGCAACAGTATTTTTAATGTTGGACAAATATATGTAGCTCTTTCTCGAGTTACAGAACTTGATGGATTACATTTAATCAATTTCGATCCTCATTCAGTTAAAGCTAACCTTTTAGCAATCGAAGAATTCAATCGTTTACGAAAAATTTATAGACCTGACCTTCCTCCTATTTCACTTTCTAGTACACGTTGGCATAAAGTTTGGGATTTAATTTGGGCTGTTGACGAAAATTCTGTTGAAATTGTAACAAAAACTTTAAAAAAATCACGTGAAAAGTTATTAGTATTTCGAGGTATCGAAAATTCTGATTGTATTTCTAGTGGTTTAAATTCAATCATACAGTCTATTTTTAATAATACAATACTCAGAACGGCATTGAATCGTGATCCAAAAAATCAGTTCAACAACGAAAACTTGAACAATTTATTTAATGTATACAATAGTCACGAAAATGTTTTAAAATCTAGTGACATAAAAAAAGTCTGTGTACAAACAAACTTGTCCTAATACAGAGGCTGATCCTGTAGCAATATTCACTACAATATGTAATGATAATCATGACATTAGAAATTTAGTGCAATTGGAGCAAGTATGTATGGATCGTTGTAAACAATGTAATTACATTAATTCAATCAAAATACTAGAAAATATTATGTGTATTTCTATAACCGATGAGAAAAAACTAAACAATTTACCAGAACTATTTGGTTCATCTTTCGGTTATTGGTTCGATACTTTGAAATTTTGTAACAACTGCAAAAAGATTGAAGAAACACACACAAAAATTCTATTGCATAACTTGCAATCGATAGTAGTGGTGAAATTAGATTTATCATCAGTAAAAAATAATACTATGATTCAGAAAAAAGGATATATAAAATCAGTACCACAAGCCAAGATATCTTTGTGTAATAAGACATATAATGTCGTAGGTGCAATATTTTACTCTGAAGAAAATTATAATGGCACTCATTATGTTGCTATGATTAAGGATAATTCAAAATGGGTCAAAATAGATGATAACAATGTGCAGTCAGTTCGATGGCCCACTAATGCTAAAAATGCTTACGTATTGTTCTTACAAAAAAAGTAGAAAAATATATGATCAAGTATCTCAACAACTCAATAGATGATTGGTTAAAAAATATTCAGATATACTTAATGTGATAATAATTTCATGAGAAATTCTCATCTTGATGCTATTTAGATACATACTATTAACAAATATAATAATATAAAAGCTCACATTTTAACAATATGAATTATAGAAAAGTTTAGAAAATTAAAAAGTACAAGCCTGAATGTTAGTAGATATAAAACATATTTCATCAGAATTTTCTCTAAAAATTAATTAGTGAAATTCGCTGCAAATCAGTGGATAGTCACTATTCTAATGGCTATAAGTATACCACTAATTCGACCAGTGGTCTCACAAAGTCATTGTCTCAGAGGCAAAAATAACTCCAAATGTATGTTTTTAATGAAAACAAATTCTACCAGTGACAACTAAATTTATTAGTTATAAAAAAATGATAATAGCTTCAGTAGTAAAATTCAGGAAACTCTATTTGTAGAAACTTTCAATAACCAACAATTTTATTTTTTCTACATAATAATCTAAATAATACTATAAGCAATATAGGCTCACGTGTTATATATCACAACTGTCCTATACTTGATGACGAATTTTTCGAGCTTAAATCAGAAGTCGATTTCTAATAATAGATATTGAAACCATTGACAATCAACACTACAAAAAATAAATCCTACCAAAAACAGATTCTCTGTATAAAATCGCGCCAAGTACACGTTTAAAATTTTTTACAAATAAGAAAAGATTCTTTTTTACAAAAAAATAAATCAAATCTAAAAAATACCAAGTACCTCATATAATTCAATATCATAGAAAATATTTTCATAAAATTAAAAAAAAATTAAAAAAAAAATTTCAATGTACTTGGTGTGCCTCACTAAATTCGTTTAAGCGAAATCAACTTCTAATAAAATTAGAAGGTATTTTTTTTTCAGTTTACAGGCACACCAAGTACATTGAAATTTTTTTTTTAATTTTTTTTTAATTTTATGAAAATATTTTCTATGATATTGAATTATATGAGGTACTTGGTATTTTTTAGATTTGATTTATTTTTTTGTAAAAAAGAATCTTTTCTTATTTGTAAAAAATTTTAAACGTGTACTTGGCGCGATTTTATACAGAGAATCTGTTTTTGGTAGGATTCTATATTACATAATGACAAAAATATTTATTATCAATGTTTCCATAAATAATTTTTCTTAGAAATTAAACTTGGACTTTCAAAAAAAAAAAAAAAATGATTTAAATAAAAAGTGTAGAGCCTCTACTATACAAAAATTCACAATTTATTTAACAAATTGCATAGGAATTCAATTATATGTAGTTCTACATAATTATATATAGTTATATATAATTATATATAATTATATAGGGCCATTTTTCATATATAATTATACATAATTATATATAATTTTATATAATTTTTTTTACCCGGGGTGTTTACGAAGAAAGCAGTAAGTGGAGTTACTGCTTTCTTCCTAAGCACGGCAGTATACTATCTTTACCATAAAATTCTTTACAAAGCTATAGCTTACCTGGTAACCAGGTTTGTTTAGTGGAATTCTCGACAATCTCCAGTCTAATTTAAATCAACTTAATGCTGGTAAAGTTGGGAAAAATGAGCTAAAGAACATAAGCTACTTTGACTTTAACAGAAAGTTGTGAGAAAGTTTGATCAATTGATTGTACATTAGATCTTTGTACTCAACTTGACGTTAAATTCTGACAACTTGCAAAGTGGCTGCCAGAGTATCAGGAATGTATCTTAATAGTACAGTTTGCTTAGCAAAAGTTTACTTTACAAGAGTTTCCTTTAATTTTTCGTCAAATGTCCGTCAATTTCGGGATTTTTCGTTTTTGGCGACAATTTGACGCAAATTTACTACCTGAATTAGAATGCAAATTCACTTCATAAGTTGATTAGAACAAAGTTGTCGTAAATTTTAAGGTAAATTTTTACATCAGTTTATCATTAATTTGACTTGAAAAATTGTAAGGTATTTCTTTACCCTTAAATTGGAGACATTTTTGTTAATCAATTGGTTTATCTTTTGTAGTGTCAAGAATGAACATTTCCAGCTTTTTTTTTCTAGTAAATAAAGTTATCTCTAAATTGAGGAAAAATGAACCGCAAATTTTTCTTTCTGACTTTTGCTGTCAATTGTCAGCAAATTCGGGCAGCAAATTTCAGATAATTTCAATTGTGAAATTACTGTCAATTCCAAGCTAAAATAGCTATAAGGGTAGGAAAAACATCTTCGGGTCATGTGGTTACCTAAGTGGACAAGAAAAAAAACTTTAATTACGCCCTGATAGCCACACTCTAAATACAATTGCTCAACGAGTTCTGGAGTGAAAGACTTACGGCTAACTTAACGACAAGTCTTTGGCAAGCCTTGGCTGGATAATACTAACGTGCAAGTTGATGCAAATTTAAGGTCGTCATCTGACTGTAATTTGACAGAAAAACTTGCCGTCAATTTAAAGTGAAACTTTCAAACAACTTAACGTCATTGTCTGACAGTAACACTAGTGGTCGAATTGAATTCAAGTTTACAGACAATTTACTGTCAACTCAAAGATAACTGCTAGCTCTCCAACACTTTCTTTTAATTTGCCTTTAGATTATGGCAGTGGCTTGTAGTTAACTTACGGTTAAGGTGACTATCAGGGTACCGTTGAAGAGTTTACATTTATCCAGTAGAGGCGCTTCATGTACTACTCTTGTTTCGGATACGATTAACGATACGACATTAATCAGCTATGGTTGACATCGGTTAATGTGCACACTTATAAGTAACGTCATTTCATCAGCTTTAGTTTTGACATTTGTTTACTTATTTCTTGTTGGACATTAGTAGCAGGTCAACAGAATTAGTACTATTATTAATAAAATAATAGATACTTATATTATCCATTTTAAAACTGTTGTATGTTTCTTCATTTTTTATGATTTACAAAATATTTTTGTGAAAAAGTTTGTTTAATTAGGTAAGTTCTGAAGATCTTAATCATAAAATTCATTTATGTTTCCTAAAAAGTACACACATTCAATTACATAATTTAATGTATATGGGGGTGTGATTTACTAATTTTTAAAATAATTTTTCTTTTAAAAATAAATTTTATTCATGAGATTTTTTTGAAAAAATCTCATTGTGGTATTATTATCGAAGTAAATAATTAATGAAAGCAATTTTGACTGATTCGAACATCTATAAAAACATCAAATTTTTCTTAATTTATTTTTAGAATATCTCACTAGCCATTGAAACTATTGGAAAAAATCAAATATAGCAATCAGTCTAGTGCAATTTCGGGTAAGTGAGAAAAATTTGATATTCCTATAGCTGTAGTAATTTCTTTTCCATTCTTAAATTGTACTTCAATGAAAATTTTCATTTTCTCACATAACAAATTTAACTTTTAAAAATATTCATTTTATTTTTTTTTTTTTTATAAAATTAACTTAAAAAGCAAAACAAAGAATGCACGTTAGTTTTGTTAAAAAATTATTCCCTGAAACAAAACAATTTACTCAATGATAATGTATATTTTTATGTATATTTATATAGTATTAAAATTGAATCGTTTTAAATTGTTTTAAATCATTTCTAATCGTTTCGAAGTGTTTTTTTTAATCGGGGTTGTTTATTGGCTGAAATGTATACAATGCCGAATTTTTGTTAATTCATCAAATCTAATTAGTATTTCACACCTTGAACGCTTATTACGATGAGGTAAAGCTCTATTTATAGTTATCACGAAAAAATAATACTATCGTATATCTGAGCTTAAGGCGTGCATTTTTTGATGTTTTAACTTTTCACTTGAATTTTTTATTCTTATTAATAACTAAACTTTTTTTTTCAGCCGTTATTGGTATTGGACAATAATCTTGTGATTTCACACAGTTCTTACTTATTATTGTGTGATATCTGCTTTTAATTAGCAGTCAATTATAAATTTTCCTGCTATTTAACAGCAGTCATCTAAAAATCAAATTTCTGCATACAATAGCAGTAGTATTTACAGAATCTGCAATTATCAGCAGTAAATTTATAAAGTATCTGCTTTTCTCAGCAGTCGATTTATAAAATAACGAAAATTATTGAATAATCATTATTTCTTTTGTTTTTTACTGTAGTGTATATTAAAACACGTTAACTCTTGTAACAAAGTATTAATTTTTTTTAATTTTTGTATAATAAACAACAGTATTATACAAGTCTTATTAAAAACAGCTCAGCTGTAATGTATATAGCGCCAAGTACACGTTCCAACTACGACTACATATTGGCTATGTTATTTTATAAATATACTTGAAACCTCTAAAATAAATTAAGCCAAGTTAAAATATTATATTTTGAATACAAATATTTCATACAACGATTAAAACGATGTTAATGTACTTGGCGTGACTGAATGAAATTAATTTATAACTCAACAAGTAGTTATGAGCAATATTGCTTATAGGCTTTAGTTTTGAGTTCTCTACTGTTATTGTTCTTTCCACTCTTAAGAGAGAAAGCAGAAAGTGAGTTTATTTTATCTTTTTGTTTGTTAATTTTTTTGTTTCATGAAAAATTGAATAAACAAAATAATTTATTATTCATATATATTGTCTTTGTTATTTATTCCATTCCTTTAAGTATAAAGTTTATACGTTGTTATTATATTGTTCTTCCACTGAATTATATTTTATATTTGTATATAAATCTAATTTTCTATTATCTTTTTAAAATATAAATTCAAAAAAAACTAACAATGCCTAAAACAAAAAAACAATCCGCTACAAAACGACGGCAGTCAAACCGTATCGCGATGAAAAAAACTCGTAAAAATGAAGATTATCACCTGGCAGAACTTGTTAAAAATAAACAGCGAATTGCTGAAATGCGTAAAAATGAAATCTATCATTCAATTGAGTGTAAACGTAAAGCTAATCAAATATCTAAGAGGCGAGCTAATACTGATTACCGTGAAAATGAACTTGATAAAGATAGAGAAATGAAAAAATTACGTCGGCAAGATCCACAGAAGCGAAAATTACACAGTGACGAAGTTAATAACGCTACAAAAAATGCTCGACTCAATACAGAATCTGGAACGAAGTTACGTCAACTTCAAAAAGAAACAAAACGTCAACAGCGTATGAACGATTTATACAAGCATAGTGAGAATTATTCAAATAATCTCACGAAACAAGCAAAAAGTGGTAATAAATCTGCAGTGTTATATCTCAAAGTTTTAACAAAACAACGTAAAACACCTGAGATATGTACATGCTGTATGCGCCTATTATATGATAATATAAATAAAATTAAGAATTATAAAAGGAATGTAATCACACAAAAAGGTCTTGATAACCATACGTATAACTTTAAACAATCTAAGTTTCTTTGTGACTTATGTTGGAGTAATCTAAAAAACGGTGAAATCCCCAAACGAGCTGCTACAAAAAATCTTTCTTTTGCAGAAATTCCAGATTATTTGAAACAGTTAAGTCCACTTCAAGTAAGATTAGTATCTCCTTGGTTACCTTTTTTACAAATTGTACCTCTTCAGCAATTCACAGCAAATCCACAATTATCTCTTAAAGGTAACATTGTGAATGTTCAAGTAGACATTGGTGAAATGATGAAATGTCTACCTCGACGTCCTGAGGATGCTCAAGTTATCCAAATCATGATCAAACGTAAAAAAGAATATAAAAGTAGTTATATGGCTGAGACTATCATTGTTGAAAATGTAAGAAAGTCTTGGAAATTTTTACAAAATTCTACACTATACAAACAATATGGTATTCAAGAAAATGACGAATTTTTTTCACAATATTCTCAAGAGAAGTTCCCTTTTATTGTCGATGAAAATGATAAGAAATATCTCTTAGATTCAATAAACGAATTATTTGATAAATTTTTTGAAAATGAGGATGATAATGAAGATAATGGAAATTTTGATCGGGATAATGTATTGATTATTGATCAAAATCGTGAAATGGCTCAACATACGCGAATAATCGCGCCTGGTGAAAATAAAATTCCAACTCCAATGTACAATATTCCACATTATGAAATTTTGTGTAATCCTCAAATTTTTGGAGGTGAACCTTTCGATGAAGCAAAAAGTCTAACAGTTAATGAAAAACATAAACTATGGCTCACTCATAAAGACCCACGTTGTCGCCAAGATCCTACTTTTGTTCTTCAGCTTGGTCAAATGACTGTTCAAAAACGAACTAGGGACTCAATGAACTTTGTTACCCGAAGAGGTTTAAAAAATAAATCTGTAGCTGCGAAAGATGTCTTACGGGGTAATATAGTCGATGAGTTAATTATTAATAATCAAGCATACAAATTTTTAGCGCCTGTTGTAGGCTCCCCTGCTTATTCTGAAGATAAACGAAAATTCATGATTGCTTTTATGGCACAAAGACCTCAGTTTAATTTGTTTTACACTTTTTCAATTTCAATAAATGATGACCCATATTTATTGAAGCAACTCTATGAGGAACAACACAATAAAAAAATTAGCTTATGTGATGTACTTCAACTTGACATTGATAATAAAGCGTTATTGATACGAAATAATCCAGTCACTTGTGCACGTTATATTCATCGTTATTTCAGGGCAATACTGAATTGTTTAGAGAAGAAAGAACATGGCCCTTTTAAAAAGTATCATGTTGTCGATTCCGTTCAAAAAAGTGAAATTCAACAGAAGGGCGTTTTGCATTTTCATATAGTAGCACAGTTAAGCAATGCACCAGAGTACAATCCAGATGATAGTGCATCTGAACAGAAATGTGTTGATTTTATAGACCAATTTATCACATGCCGATTGAATAAAGACAATCCATACGTTATGGAATATCAGCAGCATAAACATACTTTTACATGATATAAAGGTATGAAAAATGTAAAATCTTGTCGTTTTCATTATCCATTATGGCCAATGTCTAAAACTAAAATCTTAACTAAACTAACTCCAGAAGAACGAAATGAAAAAGTAAAATTGAATTTCGAAAAAGTTCAAAATTATCTTCTTGAATTAAAAGAAACCCCACGAGAAATTCCTTTCTCACAAATTTTAGAAGAGCTTGAAATGTCGGAATCTGAATACATAAAAGCTGCTAGATATCCTCTTAAGTCTACTCGGGTATTCTTGAGACGTCAAAGCAATGAGATTTTCATAAATGCATATAATCCCGATATTTTACAATTATTAAAATCTAATATGGATATTCAATTTATTTGTGATCCGTACGCGTGTATTAAGTATTTAACTGATTATGTTGTGCGGGTTGATAAAGATATGGCGAAGTTATTCAGAACTTTAATTGAACAGTTTGCACATGAAGATTTTACTAATCTTGAAAAAGTAAAAAAATTCGGGAACGCGTTTATCAACTCCAGAGTATTATCAGCCCAAGAGGCTGCTTGCATTGTACTTCATTTGCCATTTTTTAAATCAAGTCGGATTGGAGTATTTGTTCCTACTTTTCCGATTGACGAAAGAAGTCGAGTAGTTAAACGAAACAAAGAATTAGCAAAACTGGTACCTGACTCTACAGACATTTATCAAGATAACATAATTGACAAATACTGTAAGCGTAATAAACAATATGAAACTATGTGCTTAGCTGACTTTGCCACAGGATTCAGTAAGCCGAATCAACTTACAGCAAAATCTAGAATAAACAACATTGAGCAAGATGCAGAAAATGAGGATAGCAATAGTGACGATGATTATGATAGTGATAACAATGAAATTGATGTAAAAGAACGAGCAAAGCGTAAAATATTGCGAATACGTAATTATAATAAGCATCAAGATGAAGATAATTATGTTCGAGAGCAATTACTTTTATTTTTACCATTTCGTGACGAAAAGATTGAAATCGAAGAATTAAGTTTGGTTGAAAAAAGAAAAGCTTACATAAAAAATCAAACTTTAATTGAGAAAAATCGAGCGCTAATTTATCATGTAGATGAAAACTTTATTGAAGATATTTTTAAAAATGTTGAAGACGATGTTGATAATGAAGTACAAAATCATAATGACTTTGATTTTGAAAAAGAATGAGAGGGTGATGAGCATATTGACGTATTTACTGAAGCCAAAAATGTTGACTACTCTAATGCTAAAGAAAAGGACTACAAGATTAGTGTACCAAAAGTTATGAAAGAAAAAGACATTTTAGAACTACTTTTAAAAGCAAATGAACAGCAACTTCAAGTTGTGATGCATTGCTTACATGCGCAGAAATGTGATATACCAATTCGATTGCTTATTTGTGGCCAAGCAGGAACTGGAAAATCGTTTTTGATCAAACTTTTGTACCAAACTATTTCTGATTATTATAACAAACAAATCGCTTGTTCAGATATTGAATCTGCTAAAGTCATATTAGCTGCTCCTTCTGGTAAAGCTGCATTTTTAATTGGAGGTACAACTATTCATAGTTGCTTTAATTTACCTGTTGATAACATGAGAGGGAGCATTCCAGCTTTAAATTCTAGTGTTGTTGTATCTTTAAAATTTGAAATGCGACATGTAAAACTTGTTATTATAGATGAAGTTTCAATGATTGGTCGTAATCGCCCGATGAAAAAAGTTTTTGTCTAATCATATATAATTATGCATAATCATCTATATATGATTGGATCCAAAAATTGGCCAGGTCTAATTATATATAATCAGATCTGTTTATACATGATCATGCATGAATGAATATAGTCATTTTTAGAATCTCATTTCGAATACCTTTAAATTATTAATTAAGTAATTTAATTAGGATTTATTGTTTTCATCAATATAAATATTGATTAAATTTAAATAAAAAAAAAAAAAAAAATTACTATTCGTTGACCACCACTTTACTACGAGGTCACCCATCCAATCAATGACCTACGCCGATGCTGCTTAACTTTAGTGATCGCTGGATTGTAGTCTGATCCTCTAGTCTGTTATGAACTTACAATAAAGGAAAGTTTATGGCATTACTTGACTCAAATAATCAAGTCAATACATCATACGTAAATAATGCACCTAATAATGAATTTGATTTTGTACATAAATGACAATAGAATTCATTAGATACATATAATCAAATCTATTTATCTATAAACTTATAAATATTCGTATATAAATCGATATCGATTAATACTTTTGAATTGCTGCCGAAACCTTTGAACATTTTTTAAGTATTGGGGATTTAAGTTTATTTGATAGTTGACAAAATAAAAATTTAATAACATTTATATTAAAAAATTGTCATATTATGTAATATATATATATATATATATAACTACATATAACTTTATATCAGTCATGTCTGATCAGATCCAATCATATATAAACTTATGCACGACCATACATGAATTTATATTAGCCATGTCTGATCAGATCTAATTATATATGGATTTGTATCAGTCATGTCTAATCAGATCTAATTATATATAGACTTATATATAATTAGATCTGATCGTCTATAGACTTATATATGGTTATATATGGAGTTATACCAGCCAAGTATGAACATATCTAATTATATATAGACTCATATATAATCAGATCTGATCAGATCTAATTATATATAGACTTATATATAATTAGATCTGATCATATATAGACTTATATATGGGCTAATAACAGCCAGGTATGATCAGATCTAATTATGCATGGGGTCATATATAATTATATATAATTATATATGACCCCATATATAATCATGCATGATTATATATAACTTCATATATGATTATATATAATCATATATGATTATATATATGAACATATATAATCATATATAATTAGACAAAAACTTTTTTCATCGGGCGCTTAAATCAAATTGATACTCGGCTTCAACAAATTACTGGTAATAATTCTCCTTTCGGTGGTTTATCAGTTATTTTCGTTGGAGATTTGAAGCAACTTCCACCTGTGATGGATAAACCAATTTATTATACAGCACAGCATTACTTGAGAGACCGGAAATTAGAATGGATTAAAGCAAATCCAAGTAAACCGTTCCAACCAAATATTGCTGATCCTACCTATAATATGTTGTTCGCAACAGACAATTGGATTGATTTCGAATATCTTGAATTAACCCAAGTTATGCGTCAAGATAATGTAAATTTTATTAATGCTTTGAACAATCTTTCCATGGGAACAATGACTACTAGTGATATAAAATTATTCGAATCAAGGTGCAACTTGGCTCATGTTCCGCACGATGCAATTCATCTCTTTTATACGAACAGAGACGCTGAAGCATATAATGATAATAAAATTCGTAGCATGCCAGGTGAATTATTTGAACATGTAGCGGAAGATCATATTCAAAACAATAAAAAACTCAGTATAGAAATGGTTCAAAAGACTCTCAAATCTCTTCGTGGCTTACCAACTAATAAAACTGGCGGGTTACCTACAAATATTTTAACAAAAATAGGTGCTAAATCGATGATTACACGTAATATCAATACATCAGACGGATTGGTAAATGGAGCAACTGGTATTTTGCAACATGTAACGAGAGATCGAGTCTCAAAAAATATTATAACCCTTTGGTTAAAGTTTGATGACAGTAATATTGGACGAGAAACCCGAGGCCGCTATGGAAAACTGTTAAAAGAAAATAATTTAAGTAGAGATGCAAACCTCGTTCCAATGTTTCCGGTCGTAGTTACTGATATTGCAGTAGGAAAAAAGATGGCTGTACGGAAGCAATTTCCGTTAATTTCTGCAGAAGCCGTAACAGTTCATAAAAGCCAAGGTCAAACTTATCCGTCAGGCTGTGTTGTTCATATCAAAGGAATGTCAAGAACAATGAAATATGTTGGCTGCAGTCGTGTAACTAATCCTGATAACCTTTTCATTGATGGAAATTTCATACCACCAGCTCCATTAGATGATACCAGTGATTTGAAAGTTGAATTGGATCGTTTGCGAAATGAAAAACGTTTATTAACTTTTGAACAGCCTTTAAACGAGTTGCATGGGATTAAAATAATATACCACAATTCACTGTCACTTCGTAAGTACATAGATTGTGTTCGAAATGATAAATGGTTTCATGGAGCAGATATCATGATTTTTGTTGAAACACGTACACTACCAATGGATAATGTTGCCATCGATGGTTATGACATTATATACAGATCTGACAACAATAATGTCGGTAAAAAATTTCTTCGAGGATTAATTGTTTATGAAAAATATCAACTTGAGGTTTCCATATGCAATAATGTGATTCATGATTTTCAGTCTAAAGACAAAATTGAACACGTGGATTTAGTAACCTTAGTTGTAAATGACTTATTTATTATAGGAGGCTATATATCACCCAATGTTTCTCGAGAAATATTTAAAGAGAGTATAGACAGTAGGGTGGGTCAAAAAAATCGAATAATTTATTTTTGACTTTATACTCTGAAAAATGGCTTCGTAGACACCTAAAAATAATTCTCTCCAAGTATGAGCTCTTAATTATAACGGGAAGGTCCTCCGCTTTGCGGGTTTCTAAGTTTTTAAAATAATCAGATAAAGAAATTTATATCTCGCTTCCAACTGCTTGGAAAAATATTCCGTGACATAGACTTTGTAAGAAATTGAATGCTCTACAAAAAAGGTCTCTTATGATTTTTTCAAAAACCCAACCGATTAAAAGATATTCATAGTTGAAGTTTGGCTATTTTAAGGAAAATATTCGTTTTTTATTATAAATTTTATAAGTCGATGAAAAAAAAATTATTTCCGAATTGTGGACCTCATGATTTTGTAGGAAATTTACTGCTCTACAAAAATGGTCTCCTATGATTTTTCGATTAAGTGAAGCCGTTTCGAGATATCCATCGTCAAACATTAACGAATATCAATATTTCCAGTTTTTGATCAATAATTCGATAAATTTCAATTTAAATTATTACTTTCAGGAAAATTTACATAGAATTTGAGTTTCGATAGATAAAGAAATGTTATAAACAATTTTTTTAATATTGGTTTCAGTCTTGAGCTTGTTTGATTGCATTAAAACAAGAAAAATAGAGCATTTTTTTCGACATATAGCCAATGATTAGTTTAATTTAAAGTGAATGACACATTTCTGTGTCAAATTTAATATGAATAGCATTGAATCGAGTAGGAAAACAACCAGTATTTAACTTTTTATAGATAAATTTTTTTATTGAATTATCAATTGCAATATAATTGTCAATATTTTTAACATAACAGTACGCTGTTACTATAAATAATTTATAAGGAAATAATTTCCTTGATCACAATTTAGGTATCTTTATTGATGTTCTTTGACAACTTGCAATAAAAACTGGAATTTTTCTTCGTTTTTCATCGTAATCATTGGCTATATGTCGAAAAAAATGCTCTATTTTCTTGTTTTAATGCAATCAAACAAGCTCAAGACTGAAAACCAATATTAAAAAAATTGTTTATAACATTTCTTTATCTATCGAAACTCAAATTTATGTAAATTTTCTGAAAGTAATAATTTAAATTTGAAATTCATCGAATTATTGATCAAAAACTGGAAATATTGATATTCGTTAATGTTTGACGATGGATATCTCGTAACGGCTTCACTTAATCGAAAAATCATAGGAGACCATTTTTGTAGGAGGCAGTAAATTAATTTCCTACAAAATCATGAGTTCATAATTTGAAATAATGTTTTTTCATCGACTTATAAAATTTATAATAAAAACGAATATTTTCCTTAAAATAGCCAAACTTCAACTATGAATATCTTTTAATCGGTTGGGTTTTTGAAAAAATCATAAGAGACCTTTTTTGTAGAGCATTCAATTTTTTACAAAGTCTATGTCACGGAATATTTTTCCAAGCAGTTGGAAGCGAGATATAAATTTCTTTATCTGATTATTTTAAAAACTTAGAAACCCGCAAAGCGGAGGACCTTCCCGTTATAATTAAGAGCTCATACTTGGAGAGAATTCTTTTTAGGTGTCTACGAACCTATTTTTCAGAGTATAAAGTCAAAAATAAATTATTCGATTTTTTTGACCCACCCTAATAGACAGTATGATTAATTCCTCTAAAACAGATAGTTATTTAGTGGTCATTGGTGACTTTAATCAAGATTGTTATAGTACCGAAGTTTCATGGTTAGAAAAGTACATGAATGATCATAGAAACTTGAAAAGAGCATTGTCACCAGTGGTTCCAACAACTAATTTTAATACTCAAATTGACGTAATTTTTACCAATTTGGTTGATTATATGTCTGGCACTTATGAAAGTATTACGTCAGATCATAAACCGATTTACTTCTGTAACAAAGCGAATGAAGTACCAGATAGAACATTGGTTGATCATTTAACATCTTCTAAATTTACTATTTCTAAACCAATTTTCGGACCTAGCCAAATGAAACACGAAATTAAAGAAAATGTAAATAATACAGACAGTGCAAAATTAAAAAAAAAAATGACTACAAATTCATCTAAAGTAAAAGAAAAATCTCATTTGAGAGGTAAAAATCCTACAATGAGAAAAAAAAATGTAAATGAAGTTATTACGAGTGTTTTAGATAAAAAGAAAAAAGCTGAATTTCGAAAACCATGTTTTTTATCATCTATTCAACAAATTTTGCTCGATATAACTATTAGTTCATCTTTGGAAGAAATTTTAGTAATCATGCAGCGAAATCATGAAACAATTACAAAACTTTCGATTGAAATTGATAATATCGCTGCAGAAAAGATGAGGAATCCATCGAGTAATCGCTCTGATAATGTGAATCCAAATAAAAAATTTATGCTCAATGAGGAACATTTATCAACTGAAAATTCAGAAATTAATCGTATGCTCAATGACGCATTTTTATTTGTCAATGTTGAAGGTGACGGTAATTGTTTATTCCGAACATTGGCTGACTTAATTTATTATGATGAAGAAAAGTATTCTCTTATAAAACTTTTCATTATAAATCATATCGTTCGTAATAGAAATAATTATGGATCATTGCTTTCCCGCGGTGGTATTTCGGTTCAAGATATTCATGGTTATGATTTAGAATCCCCTAGAATGGATGACTTTTTACGAATGATTGCTCAAGAACAAACATGGGGAAATGAAGGATCACTTTATGCAATTAGTGATGCACTAAAAATGATAGTGGTTACCATCTGTGTAGAGCCGGGAACACATAAAAAAAATTATATCAATAAAATAATACCAAATGTTACACAGTCACTAATACCTTCAACGATAGTTAATGAAATCAATTATCATTCCATCGCAGCTCATAGGAAATTAAGTATTCCTGAATTCGATGGTAAAACGTGGCAAGGTATTCGTGTTATTGTAACCAATTTGAATTCGCTTTTCAATCGTTAATAACATTACGATAATGTAAACATTATAAGTAATATGGATTATTTAATAAAACCTAATAAACTTATACACTCTAAGTAATCCAAAAAAAAAACTGTACTAAAATTATGAAAACAATCTTTCAGTTGATCCTAGATTTGATAATTTACTGAAGTGATAGCTGCTAAGAAACTTTGGAGCAATGAAGGTCCGATAATTGTAATAAGCCAAGCTCTAGAAGTAAAAGTATTGTATATGCTTTATTATATTCAAGTTATTGATAAGTACATACACACACATATATATATATATATATATATATATATATATATATATATATATATATATATATATATATATATATATATATATATATATACGATTTAACGGGTGGTTCTCCCACGATAGCGTCCACAATTCTATACCGATCTTAATGAAATTTTTTTTACATATTCTTTAGCTAAAGAGCTCGGTTCAGTTCGAAGATGAGCTAAATTGGCCAGAAAGCTTAGAAGTTATAGCCGTTTAAAGATTTTTTTAATTTTCAAAAAATTCAACTTTTCTTCATTTATCTTTAAATAACTTTGGATCCTAAAGAGATAATCTATTCTTGGTGATTAAATCTATGTTCATTCGATTTACTTTAATTTAAGCTATGTTGCTTACGCTTTAGATAATTTTTTCTAATACTTTGATGAATTTCAAAATTTTCAGAAAAATGGAAAAAAAAAAAACATTTTTTTTTTACTTTCTCATTTAATAACTTTCAAGTAATACATAATAGTTGAATCTTATTAATATTTTTATGTTGCTTATCTAATGACCTTCAGATTTCAGTACTGTTTTTTTTTGTTATATTCAAAGAATATTACCTATTTATTTATTGAAATTTAGCTGTTGCATTCGTTCCGATTCTGATTGCTGCCGTGTAACACTTTTAAAATCTCAACATTAAAGTATACATAAAGTATTTTTTCGAAATTGACGAGCATAAATATAATTGACCTTATAAGCTTTAGATGAACCTTTGAACGCCACCGTCTATCTGACGGATTTAAATAATTAAATAAATAATGAAAAATCTACTACCATTTCGGCTGCCGAATGGCCTTTTTATTTAGTAAGTAAAGACGAATCGCCAGTACCATATCGTTAAAAAATATTTTGTGTCGACTAAACAGATACATTCGTTTTCAACTTATTTAAAAAAAATATTCGGATAAAAAATTAATAAATGTAAAATAATTACATATTCATAATATTACATGAGCGTTCGAGGTGTGCACTTTTGGATTTTCCAAATTTTTTTTTTCAATCTATAAATTTAATTTTTTGATGTTAGGAAAGAAGTACACGGAAAAAAAAGTTTAGTTCCTTGAACGATCTACAGTATAGCAACTCGTAGATCGTTACCACAACGATAAGTATACTTATGGTAACAATACTATGTTTTTTTTTTTAATTTTTTTATTATAAATTTATAAAATGATTAAAAAGACAATAAAAAAAAATATGAAAGTTTTATATTGGGATTATTAGTTCACTCGTTCCCTTGTTCTTTAGTATGTAGCCGTATTCCCAATCCTCAATTTCCCACTCTTTTTCGCTTGTTTTTTTGACGCCTATTAAATGTCCGCTGCTCGCTCTTCTTCTTGTACATCCTTCTTTTCTCACTGCCGGCTCAATCCACCATCTTATTTCACTACTTATGCTTTTTAACTTCCCGCTGAGCAAATCGACGATTTTCGAAAATTTCGGGAAGTTATTGTTTTCACCCTGATTTTCGAAAATCGAGTTTTCATCAGATGTCGACGTTTTGAGGTCCTAGGAAGCTATTCTGACTATTTTCGGAATGATGTCCGAGTGTGTATGTGTGTGTGTGTGTGTGTGTGTGTGTGTGTGTGTGTGTGTGTGTGTGTGTGTGTGTGTGTGTGTGTGTGTGTGTATGTAAACTCTTTGTATTTTTTGAATTAATGAACCGATTTGGATGTTTGAGGCGGCGATTGAAAGAGCTTGTTGGCCATAAACTTTCCTGAAAATTTCAGATCATTTGATCAAATAGACTCGAAAATATCGGCGAATTACGGAAAAAAAAATTTTTTTTTTTAGTTTTTTATTGATTTCTTAGAAACGACTTATACGATCAATATCAAAATCTAATCAGCTCTAGTACTCAAAAAAACGCGTCGATTGCCACCTCAAACATCAAAATCGGATATTTCGTTCGAGAGTAATCGCGGGAGAAAGAAATGGTGAAAAACGGTTTTTTCTAAATATTTTCGAAACGACTGACACGATCGATGTCAAATTTTAATCAGCTCTAGAATTCAATAAAACGCGCCGATTGACACCTCAAACGTCATAATCGATCAATTAGTTCGAAAGATATCGGCGTTGAAACGTTAAAAAAATAACATTTTATGTTATTTTTCCCGGATAAATCATAATATAACCTACTAAAATGTGTCTGAAGTCATACCAACTCATCCTTCATATGGTTTCTTTCGATACCTCATGTCATCGAACTTGGTTTTTAGTTTAAAACATACTACCAACAATAAAATCGATGAAACGTAGTTTTTAATATTTTTTTCGGATATTTCATATTTGATTGTTTCTCACATGAGTCAAAACTCATTTAAATCTTGATTTGAATCCCTGGCATTGATTTCTGCCTGAATACACTTATTTTGTTGAACATAATCAGGGATTAAATTTTAAAAACTGCTTCATTAACAATTCTTGATTCTTAAATTTTCAAACTTCAGCATAACAGGCAACTTGTTAGAGCTTGAGAAGATCGTAAAAAAATAATCGCATATGATAGTATTTTCGAGCTCGAAGAGCTCGAAAATATATCTACACCAATGTTTTCGAGCTCTTTGAAGTCGAAAACAGCGGGAAGTTTTGGGGCTGGCCCGCAGGGCCAACCGACGCCCAGATTTTTTTTTACTCTTTCCGTGTTTTTTTCCTCCCCGTACGTCTCAATCAGGGATACCACATCATATTTTTCCACCAATTTATTAATTTCACTATATTCTTTCGCACCTGCTATATTCCAACACATTACTTTACAGTATTTTTTGTTTACATCGTTGACTTTTTCTTTTACACTCCTGTTTTATTTTTTTTAATTGCACTCGCTTTTTTTGTTGGCTTTATTTTTTTTATTACTCCTATTTGCCTTCGTCCTTATGTTTTCCTCACCTACTCCGTTTTTGTTGCACTCGTTTTTTATTATCACTGCTTTCTTGTCGCTTCTTTTTTGTATGTCCCCTTCCCTGACTGTATTTAATTTTTTATTTCATTTACTCTTATCTGTATTCTTCATTAATCCCTTTTTTTCATCCCACACTAGCCAGTTATAGTTGAAAAATATTTTAATGTATCCTGTCTTAACTATTATTCCTTTCGATCTTTCCTTTTTTGTCAATTTCTATCAGTCATTTTCCAATCTCTCTCTCTCTTTCAGTCAATTCGTCATCTATGAAAACATCTGTTCCCTTTAATTTCCATTTTTTTGTAACTAGATTTCTTTTTTCTTCCATATTGCTGAGTTTTAACGTAATTAGTCCATCATCACTTATTCCGACGGTATTCCAATCCACCCTGTAACCGAGATTTTCTTCTACCACTCTTATTGCTTCCTCATTGCATTTGCATTTATGCTGTATTCTCACCATCAGCCTTTTTTTATTTCTCCTCTTCAATTCTTCCTGTAATTCGCTTTCTGATAGAAGTCTTGGTTCCTCGATTCCCGCTTTGTTATTGTTGCCTTCATTTTGCTTTTTCACATCGTTTACATTTCTTGCGGGTGTACTTGTCACTAAGTTCCATCTTTTTCTTTTTTCAGGGTCGTCCCTCACTCTCGCGTCTCGCAAAAGATTCTGAGTAAAATTTCTCGGTACATAGTCGGCGTTATTGTATTGACTATTATTTTTTGCTTTTTCTTGTCCTACTGTATTCATTTTACTTGCATTTCCTATATTTTTCTCTAGTTCTCTCACTTTTTTTTCCGCCTTTAAACATCTTTCTATCAACACTTCTCTTTTCTCACCCCATTTTCTTTTTTCCTCTTCCAGTCCTTCTCTTGTTTTTCTCTCGTATTCTTTGCAGTATCCGCAATTTTTACAATTTTCCGCTTTTTTTCCACCAATTATTTGCATTTCCTATAACTTCTTTATTAATTTGTTGTTTCCTACTTTGTTGAATTCTACGATGTCGTTGAGTGTGTTGCTCAGCATTAGCTCCCATTCCGTCTCTTTCTTTTGTTTTCGCTTACTATATTCTCAAGTATGGATTCCCCTATTTTTTCAATCTCCGCACCAGTTATTTTCTTCTCTGTGCCATCTTCCATCATTTCGCCTATAATACTTATAGATTGGTTATCCTGCGAGTTTTCATCTTTCTTACTTTCCGATCCATCGCTGTCTTTCTCTTTTACCTTTTTTTTTTCCTCATCACTGCTTTCCCGCGCATTTTGATGTACTACTGCTGTTACTTCGATTATTGTTGCATCAAAGTCGCTATCAACGTCTACCTTGTTTGTTTTTTCGAATACATCATTTGTTATATCACTTATGCTTCTGTTTTTCGCTTCTGTCGCACTCTCATTGTCTATCTTTCCGTAACTCCTTATATCCACCTAGCTTCTGCTCCTCGTGTTGTACTTCCCTCTGTCCCCTCTACCTGCCATCCTTATTCCACCCTTTTATTTTCTTGCTTTACACTTTTTCTTTTTTCGTATGTTTTTCACTACCAATTTTTCCACTCTTTTTTTATTTTTTCGCCGCTTTATCAATTTCTGCTCTTTATTTTTGCTTTTTTACAATTGTTCGCTTTATAAAATTTATGAATATTAATATATTTAACTCTAGCACGCGTTTTATGCGTTCGTTCACTTCGCCACCTCATGAAAGTTTTATAAATTATTTTAGTAAATCACAATTATTTATTAATCATTTATTTATTAATGATAAATATTTTTAAACGTGTGTGAGGTCAAATAAGGCTCAGAACCATACAATTTAGCTCTCAGAACGATACGGTATAGGTCTCAGAGCTATCTACTGTATTATTATCAGAACGGTACAGTAGATCATTGCAGTAACAATCTAGTAACTAACTATTGCGTATTGTTACTGTAACTATACAGTATACTTCTCAGAACAATGTTTTTTTCCGTGTACGTTTGTCAAAACTAAAGAAATTATTGAGACCTCGATAATCATTGAGTTATTATATTAAGATCAAAAAAGTATTATTTATAAATCTACGAAACTCGAAAAGTAATATTACCCAGTGAACAGTTATGTCTTGAAACCGTCGACTTTTTCTCGTCCAGATTTCAGCTGTGGTGCATACATATTTTACCATATTAATCATTTTTTTATAGATTGAATATTTTTTTTAAACGGTTTATCAATTCTACGTCCAACAGTTCGGGCTAACAAATGGCATAGTTGCCTTACTACATTTTTTAATTTCAAAATCTATGTAAAATGAATAATATTAATTAACGATCACTATAGTTTTAGAGAAAAACGACGTTGATAGCAAAAGTAACTTGATCCATGAAATTTTTTTTGAAGATAGTATTATTTTGGATACAGTCGAAATTATGTTTGGCCAAGAAATTTCTCTCGATACACGATAACTCGGTCTTAAAAAAAAATTTCTTGGTTTCAGACTTTTTCTCTTAAAACAAATTAATTTTACTTTCTATGTAAAAAATACTAAAAATTGGAAATGTTAAATGATTAAATCCATTTTTAAGATATTAATGCAACATGATTTTTAGTTTTTTGAAAAAGACTATTAACGTAGATAAAATAACCGTCAACTTTCATTTTTCATCGATTGTTAAATTTTTCGAAATTTAGTTTTTTAGATTTATTGATTCTCAGAAATTCACAACCAAATCAAAGTATGCATTGTTTAATAAATTATAATTATAAATTTTATACCGTCAAAGATTTTTCTAAATGCTGGACAGTCGACAGTATTGAAGGAAGCAATACCCTGTTTAGAAAATCTTTTAGAATCCAATAGTTTCTTATAAATTCCCATAGAGATTTTATAAGAATGATCGAGTTCTATGAGAAGTAATATAGTTAAGTATAGGGTCTTATACATACGGCTATAAGAAGCTATCGCATTTTGTAAGCAGGGTAGTTTCTAGAATGCAGTTTATAACATTTTCTTAAAAAATTGCTTGAGAAAAATTACAATGTTTTTATTTGATCAGCGTCTTCATTTCTTTTTTTTGCTTCTGACTTGCATATTCTTCATAAGAAGCATGACTTTTAATATGGACTTTCTGAAAAATCTCACTCATAATGACTAAGAAAAATTCTAAACGACTTGGACTAATATTGAGAAAATTTTTCCTCTTGCCTCTTTATGCCTGTTCTTTAAATTTCCCAATAAAATAATTCAAAATGACTGTATACAATTAGTAATAGCTACAATATTTTTATTAACCCGATGAAAAAAGTTTTTGTCTAATCATATATAATTATGCATAATCATCTATATATGATTGGATCCAAAAATTGGCCAGGTCTAATTATATATAATCAGATCTGTTTATACATGATCATGCATGAATGAATATAGTCATTTTTAGAATCTCATTTCGAATACCTTTAAATTATTAATTAAGTAATTTAATTAGGATTTATTTTTTTCATCAATATAAATATTGATTAAATTTAAATAAAAAAAAAAAAAAAAAATTACTATTCGTTGACCACCACTTTACTACGAGGTCACCCATCCAATCAATAACCTACGCCGATACTGCTTAACTTTGGTGATCGCTGGGTTGTAGTCTGATCCTCTAGTCTGTTGTAAACTTACAATGAAGGAAAGTTTATGGCATTACTTGACTCAAATAATCAAGTCAATACATCATACGTGAATAATGCACCTAATAATGAATTTGATTTTGTACATAAATGACAATAGAATTCATTAGATACATATAATCAAATCTATTTATCTATAAACTTATAAATATTCGTATATAAATCGATATCGATTAATACTTTTAAATTGCTGCCGAAACCTTTGAACATTTTTTAAGTATTGGGGATTTAAGTTTATTTGATAGTTGACAAAATAAAAATTTAATAACATTTATATTAAAAAATTGTCATATTATGTAATATATATATATATATATATAACTACATATAACTTTATATCAGTCATGTCTGATCAGATCCAATCATATATAAACTTATGCACGACCATACATGAATTTATATTAGCCATGTCTGATCAGATCTAATTATATATGGATTTGTATCAGTCATGTCTAATCAGATCTAATTATATATAGACTTATATATAATTAGATCTGATCGTCTATAGACTTATATATGGTTATATATGGAGTTATACCAGCCAAGTATGAACATATCTAATTATATATAGACTCATATATAATCAGATCTGATCAGATCTAATTATATATAGACTTATATATAATTAGATCTGATCATATATAGACTTATATATGGGCTAATAACAGCCAGGTATGATCAGATCTAATTATGCATGGGGTCATATATAATTATATATAATTATATATGACCCCATATATAATCATGCATGATTATATATAACTTCATATATGATTATATATAATCATATATGATTATATATATGAACATATATAATCATATATAATTAGACAAAAACTTTTTTCATCGGGAAAACTGTTGCTATTTTTGAAAAAAATTTACGAGCAACGTGGAAAACTTAAAAATCTTCAAAATTCGAAAAATCATTACCACACCGAGAGAAATATTTGGAAATTTTAATCTCATTTGAAAAAAGAAACATATTAAAAACTATAAGAGTTGATTTTAGTTTTAACTTGAAAATCAGAATTTTATTAATTATGAAAATTACTCAAGCATAAAGCAAATTTTGATCTGATGAAAACTCGATTTTCGAAAATTGGGGTGAAAACAATAACTTCCCGAAATTATTGAAAATCATCGATTTTCTAAGCGGAAAGTTAAAAAGCTTAATTTTAGTTATATCAAATATATAATGAATGTATCACCGTCAGAAACAAGCTTTACGAAATTAAATAACTGGAGTTGCTAGCATATTCAAATTTAATCCATCTGATAGATTTAATCAATAGATACTACGTACGAATTTTTGAAGAGTTTTTTTTTTCAATAAATTCGAAAGTGTTTAGCTGGTAGATGAAAAAAATTTGATTTATTTTAAAATCTAAATATCTATAACGTATTTTATAATAATCATCAGAATCAGTTCATTTGAAAACGAGTGATATATTCGAGAAAATATTTTTATCGGCACCAAACACTAATAGATAATAGATTACCTTTAATTTTTGTTTTGTCATCAGTACTAAGAACACTGAAGTCAAGCTTCGTCGGATTTCTTCTTTGGTACATTGAGGTTCGTACGTTCAGTAGCCATAACACCTTCATAATTTGGTTTGCACGTTTACGCATAGTTGGCGCTTGTAGGGCCTTCATATAATAATCATAAGACATTCGGAGACCTCCGATATCTTTATACTATAAAAAAATAATGAAAAATTAAGCGTATGTGCAACAAATACACGCTCTTTACAGAAATTTAAGAAACAATCAATTTATAAATGCAAAAGTTGTAAGCAAAAGATTTCGAAATTTAAAATTATATTTTTCGTTTCTTTACGACCATTCATCTGAAAGTTAAAGTACTCTAAAATTTGTTACATACTGGAAAATTTCCAATATTAATTTAATTTATTTGAAAATTATTTCTTAGTGTTTATAAACAATGGTCACTGATCCTGGTCACAGCACCACTGTTACGTTTTGGGAAATTACCCCAAATTAATTAAAAATAAAAATAATTTTTAATTATTTAATTTTATCCAGGTTTGGCCTCGTTAGAGTGTCTATAGACCCCTGGTGGGCCGTGGTCGTCGATTATTCGATTAATTATTAATTTCTATTATTTTTCGTGATTTTAAAATATGTTCGCGCCGGTTCCAACTCCATATAATTATTATATTTATAGGGGCAGGTGAAATTCGAAGGAAACCCGAACTGCTGTTGAGCGCTCAGGGTTATAGGATAGGGTGGAACAGCTGATGAGCGCTCGCCCCTGGGTAGTAATAGGGCTATGGATAGGTCATAGTGTAGGTAAAAATATTGGGGTGCCAATTGGCACCCCACAATAAGGTTAAATTAATTTAGAAATAATTATGGAGTTTATTAACTCTATAGAGAACAGAGGTTCGAGCTCCATGAGCTCCCTCGTAGGACTGACTATTAAGTCGTTATAAAAAATATAGTAGAGCCAACAGAGTTGACAAAATGTTGACGCTGCATCTCAGGTTCCCTGTGAGAGAATCGTCGTGGTCCGGGTCTCATGCATCGTCATCTGTTTTGACTACCCGCGAGCCACGGCGACTCTCTTATCATAACCGATTTCCGTTACATTGTATAAAATTATTTTATTAAAAATAATTTATTTAATTTAATCAATTAAATATTACGGGAACGTAACACCTCCCGACTTAAGCAAGTCGCAGCGTTTTAAATGAATAACGCTACGACTGAAAATGAAATTCATGACTCGATATAATCCAAATAGAATGTGTAATTGACTCTATATAAACTAAAATTGAATGTATGAATGAATCTATATAAACTAAAGTTAAATATTTAAATGACTCTATATAAACCAAAAATTAAAATCCATTTTGAATATAGTAAAGAAGTTTTTGGTTGTAGAATTTTAACCTAAACCTGAGACACAACGTTTATAATATTACTTAAACCTAGTAATATAAAACTAAACGTTAGTATCTAGTAATTTAATTACCTCCCGACTCAGTCGTTTGGTATTATTGAAATGATTAATTCTAAATATAATTCGTACAGATACGCTTCAGCTTTGCGAAAATTTATAAATTACTTAAGAAGTAACTGCTTAAGTCGAAATTTATAATGAAAAATGAGGTAACTACCTCCCGACTTAAGTCAGTTAGCAACTTCAATATTCATCTGCATTTATAATAAACAAAGTTATTAAACCTAAATTCATGTTCGTAACCATCATTTAGTTATCTGGTACTAATATTCTACGTATAATTATTGACAAATATAAATTCTCCTGTTAATAACAGGTATTAAAGTCCTTAAAGATTAAAATTTTGTCCGCAAGACAATTTCCTTAAATTTCTAAAATGTTTTAGATGAAATAGGCACAATCTTCTTAAATTCCTATTGTGTTTGCTTAACTTCTAGGCTTTTGCCTATTGATAGTTCTAGTGAGACTGGTCCAAATTAGCGCTTATTTTCAGGTATATAATATTACCATAATCAAAATTAATCTCCAATAATTTATATTTATCTGGAGGTACTTTTAATCTTATCTTAAATATATCCTTCTTAAATGCAGTCATGTTGAAACAAAATCGTAAACAATTTCTAATCATTATTGATAGGTCAAATATACCTTTAATATAAAACATAATGTAAAATATATTTCTTACAAAGTCTGAACCTGAAAACGTATAACCACTAAATTTATCTATTACATTAAAATAATAATGGTTATAAACCTTTTTCTGTCTTTCATTTGGTGGATTGTTTCCTTTTGAAATAACCCACAATGGCAAATTAATTTTTGAGCCCAATGATTGATTGTCATTATTTTCTAATTTACTCTCCATTGAGCAGTAAAATAGTTCTTTTTTCAGATTCACGAACTCAACGCGGTCTTTTTTACCCGTATGCTCGATCTCGAAGACTCCACTAGCTCGGATCGGCATAATTTTATTTTCCGTGGTTGCGAGAACAATAAGCTCGCCAACCCGGTTATTCGAATTTTCGGCTCTCAATAAACCTTGAGCAGTCCGAACAATACGAGCTCCTGACGTAGCCAGTACAGGCAGCTCTCTTTCGACATTCGCGTGATTCGAATCATTACTATTTAGACAATTAAAATCAATCATTGGCTTCAAATCATATGAATTTTCGTTAAAAATATTTGTAAGTGGTACGTTTTCAGGCACAAATTTATTTGAGTTTAATTCTGTCTTATGGACAGTAGTGACTCTACTAGATCCATTTGATCTGTTGAAATTACCGAGATTAATTTCCGACTTTTTCCGGAACTCGCGAATTGCGGCTTCATTCAAAAGATGAGCCTTTAACTTTATGGATTCAGATTCTACTGAAGGTAGAACCTGGAATCCGCTTGATTCTTGCTTTCGAAATGCAAGCAATCGAGCCCGTAAATAATTTAGCTTTTCGCCCATCGCAGTCTCGTTTAAGAGACGGGCTTTCATTTTTGTAGATTCCGATTCTACAATCGGTAAAGTTCTACACCGGCTCGATTCTTGTTCCCGAAACGCAAGTAATCGAGCGCGTAAACGATTTTGTTTCTCCATTACTGTTTGGAGTTCCGTCTCCGATATCGGAACATTTAATTGATTATACATTTTAAAAGTCTATGATATTAAAATCATTGAAATGATTTGATCCTTAAATTTATATGATAATTATCATAATTTTTAATGCATTTTCAGAAAGACATCTATATTGATGCTCTAATAAATTTGAAATAAGTTCACAATACATTTATTTGAACTTAAATAAATAAAAATTTGGAATTTAATTTTTCCAAGTTAATTGTAAAGGTGTTGTCACGAATCACAAAATAAAATATTCCATTTTAAGCTAAATAAAGACCAGTGGTGAAAAAAATATTTCGATTATGCTTTATTTGAAGCTAACTGAGATCAGTTTTGAGACCTGATCGTGATATAGCGACTACGTCTTGGTTTTACAGTATACCTGGAAATACTCTTCGCTAAATCAACGACGAGAATCTCGACTGATCCCATTGAATAATAAATTGACACACAATAAAACATAATTAAAACATTTTCTAAAATACAAGCGCAGTATTATTTCTCATAATAATAATAAAATAAATTTATCGTGTAATATATTTAAATATACTCGCGAAAACACCTTTAAAATTCCGTAGCAACAGTTTTACAATAATCTAAATATTTTCTAATAAAAATTATTATATCTGATCGCGTACAATGCATTCGCGATAAAAGTTACAAAATATCCGTAGCAACACTTTTATTTTTAGTAGTTGAATAAGAGGGTTTTTGGCCCCGAAATCAAAACAGTGGCCTACCTTACCGACCCATGATAAGTGCCATGGTTGGTAATGTAGATTTAATTTTACCGATATTTTGTGCTGTTGTAGGTAATGTAGATCTATTTTATCGATATCTGGGGGACTTTTTCACGGATATGGTAATGTAGATTTGTTTTGATGATATTTTGGGGCTGTTGTAGGTAATGTGGATTTATTTTATCGATATTTGGGACCTGTTTTCATATATGTGGTAATGTAGATTTGTTCTTATCGATATTAGGGGCTGTTATCGGTAATGTAGATTTATTTCATCGATATATTGGGCCTTTTTCTCATTGATGATAATGTAGATTTGTTGGGACTTGCTCATGATAATGCTGGCTTGGTTGAAGCCTGATCATGGTAACGAAGATTTAATCCGAATCTGATTGGAGGGGGTGGAATATTCGAGAATATTCTCCAATTTTCTACGAGCATATTGGTGGGGGATTCATTTTTAAAAATTTGAAAGTTTTTCCAAGAATATCGTATATTTTAATAGTAGTAGGGGATTAAACGGGTGATTTAACCGGTTTTGAACCAATCATTTTCTACTCTGTATCCCCAAACAATTTTTTCTGTCCCCCACAAAGAGCTTTTTAAGTGGGGATCACCATTATAAAAACTTGAGTTTTGTCATAATCCGGATAGTTGTTTCGAGATTTATTCTGTGAGCACCATACTAGCAATCTATTTTAATCAGGTAAGTCTTTTTAATACTTTTGAAATATTCACCATTTAAGAAAACGTAGAAAACTAATTATTGAAATACTTGTTTATGGAATAATGGATCTTTTTAAAGTTAATGAGGCTATAAAATTACCAGTATTTTTACCTACTAAAAAGCTTAATGAATTGAAAAAAGATGGGAATTATCAAATAACTGCTTCTAAAAATGTGAATACAAAGTTCGGATTGCGAGTGGTCACAACAATCAATGACGAATTCAATATATTTTTACCAAAAAGAACGTCAGGACTAGTAACGAAGAATCCTACTTACTTCGAAGAGTTGCTGAATCCTGTACCGTTTCATAAGCTTTACTTTACTTACCATGGTGGTGAATACAACGATTTTGAGATGTCTTATCGTGATTAGTAAATTAGCAGTATTATCATTACTTCTAAATATTATATAAATTAGATTGTTAACAGTAATTTTTATAGATAATTTAAAACAATTAAAACTAATAGCAATGTTGCAATTATATATAAATATTTTTTTTTTATATTGATTCAAAAAAAATCTTAATGTAATTTATGAAAATGTATAAATTATTAAATAAAAACAATAGTAATCAAAGTATGAGATTTTTTTTTATTTTTAATCATAATGCACAGAAATACCTAAATTTTTACAATAAAAAATAATTATAATAACTATAAAAAAAAAAACATGAACTTATAATAGCTATAACATATATAAAAAATCATACCTTGAGAAAGAATTGAAAATCTTTAAAATATATATATATCACTATAGCACTACCCATTACAATTAAAAATTGATTCTACATGTATTTTTTTTATTTAACTTTAAAAAAAATAAACTTACGATTACTATAAAATACAAAGATTACACCTTCAGAAAAACTTAAAAATATTTCTCACTATAGTGATATCCATTAAAATATTATTACAAAAAGTTATTCATATCATCCTCGTCATCATCGGGATACATATTAATAAAATTATTTTGTACATAGTTAAACTCAACATCATTATAATTATATTGATGATAATTATTGAAAAAATAATGATCGTTTTGCTGACCGTAATAATTATTTTGTTGTTGTTGTTGTTGTTGTTGTTGTTGTTGTTGTTGTTGTTGTTGTTGTTGTTGTTGATGTTGTTGTTGTTGTTGTTGAAAATATGCTGGTGTTGGCTGAGTAGCTAGTACAGGAGCTAGCTGCATCAACTGAGCATGATTCGTCGATTCCTGCTCCTCGATCATCATTTCCGACTGTGGCGAATAGCTATACATTAAATCATCACCATAATTGATCATCTCCATTGCAGGTGGTGGTGGTGTTAGTACTCGCGGCTGGAAATATGATGATGTCGATGGTCCATAGAGAGGTGCTGATGTAGATGGCCCGTACATGAGTGTTGATGAGTGTGGTGGTGGTGAATATGACAGTGGTGGTGAATCCCATCTTCCATCATGTAATATTGGTGATGATGATGATGATGATGATGATGATGATGATGATGATGATATATTTACGAGCTCTTCGAACTCTTCATCGTCACTGGTGAAGCTTTCTTCATTATCAGCGAATTCTTCAGAATCTTCCTCAGGAATAAGACAGCCGATGTTACTTTCAGCGCTCACTATTGTCTCTTCATTTGGCCTTGAAAAACTCACAATATTTTCAGGCCAGCCATGTTCAATAAGACCTGATTTAAAACACCGAGCTGTTATCGTATCGACGAAAAAATAATTTACGTCATACGATACATTGCTCAATGTTGCGTATTTCAATTCATTGTCATCATCATCATGTATCATAAAGAAACACCAAATTTGATGTCCTAGATTGACCAGCCTCACACGTTGTCGATCTATTTCATATATAATTTGGGTGGGATCCTCCCCCACACCTATTTGCTGACAAATATGTCCAATCACAGCTTGCCATAATATGGCAAGTCCAAACTTCTCCACCCATTTCAATGGGAAGTAACATGCTTCGTCCATAATCTGCAACAGGAATAAATGAAAAAAATTATTTATTATACAAAATTTTTAAAAATAAAATAAAAAAATTTATAAATTAATAAAAAAAAAAAATTTTAATTAATAAAACTATTTTCATTTAGATAAAAACTCAAAATTAAAAATTATTGAAAATTTATAAATACATAAATTAATAAAAAAAAAGCAAAATTTTTAATTAATAAAACTATTTCGAGTAATATCAAAAAACTCAAAATTGCAAATTATTAAAAATTTATAAATAAATAAAAAAAAAAAAAAAAGCAAAATTAGAATTAATAAAACTATTTCAACTAATATAAAAACTCAAATTAAAAATTATTAAAAGAAAACAAATAAAAGTAGTTAGAATACACTTACATTATTAAAATTCATTTTTTTCAAGTTTGGACAGGTTATTAAACACTTTTAAAACTTATTAAAAAACCACACAAATCTAGAGTTCCAATAATAATTATAATTATAATAATATTTTAAAAATCAAAACTTTGGAACACGAATATTTACTTGAATCAAAATATGTAAATCACAAAACGTTTTCACAAAAACACACGCACAATGTCAAAAAATGTTGAAAGAAGCGAGCAAGTAATTCTACAAGTTGCTTTGTACTGAGTTCTTCTATGTTCGTACCCAATATTTATATGGTCAGTCGCAAGTAACAAAATTTTAACCAACCCACCTCATTAGGCAATAACCTATCACTTGAATTTTGACCATAATACGGGTGGAGCAACAGTTTTCTTATCTATTTTCTAAGTAGGGCCCCTAATCCACCCTCACCATAAACTTGGCCATTGAATATCTTTAAGAAGGTAGCAAAATTTTGCTCATCCCATCTCATTAGGGCAATACCCTATTGCTTAAATTTTGATCATGAAACCGGGTGGAGCAAGTTTTCTTATCCATATCTAAGTAGGGGTTCTGACCTACCCACGCTATGCACTTGTACATTACATACCTGTAAGAAGGTTTGTCTTATACATTTTAGTATGCATCTTTTCAACCCCTACCGTGTATTAATAAGTACTATTTCTAGGAGGTATGCCTTATGTTTTTTTTCAAAGCATATTTTTGAACTCCCTACTATATACAGTTAAAAATTTTTAAATTTCTATAACTATTTTAATATGAGTAAATCTTTCATTGATTGATTGATTGATAGAAATAATTTGTTCGTAGATGTAAAATCAAATTATTATAAAAAATATTTATGGAGTTTTAAAAATACATTTAGCTTCAATAAAAAATAAATTACATATTAAATGAAATACATTCTTGATATTTTTCTTAATTTGAAATTTTTTATATTAAATATTCATTGATATATAAAATCTATCTTCTATAAATAATTTAAAAATTGTTTAACGAAAATTATTACTTTATAGAATAGTTAAAATTATTCTGTACTTGAAATCTTATGAGAAGTTTCTCTTTTAAACCTTTAACGCATTCAAAAAAATTATTTTATTGTTACACTAAAACTATATTTAAGAAAAATTAACATTTATCCACAACAGCTGGGAACTTATACTAATACATATATTTACACGTTTTTTTTTCTGTAAAGCCGACCCCGTAATCTTCATTTATTTACAAATTGAAAAAATTTTCAGTTGCACAACAAAATTTTATCTCTAGAAAAATTTACATTTATTTGCGATCGATTTATCCTAATACGAATATTTACCTGCTCCAAAATGTTTTACCTAAACTGCTTAGCCGTAATTTGCATTCTTTTACCCATTAATAGATTCTTTCAGCTGCTTAGAAGTTTTAAATATTTTACAGAAAAATTTTGTAAACTTACAGAAAAATTTTGTAAACTTACATTATAGTAAACAAAAATTTCCATTTATTCAAGACCGCTTTAATCTTACATATTTACTTATCGAACACCCTTTTGAAAAATTTATAGATATTTACTCAAAAACTTTATCTTAGAAAATTTTATATATTTTATTTTAATTTTGTCTATCGTCAACTCAAAAGAATTAAGATATTTTCGAAAAACCTACTGCTTGTTTATACATTATGCAATAGCAGTCCTTTATATATGTATTTATTATTTTAAAGGATCTCATTTAAATTTTATTAAAATATACGTATTTGCTCAAAACTTTATCTTGGAAAAATTTTACATTTTATTCTAATTTTGTTTATTGCTACCATAAAGGATTAAGATACTTTTGAAAACCACCGCTATCCAGTTATGCAATCTGCAAAATACATTATTCAATAACAAACCTAAATATATATTTGTTATTTTAAAAGTTTTCATAATTTTTATATTTACTCAGCTGAAAAAAACTAAAATTTTTTTCAAATTTATATTTTAATTAACATAATTTATACATTTACACGATTTTAGAAAAATTTTTTCTCGGAAAAAAATGATTGTAAATCTTAAAAATTCAAGAAAAATTTTTATCTTTTTCATTGTCGGTTTTTCTTTGATAGATCTTATATAAAAAGAGACGTTTTTAGAGATGATGCATCAGTTCATTTCCGCTCATCATAAAACGAGTTAGCTATAACTTTGTGCTTTACGAAAAAATCTTTATCCTTTAACTATGGCGATACAATTATATTCCAACGTTGTGAATACGATTGCTCAAACATATGAAGATCTTTCAACTCACAACCCTATCAGTAGAGATATGAGCATTAGAGCTTGTAATGTTTGTAGTGAAACTATCATATCATTTAATAGTATCCTATTAAATCCTCGAGTTAGTGTTCAAGAGAGACGGTGTATACAAGCAAACATTACACTATTACATTCATATTATGAGAAGTTTTTACGATTAAGTGGTCAAGTGGTTGGTGGTGATCTGAATTCTAGAAATTTAATTAAGTGGCGAGATATGGAAAACGCATTTCAGAATCGCATAACAACCGGCTGCATTGTAAATATTGGACATATTGATTTAAGAACATTTCTGAATGATGCAAAAAGTTTAACAATTAATAAAATTCGAGAAAATATGCAGCGGATTGGAAATCTTAAAGTCAGTACAACTTTAATGTGTAAATTTGAAAATGTTAAAAGTGAATTAACTGTTGAGGAAACAAAGACATTTCAAACTCCAAGTGATGAGATATTGGTAACGACAGATCTTGGCAACTGGTTTGCTAGTAGTGTGTATGATGTTTTATTGAAGAAAGTCGAAGAGTTTAATCAAAAAGACTCAGGGTGGAGTTTAGTGGAAGTGATAAATTTAACAATTAACATCGCTAGATATGCCCCATTAAGAGCTGGGTTATCAACGTTTACAACCTTGCCTAAAGATATACAATATAAAAAAGCTGTTATCAACATCCAAAATAACGATGAATTTTGTTTTCTTTGGTGTGTAACTGCTGCAGTATATGGTGCTGAAACTACGCACCCAGAAAGGACATCATCATATCCACATTTCAGTACGCTTTTTAATTATAAGGATATTCAGTTTCCTATAACTCTTAAAGACATTCCGAAATTTGAAAAGTTGAACAACTTGAAGATAAATGTTTACGGACTTGAATCGCAGTTCACCAAGAATGAAGAAGATGCAGCATCTAGTGTAATAGCGCCATTATACTTAAGTACCAATTGTCAATGTAAGAAACCTATAATTTATTTGTTAATGATTGAAGCTAATAATAATAATATTAATAATAATAATAATCTTAATAATGAAAATCTTAAGAACTATAGACCAATTTTCCATTTTACTTTAATAAAAAATTTATCACGTTTAGTAAAAAGCCAAATATCAAAAAGTAAAAATAAATTATGGTTTCGTGAGAGATGCTTGTGTCATTTTAGATTTGAAAATTCTTTAGAAAAGCATAAATTAGACTGTATTAAATATAATAAAATTAGAATGAGCTTGCCTGACAAAGAAAATAAAATATTGAAATTTAAAAATTTTAAATATAAAGATCCTGTTCCATTTGTTATCTACGCCGATTTAGAATGTACTCTTGAATCTGATAATGGTACTGAAAAACACGTTCCTTATAGTATGGCTTATCATGTCTTATGTAATTATGATTCATCGTTATCAAAGTTTGAGCTCAAACGCTCTTCTGATTGTATTGATTGGTTTATTAAGGAGTTGGAAATTTTGGGAAGAAAAGTTGATTTTAAACTTAAAAACCCTATACCTATGAAGCCGCTCAATAATGATGAGAAAAGATATCATAACGAAACAAAAGATTGTCATATTTGCGGGAAAATAATCGATTCTAATGATAATAAATGTCGTGATCATTGTCATTTCACAGGCAAATATCGTGGGCCTGCGCATAATTCATGCAATTTGAATTACAAACAATCTCATAAAATACCTATTATTTTTCATAACTTATCAGGTTACGATTCGCATTTTATTATTAAATCATTAGTGACTGGATTTAAAGGTGCAGTTACTGTTTTACCTATTAATAAAGAACGTTATATATCATTTACAAAGTCTATTAACAATACATTAGTTGAATTGCGTTTTATTGACTCATTTCGATTTATGGCATCGGGTCTAGAGAAACTAGCATCATATCTTACAGATAATGATAAACAAATTACACGAATGTATTACTCTGATCATGAACAGTTTAGTTTAGCTACTCGTAAAGAAGTATTTCCGTATGAGTACATAGATTCTATAGTAAAGTTGAATGAAGATAAATTACCTAAAAAATCATATTTTTATTCTAAACTGAATGATAATAATATATCTGATGAAGATTATGATCATGCAAAATTAGTTTGGAAGAAATTTAATATTAAAACACTCGGTGAATATTCTGATTTGTATTTAAAAACTGATGTCTTATTATTAGCTGATATTTTTGAAAATTTCCGACGTAGTTGTTATAATACTTATAATTTAGATCCCCTCCATTATTATACAGCACCAGGATTAGCCTTTGATGCTATGTTAAAGCTCACTGGTATTCAATTAGAACTGCTAGATGATGCTGAAATGGTATTATTTATAGAAAAAGGTATAAGAGGAGGTGTGTCACAGTGTACAAATCGTCATGCTGTAGCTAATAATCGATTTATGGCTGATAACTTTGATCCAAATAAACCTGAATCTTATTTAATGTATTTTGATGTGAATAACTTATATGGAGCTGCAATGAGCATGCCCTTACCGTGTAAGTCATTTAAATGGGTTGAAAATATAACTGTAGATAATATAGATATTATTTTTAATTCAAACGAATCAAAAGGTTTTATACTAGAGGTAGATTTAGAATATCCGATAGAGCTTCATGATCTGCATAAAGATCTACCATTATGTCCTGAGCATTTTGTACCACCAAACAGTAAGCAATCTAAATTAATTACTACTTTATATTCAAAAGAAAGATATGTAATTCATTATAAGAATTTACAACAGTGTCTTCAGTTAGGTATGAGACTCGTAAGAGTTCATCGTGTTCTAGGATTCGAACAATCAGCTTGGTTACAACCATACATTGATAAAAATACTGATTGCCGTAAAAATGCGAAGAATGAATTTGAAAAAAACTTTTTTAAGCTCATGAATAATGCTGTATTTGGGAAAACAATGGAAAATGTTAGAAAACATAAAGAAATTAGAATAGTTACAGAATGGACAGGACGTTTTGGTGCAAAATCACTAATTTCTAAACCTAACTTTCATAGTTTAACTGTTTTTGGCGAAGACATTGTAATAATTGAATTAAAAACCGTTCATGTACATTTTACAAAGCCCATATATATTGGATTTAGTATACTTGACTTAGCTAAGACATTCATCTATGATTTTCATTATAACTATGTAAAAAAAAAATTTCATAATGATACCTCAAAATTAATGTATACAGATACTGATAGTCTCATTTATCATTTTACAGTGCCAAATATCTACGAAATTATTAAACGTGACATTCATAAATTTGATACATCAGATTATTCACCGAATAATGTATATAATATCCCATTAAAAAATAAAAAAGTATTAGGTCTTATGAAAGATGAAAATAATGGTAAAATTATGGAGGAATTCATAGGTTTAAGAGCCAAGCTTTATACATATAGAAAATATAAAGATAATAAAGTTGAAAAAAGAGCTAAAGGGGTTAAAGGTTCAACTTTAAGAAGGATTGAGTTTGATGATTTTAAAAAATGTCTTTTAGAACATTGCAACGTTGTAGAAAAGGAATGGTTAATCAAAAGTGATAAACATATTGTTAGGACAGTTTTACAACAAAAATTAGCATTAAGTTGGAACGATGATAAAAGACGTTTGCTTGAAAATTCAACAGATACACTACCATGGGGATATATGGAAGTAGAAAAATAATGTATAATTATTAATTTTTAAAACTTGTAAATTGAAATTTGTAAAAAAAAAAATAGTAATAAAAAATGAAGAAAACATTTATATAGAAAAATTGTTTATTTATTCATTAAAATACATTACATCTAAAAAATGATCTTTAATACAATAAAATTTTCATAAATCTGATTCGTCTATCCAGCTATTATGTGAGCTATCAAATCCTAACCACTTTACAAAATATTTATTTCCACGCTTTTTCACTATTTTTTCTACAAGGTACACATCAGGATATTTGACTTTACTAAGCTCTTCATTGTAAAATCCACCTTCGATTGATTGGTTTTGATAATCAATAAGCTTGTACGTTGTTGGATTAGTATTTTGCACGCTTTTTATTGTGAATATTTCAGTTGTCCAATTTGGTGTATAGCCTTTTTCAAAAACGTGTTTGTATTTGTTTATTCGAACTTTATCGCCAACTTTAAACTTGCTTTTCTTTTTATTCAACGGCTGATGGATTTGAAGGGGTTTGTAAATCTTCTTGAATAGCTGTTTTTCGTTCTCAGCCGTTACATCAATGGGCTTCATTTTGATTGTGCGATGTTTGGTATTGTTGTATGCATCAACTAAGTTTTTAAGCATATCGATCCATCGATAACTACCTTGAGCTGTGAATTCTTGCCACATTTTATTTTTTAGAGTTCGATTAAAACGTTCACATATAGATGCTTTTAGGTTGCTAAATGTTGAGTACAAATGAATTTTATGACTTTTCATGAGATCTTTGAATTCTTTATTGTAAAACTCCTTGCCTTGGTCAACGTGTAGATTTTTAGGATGCCTCCCTTGTTGTAATACAGACTTCATAGCATTTCTGACATCACCAGCACTTTTGCTTTTAATAGGAACCGCCCAAGCATATTTTGAAAATACATCTATAATTGTCAGTAGATACTTAAATCCACTATTTACAGAACTATATGGTATCATTTCTACCAAATCAGCTTGCCAAGTTTCATCGAATCCTCGAATGTCAACATGACGACGAGTATAATTTTTTCGTGCCGGCTTGTGAAGCTCTTGAGCTATGACTTTCTTCTTATTTTCCATGTTTTTCAAGTTTAGATAGCCTACGATCAATATCTGCTATAGTTTGAGTATCGCGTACTATAGATCTCACAATCGTTGTTGCACGAGTTGATAGCTGTTCGATATGTTGAATCTGTTCACTAACAAGTTTTTCTAATGCATTCACTTTGGTTGTCAATTCAATAATGAAGTCTGGATTTTTACTCGTCATTTTATCCTCTAACTTAACTATTTCAACTGTTACTTTATCTTCAAGATCAGTTATACGATATTTATTATATTCGCTAATTGTTTTCACATTGTCTAATTCCTGTTTAATTGCAATTTTTAGTTGGTTCATTGACTCGACATTAGATGTCTTCATGAGGTTATCAACTTGTTGGGTTACAGTTTTGTATTTATCGTCAATATGGCTTATTGCAGCTTTCATACTATTATATGTGACTGCATCACTTTCATTCTTAGGTTCAGCAACATTACATAACCTCTTTTGGTCTAAGTCGAACTGCCCATCATTTGTTAACTTGAAACCTTTTCCAGGTGGTCCAACACCACTACTGCAACCTTTCAATTGTGTCTGATTCGATTGGGAAGATACACGTCCAAATATATCGATACCCATTTTTGATGATCTTCTCTTCTCTAATGTTATTTTATAAATGATGAATTATTGTCAATGTCTCTGTTAATAAATAATTTCAGCTTCACGCAGCTCTTCAATAATTGAAATTATCTCATTCGAATGACTAGAGTTGCCAGCTGTATGAGATGCCATCAATAAACGAAGGCGATCTACGAGTTCATTAGCATCATCCCAATAAATATAATCCACATATTTTCGCTTCTTTGAAACGGTCATTAAGTCTGGTAGTCCTTTACCCTTTTTTATTGGTGACTGAACATAGTCAGCAATATATTTAATATATTTAGAACTCCTTTCAACATAAAGACTTCTTTCAGATTCATAATTTTTCCTGTGTGTGTTTGTGGAAATGATCAGTTTATGGTATACATCTAAATCATTTTTTGTAATAGATTTTTCATTTGGATCACTTTTAAATAATAATTCTATAAGTCCCGGTGATAAGACATAATTTTGATGATTCACTGAAATTGTATTATCACCAAATTGGACCGGTGAATTGCCAAAAAATAATTGATTATTTTTTTTACGAATCCCAAATCTTGTATCTAAGCCTTTAGGATTTTTTTTATTTAACATCTCAATAAATTTGGTGATGGAGCTATGATATCGCAATGGAGTACTTGCAGAGGTTGGGGGACCTGATATAATGGTTGCGTCCAAGTTGTTGGCACTAGTACTACCGCCGTTCAAGTCATCAAAAGTATTTTGATCATCATATATTTCACTGTCATTAGTATAAACAGTTTGATAGTTACTTGGATAGTCACTATATTCGCGTTTCTTTAACGGAAAGTTTTCTACAGCTTCTTCTTTAATTTCATGTTTCAAAACTTTAGAATTCTCAACTAATGTCCTTAACGGCGTCACTATAGGTTTAAAAATTTCATTTGCAGCTTGTTCAGAAGTATCTTTATCAACCTTTAATATTTTATGCTTCTGTCTTATTGCATCACTAACTTTAGATATCTGAAGCAGCATATCTTTCTGCTGAGAAATATTTCTACACGCCATGTTTGCACACTTGAATGTCATTTATGACTGGGTCAATTTGTATAGAGTATGATTAATTTATACTTATAAAACAATCAAAACCTTTTCTATAACGTCCATTATTTAATTCGCTATCCTTATCAATAACAACAAATTCGTGTTTACTATCATTTTCCTTATCATTCCAGCATGCTGAACATAAATCTTTGAATTCACTGTAGGGCATATCTGTATTCACATGATCATCATATATGTGCTTCAAATTCATTTCATCTTGACGAAAAAGTACAAAAAAATTGGCATTGTCACGTATCAGATGTTTTGGTATACGTGTATAGGTTTGACAGAGATAAAAGCTATCAACATTTTTGTGCCGCCCCATACAAAAATATGCTCTGACATGATCTTGTTTCTCACAAGCTACGTCATCGAATATCATAAGCGAATTCGGTTGTGCATCATCTGAATTAACAACTGATTCATGATCATTAAATGGGAAGTACCCAACTCCTTCTATAGGCTGTAGTGCTGACTCTAAGAATTTATATTTAGGCTGATTCAATGATTTAGAGTATACATAAATGTTCTCAAATCTCAAACCATTAGGATGAGTAATTAGTGCAAGGAGTGCATTCGTTTTCCCACAGTTTGATGGCCCACAAAGGACTGCTCGAACAGTATTTGGTAGCAGTGAACCATGACGTTTTTGAATTTTTTTCTCATCACCTTGAATTATTTGATCAAAATTGATCACAGGTAATTTAGCTGTCTGTTTTTCAAACTTCATTTTGAATTATTTTAGATGACACTGAATACTATGTTAATCCGCTGATGACTTAATTCTGACTCAACAATATGCTTATAAGTACCGAGTATTTATACACGGAGAAAAAAATATAGTAAAATTTACTAAAAAATATGGGAATAATTACTAAATTTAGATAGTAATCTTGAAACGCTTAAGATTTATAGGAAAAATTCATAAACAGATAAGTAAATTTTACTATCCCGTTTAGTAAATTTTACTATTCCGTTTAGTAAATTTTACTATTCCGTTTAGTAAATTTTACTATCCCGTTTAGTAAATTTTACTATCCCGTTTAGTAAATTTTACTATATTAGAATGGAAAAAAATAATATTAAATATTTATTAGCTTTTAACTTTTTATTATTATTACTATAATTTTAATTATTATTGTTATTTATGCCATCTGTATTAGTGCTGGTGTCGATTTTTGTTTCTTAAAAAATCGTTGTTTCAACCGAGATTCGAACCCTGATCTCCCGCGCGCGAGTCCTTTCCTATGCCTGACGGCCCGATGTCTCCTTTGGACAAAAGTCTCAGAACTTGTAATACATATTTGTATATGCTATCCCCACCAAATTTTAATTTTATCTATACATAGTACAATTTACTATACATATAGTAAAAAAACATAATCGTGTTAGCAAAAAATACATTGCGTATAGTAATTTTTAATATTTTGTATAGTAACAAATCCTATATTGTATTAGAAAATTTACTTTCTTAAATTTGTATTTATTAAAAATACTTATAGTAAAATTTACTATACAGATAGTAAAAAATACAATTGTGTTAGTAAAAAATACATTACGCATAGTAATTTTTAATATCTTATTATGTAATTATTACTAATTAGTAAATTTTACTAAACGTTTAGTAATAATTACAATACAGAATGTATTTTTTCATATCTATTAGTAAATTTTACTATAAGATTGTAATTTTTACTATATTTTTTTCTCCGTGTACGATTGAGATTAGTCATAGATCTGCAATGGCTAAGAGCAGACGTATTAGTAAAGTTGCAACTAAACGCGGCAAAGGTTTTATCAACAGCGTTATAAATAAACTACCGATAGAATTACATGTGCCAGGATATCAGTACTGTGGACCTGGTACAAAATTAACAAAAAGATTAGCTCGAGGTGATCCAGGTATAAATCCTCTGGACAGAGCATGTAAAGCTCATGACATTGCTTATTCTAATAATCCTGACAATATGGCAGCACGTCATGCGGCTGATAAAGAGCTTGCTGAAAAAGCTTTACAACGTCTTCATGCAAAAGATGCTAGCCTTGGTGAAAAAGCTGTAGCTTGGGGAGTCAATAAAACCATGAGAGTAAAGAGAAGTTTGGGTATGGGCATGAAAAAGAGGGCTGCAGTTAAAAAGAAGTTAAAAATAAAGAGGGGGAAGTCTAAAAGAAATAGTAAAAAGAGGAAAAAGACAGTAAAGAAAAAAAAACGAGTTGTCCCCATCCAACAAATTATAAAATCAGCTAAAAAATCGATGAACGAAGGAGTACTCATTTCACCGTTCAAGTCTGCATTACAGGGTGCTCGTGAAGCTGTAAAAATGGTTGGTGGGAAAAAAAATATACGATCATCGCGTGTATTACCAATACCACCACTAAAAGTAGGTGGATTGCTACCATTTTTAATACCAATTCTTGCTGGTTTAAGCGCTACTGGCGCATTAGCTGGGGGCGCTGCTGGTATCGCTAAAGCTGTAATTGCTGCTAAGACTGCTAAACGTGAATTAGAGGAGGCTAAACGACATAATTCAACAATCGAAGCTATAGCCTTGGGAAAAGGGTTATACTTGTCACCACATAAAACTGGGATGGGATTATATTTAAGTCCTCCCTCAAAAAACATGTAACGCTACCTCATCGAGCTCTGACCAATTTTGATTTAATTAAATATGTAAAGAATTTGAAAATTCCAAATTTCCGAGGTGTTTTCATGAGAAATAATTTACCAAAATCTGGTCCATGGAAGAAGGAATCAGCGATCATAAATCTAGATGATAAAAATGGTGGTGGAACTCATTGGGTCGCATACAAGAAGAATGGTGATGACGTCATTTATTTTGACAGTTTTGGTAACCTTCAACCACCAAATGAACTCATGAAATATCTTGATGTTGGTAGCGTGAAATATAATCATCAGAAATATCAAGATTATGATACCGTTATATGTGGACACTTGTGTCTTAAATTTCTAAATAATCAATTATAAATATATGAAACGAGAATAAAATATGGTTAGTCATGGATGATTCGTTGACGTTAACACTATCTGGAGCAACCTCCACATTGGAAGCTCAATATTTTCCACCCATTGAATTATCGCCTGGGAAAAGTTATGTCTTGGGACTTGTAGAGTTGTTAACATTCAATTCTATACCTAATATCGATGAAGGTTGTAATAAGTTCTATTTATCCAGCATAAATGGGAAGGAAGCAGATAAAATTATAACAATACCAACCGGAAGTTATGAACTACGTGACATTGAAAAGTATTTAATAAATGAATTACCTGAGGGAGTAGAATTGAGTATCAAAGCAAATAACAATGAATTACATAGTGAAATTAAATGCAATCAAATTGTAAATTTTGAGCCGAAAGATTCTATCGCATCATTATTGGGATTTGGAAATCGTCGACTTGTGCCAAACCTTCTACACAAATCTGATTTACCAATAAAAATCCTTAAAATCAATGCACTGCGAGTTGAGTGCAATATTACTACTGGCGCATATATGAATAACCGTAAAGTTCACACAGTTCATGAGTTTTTCCCAAGTGCTGCACCAGGATATAAGATCATTGAAGTACCATCCCACATCATTTACTTACCAGTCGCAGTACAGTCAATACACAATCTTCAGCTGCGAATTGTTGATCAAGATGAGAATTTGGTGAATTTTCGTGGTGAAACGATTACAATGAGATTGCATATAAAATCAGTGAAATAATGGGGATTGTATTTGATAAAAAAATTGGTGGCAGTTATAAAAGTCAAGCATCATGCCTAAAGCCCATCAGTCGTCGTGCCCCTGTCAGGGTGCTAACATCTCAGAACGCCCAATTTCTCAAAAGTCTGGGATTAAAATTACGTGGAAGATCGGCAAAATAAGAAAAATCAATTTTTGCTGCATTATACTACCATGGCGGAAATCTTAAACATCCAAAAACCAATAATCTTCGACGAATCGATTTCTCACTATGAGGTTCATTCACATCAACCTTATGCTTCAACAACATTTAATAATAGTGATGAAATAAGAATCAGTATTCAGCATCAAGATTTATGCATTCTACCGAGTAAGAGTACTTTACACATTTGTGGAAGATTTACGAAAGAAGATGGCACTGCTGTTAGTGAAACTATGGAGTTGGTTAACATGGCCATTTGTCACATGTTTGAAGAAATACGCTACGAATTGAATGCCATTGAAATTGATAGATGCAAGAATGTTGGAATTACAAGCCTTATGAAGAATTATATATCTTTAACCCCCGGACAGGCTAATTTAATGGAAAATGCTGGGTGGTTACAAACTGATGATAAATTGACTAATGGTGATGGATATTTTGATATTTCTATACCGCTGAATTTATGACTTGGATTCGCTGAAGATTATAATCGGATTATTATGAATGCTAAACATGAATTAATTCTCATAAGATCAAACACTGATATGAACGCATATCTACATACACCTGCTGCTCGAGAAGCTGCTGAAAAAGTTAAAATAGTTCTTAATAAAGTGGAATGGAATGTACCATACATTACAATGTCGGACAAACAGAAGATTCAAGCACTCAGTTTTATCGCAAATGATCCAGCTATTCCATTAAGCTATCGTACATGGCAATTATATGAATATCCACTACTTCCGAAAACAACGAAACATGTTTGGCCTATCAAAACTTCAACGCAATTAGAGAAACCACGTTATTTGGTTCTAGGATTTCAAACTGCAAGAAAAAATATTGTGACGAAAAATTCCAGTCACTTTGATCATTGTAATATCCGAGATGTAAAAGTTTTCCTCAATTCTCAAAGTTATCCATATGGAAATTTAAATCTAAACATTAATCGCAATCAGTATGCTTCATTGTATGATATGTATACTAATTTTCAAACGTCACACTATAATAAAGATCCGGAACCATTGTTGACTAAAGCAGGATTTTCGGAAGAAGCACCACTCTACATTATTGATTGTTCAAAACAAAATGAATCAATCAAATCTGGACCAGTTGACATTCGTGTTGAATTTGAATCAAATGATCAGTTTCCTGATCAGACATCAGCATACTGCTTAATTCTGCATGATCGTATTATTGAATATAATCCATTAAGTAGTACTGTAAGAAAATTAACTTAATAATTATTGTATTAGATAACAAGGTTGAGAGAAATAAATAAATTTTCACAATTAAAAAATATGCTTTAATAAATTTTATTTTGCTTATACCCAATACACATAATTAATTAATTAATTAATTAATTAATCAATATAGCATGATATATATAATTATATAAGTTTGAAATAAATGTTAAGTATGAATTTATAATTATTTTAATGCATCTTTTAGTTTTTTACACTTGGTACAATCTTTTTTGTAAGGATAAAGATAAATTCCTGGGACATCATAATCAGGACTTGTAATTGAATTATGTTTAATGCAAAACTTATAGTCCATAATTTTAAAGTTCTGTTTTAAATTAATTGGTAGTTTATCCCAGACAAATCGTATTTGAGATCGAGCGAATTGTAGAATGAACACATCATCAAGACAAGCGATGTCAGCTGCATCCATTTTTCTCAAATCTGATAGTTGATAGAATAACTGTACTGATTTCTCATATGATGGATTACAGCCCCAATATTTCAAAAACCATTGTTTTAGCTGCTGAACAGTTCCATATGAACAAGCATAATGTCCAAGTTTGGTGTGGTTGAATCTGAATTCACATCGAGGTCTGTTCATATTTTCGAGATTATCAATCGAAAAAAATCTCATTTGTTCTAAATCAATAACTGGGACTGCATAATCAATCATTTCTTCGAGTCGTTTTTGCATTGTTGGCCCTTGTACATAAAAATATCGTGCATTCTGAACTAGTTGTTTTACCATAGGTTGCAATGATTCATAAGGATGATCACCAGTATCCCAGTGAATACCATGACGATTCCCATCTTGATCTTCACTTTGTTGCACAATCACAGTGTTAGTGTACTGAATAGGTGGTTTGAATACACAAATTTTACACTGATAAACACCATTTGCATTGTTTAGGTTATAAATATCAACTACACATAGTTCCTTGACGATGAATTTTCCATTAGAAACTATATAACCAACGAAATCCACTATATACTCCATTGTTATATATCTATTTATCAACTATGCGACGCTCTAATTTTTCCAGATTTTGAATGATTTTATATAAATTCTTTATCGAATCTTTCAGAGCAATGCAACTTGGGCACGACGAATCTCGTTTGCTTCTGATTATATCCAAATTTTTATAATAAGAAAATAGATCACTAAGAAAAGGACCAATAAACTCTGGACATATGTCACCAAAATAATTTTCAACTATTTCATCAGTGTCTATCGTACCCGGATGACTAATACGTAAAAAATGTTTTTCACTATCACTTAGCTCCTCCATTTAGCACAGCTATAACTAGGAGGACTTAACAAAAAAGCATGAGTTTTATAATGGCAACCCCCTCCAGAAAATATTCTTTTTAGGAGCACAGAGTAAAAAATGATTGGCTCAAAACCGGTTCAATCAACCGTTAAACCTCTACTTCTAATGAAATAAATAATATTCTCAGAAAAACTTTCGAATTTTTGATCATAAACCTCCCCTTACAGCTGTTCAAAGGTCTAGAACGGCCCAGAATGAAAAAAATATCCCCACCAATTTATGCGTAGAAAATTCGAGATATATCTCGAATGTTCGATCCCCTCCAATTCTACGTAAAACAGTTAAAAAATATATATACTGAAAAGTTCTTGAATATCCATTAAGTCCCAAAAATCTGCTTTTATCGATCGGCGGAAACAGATCCCAACGAAATCTTCAGTACCATTATCAGGTTCCGATTAAATTTGCGTTACCATGATCAGGTTTCAACCAAGCCTGCATTATCATGAGCAAGTCCGAACAAATCTACATTATCATCAATGAGAAAAAGGCCCAAAATATCGATGAAATAAATCTGCATTACCGATAACAGCCCCTAATATCGATAAGAACAAATCTACATTACCACATATATGAAAACAGGTCCCAAATATCGATAAAATAACTCTACATTACCTACAACAGCCCCAAAATATCATCAAAACAAATCTACATTACCATATCCGTGAAAAAAGTCCCCCAGATATCGATAAAATAGATCTACATTACCTACAACAGCACCAAATATCGGTAAAATTAAATCTACATTACCAACAATGGCACTTATCGTGGGTCGGTTAGGTAGGATACTGTTTTGATTTCGGGGCCAAAAACCCTCTTATTCAACTACTATTTTTAAATATAAAAATTATTAATTCTTCAAAAATTAATTTGAATAGAATAATAAAATTCTAAAATTACAATCATTATTTTAAATTATAATGTTTTTCGTAATTCGTCCAGCAATCACAAAATATTTGATAAGTTTAATAAACCGAACAAATTTTTTCGCACCATAACTCGCGAAAATTTACTTTAAGGTCCGTAGCAACATTTTTAAAAGAAATATATTTTCTTGTAGATTCTTAATCTGCAATTACTTGCAGTAAATTTAAAAAAAACATCCGCAATAAAATGAATAATTGATGCTGACTTTAAAATATTCAATTGAGTAGCTCGCATTGAAGTTCCGACGGGAAACATCTTTTTGCATATCACAATCACGGATTAAAATTTTCAAATTTTACCTTTGTGTTAATCCAGTCAACAAATATTAACGTGAGATTCATTAAACAAGAATAAATTTATAAAGTATATAAATCACTTATTTATTTCTATGAGCACTGTATGCATACTTTGAATGTTTCAATGTTCACTCAATTGAAATTAATTATTGGTAAGAATTTATTTTTACAGAATTTGATTTCAAATGAATAGATTCACTCGCACCGCACATGTCTCGAATAGTACATAGTTTAATATTCTAATAAATAAAATCGTTTATAACAAAATTTGAGTCACTAAAATAAAGTCACTAAATAATTTTTTCCAAGTTCACAAGTTTCAATGCTAATTAATTTCACTAATTAATTTCTATTATAAAATTTTAATCGAGTAAACTCAATGTAATTGTCAATTATGGCACGAAATTTTCTTTTAAATAATCACAAACAATCAAAGACCATCCTGGTCACAGCACCACTGTTACATACTGGAAAATTTCCAATATTAATTTAATTTATTTGAAAATTATTTTTTAGTGTTTATAAACAATGGTCACTGATCCTGGTCACAGCACCACTGTTACGTTTTGGGAAATTACCCCAAATTAATTAAAAATAAAAATAATTTTTAATTATTTAATTTTATCCAGGTTTGGCCTCGTTAGAGTGTCTATAGACCCCTGGTGGGCCGTGGTCGTCGATTATTCGATTAATTATTAATTTCTATTATTTTTCGTGATTTTAAAATATGTTCGCGCCGGTTCCAACTCCATATAATTATTATATTTATAGGGGCAGGTGAAATTCGAAGGAAACCCGAACTGCTGTTGAGCGCTCAGGGTTATAGGATAGGGTGGAACAGCTGATAAGCGCTCGCCCCTGGGCAGTAATAGGGCTATGGATAGGTCATAGTGTAGGTAAAAATATTGGGGTGCCAATTGGCACCCCACAATAAGGTTGAATTAATTTAGAAATAATTATGGAGTTTATTAACTCTATAGAGAACAGAGGTTCGAGCTCCATGAGCTCCCTCGTAGGACTGACTATTAAGTCGTTATAAAAAATATAGTAGAGCCAACAGAGTTGACAAAATGTTGACGCTGCATCTCAGGTTCCCTGTGAGAGAATCGTCGTGGTCCGGGTCTCATGCATCGTCATCTGTTTTGACTACCCGCGAGCCACGGCGACTCTCTTATCATAACCGATTTCCGTTACATTGTATAAAATTATTTTATTAAAAATAATTTATTTAATTTAATCAATTAAATATTACGGGAACGTAACAAATTACTCAAAAAAATTTTTAAATTTTTTAGTCCTTTATTTTTTTTTTTTTTTGAGTAATATATATGCATATGTAGTTTATGTATAACATTGTTATGTCCGACTTCACAAGCTTTTCTCCTACAGTCATTCATGTTGAACACTCCCTAGAAATAGTTATTCCATTTTCTCTGAGAGAAACAAGGATGGGTTCAATGAAGTGTGACAAAAACTATTTTACCAATTTCTTTTTTCTGTCTTCCATTCTCTTATTCGTAAGTCCCCACCTATCATCAGCTAAGATTGCTCTAATGCGCACAATTAGCATTGACTTAAATTAAGTTCCGTCAGCGGGACATCTCTCAAGATGCAACTTACTTAAAATTTCCCCTTCCCCTAAACTCGGACCCCATGGTTGCGACGTTCAGAATTTTGAAGTGCAAGATCACTCTACCGAGCACCGGTTTGCATTGCGGTTTGTAGCTGAGTTACCCCTCAGCAAAGAGTCAGTTATTAGGTACAGCAGTATCCTCAAATTTCACATATATAAAAATAAATAAAACCGACCACGTCGCTTTTATAATTCAATACAAATCAATATAATGAATCATTAAGTAAATCGCATCGCGAAAGAAAATTATAACAGTGAAAAATATTTCCAAACATACCTTTACATATATATATATATATATATACCTCAGAGTATCAGTCGAATCAAGCAATTATTAAATCGTACAAGAAGATAAATATAAAAATAAGAAATATTAAATGTATGTTTGACATTAAAAATAACAATAAATTCTTTTAAAGAGTTTTATCTCTATTTCCTATACAGGAAATTAAAGAAATATTAACAGAAATTAATTTACAAAAGAATAGAAGTGTTATTGGTTGTGAGTGATAAGTTAAGTGGTAATTTAAAAATTTGTGAGCAATATTATATTTACAAAATTTCAACTTCTGTCCAAAATAATAAGCAGAGTAAAACTTTGAGTAAAATTTTTGAGTGTAATTAACTAATGATTAAAATAGTAAAGATATTCCTATAAAGAGTATTAGCTCTATTGTCTATAAAGAAAAATAAAGGAATCTTTATTAGCTATCTTTAATTTGAATTTAAAAATAAAAGAAAAAAACATAAGTGACAATAACTTTCGGTTTATTATTTATAATATAAGCTAGTGATAAGTCACCACCTCATCCCTCATCGAGAGCTAGCAGCCAATCCAAGGGTCTACAACGCGAGTATTATCTCCAGGAAAAGGAAAAATATACACACACATATTTACACAGCAGCATAAAGGTAAGACCGTTGCAATTAACCTTCTTTCTTTCTCTAACTTTAACAATTTTTTTCCAATCAGTCTCAAAAATCTTAAGAGTAAATAAGGATGCTACTAATTTTAAATTGTATGTATTGATTATCAAAATCATATATTCATCTACCGTAAAACTATCTCTAGTTTAATTAAAGATAAAGAAATTAAAGAAAGTTCACATCGAAACGTATCCCAAAATAAAATAAATTAAGGCTTGAACTAAACATTCGAGCCGAAAATTGCATTGGTTAGTCCGAACGCCTAATCCACGCAACCAAATAATTAAATAAATAATAGTCGGACATAACAACATCATTTTTTGGAAAAAATGAATCACTTGACTAGAATGTTCCTTAATTTACCTGTTGGCATGTTATTGTTGGCGCTGAATCTGATTGTTTTTTAATCAATTTTTAGTAGATTTTATAAAAATCTAACTGTTATATTTGTCCTCATGACGCAACTTTTAAAAAATTTTAACATTTTCTATCTATTTGAGTCAAGTAGGTTCCAAAAATACTATTGGTGAAAAAGTTTATGCATGTATTTATATATATATATATATATATATATATATATATATATATATATATATATATATATATATATATATATATATATATATATATATATATATATATATATATATATATATATATATATCGTATATATATATATATATATATATATATATTGAGACAATGTGAATTGTCTTCGTCGTCCTCAGCCTTGCGGTTCCCAATCTTCTCCGTCTCGTTGCCGCCTAAATTCAGTACGTCATAGTGCCAGGGTCACATGACTTAATTTTCACGTCGACGCATGTCCGTAGGGGTGAAGTGGGGATAGTTCAGAAGCGAGTCCCAAACCCTCAATTATCGGTCAATCACTTCGATCCTGGATCACTTAGCGTCTAGACTTGTTATCTAGTATTCATTTTGCGATTCTTTTCTATTAATTATATTGATACTATTTCACTTATTATTCTGGCAATTTTACTTGCGATACTATTTTTATTATTCCGTATAGACGGTTATTATCATTATAAATAACGATTTAATAAAATAAATCATATTGTGCGTTACCGACGAATTATTCGCGGTATTAAGTATTCTACTCTACTAAATATTAAATATTGTGTATAACTGCGTCATTCCACTGGGAGGAACCATTGTATTTTCTGTACCTACGAGGACATTGCATTCATTGTAAATTGCGCAGTATTTATTGTAAGTAACTGAATATTATTATAATTGGCAATAAACTTGCATTTTCTGGTTAATTTCTCTCATTCTATTTTTCACTCATACTCTTTATTTTCCTATTCTACTGGTAAGAGTTATTAAATCATCTATTAAGAATAGTATTATTAATTAAGAACTGATAAGTTTATTTTATTATAAGAAATCTATTGATAAATAATAAGCCGTGAGGTAAGTTGATGAATTTTGAAATACGTTGCCGAGTTTGAATAAGTGCGGGTCCTTGCTTTGCAAGAACCCTTGCCCATTGCTCTGTTCAAGTAAATAAAAATTTGTTAGAGGCCAGCCTAAGCCAGGGTTCAACCCGCGAATTCTGGTGGCTGCTGGTAAAAATCGCGAAGGAGAAAAGCGATTTGTCTCAACTGGCGCTCGAACAGGGACTTTGCAGTAGTTCAAACGGGCAATAGAAAATTTTATCAATTTTTCTCACGGCTTCATTGTAAAAATCTCCATAAAACTTTTCTTTGATAATTTCAAAAATTTCTTACCAGTATAAAATTTCAAATTCTCTACATTCATCGTTTCATTTCATTTTTTCATTTATCATCCGCATCAAAATTTTATAAAATATTTAATTGCTTCTTTTATTTATTTCATTTATCGATAAATTATTTATGCTACTTATTTTAAATTATTCATTTTAAAGTATTTATCATTGTAATATTGTGTGCCGGTATCGTTCCTGTAAGAATTTCGTTATATTTTGACCTTGAGCGTATACTAGCTACACGCGTCGTAACCCGAGACGCTAGTATTTATTCCTTTACAGTTTATGATTCTTTGCTTACGCACAAAGACAGCTCGAAGTAAATAGTAAAATAAAATACTTAAAATATTAAAATAAAACTTTGGGTCGAATATTTTCTAAACGAAGAGATTTATAACTTTCGTTACAATACAAAAGATTACTATATTCGTTTCCGGTTTAAAATAAAATATCTTTTGCTCGACAAAATTGTCTCTAAATAAACTAAGCACTTAAGTAAATTATCGATACAATCTCTACAGTAATAAATAAAATTTTATGAGTCATTGAAAATTTCAATAACCAAAATAAGTCATTAAAGTAATATACAAAAATTTATTAGTCATCAAAAATTTTAATAACTTAAATAAATTATTAATTTATAAATAAATAATCTTTACAGTTTTAAAAAGATTTGTAAAATAATAATTCCTGATTAAATAAATTAATTTATAATCCGACAAGATTATTATCAGTTCGGATTAAGTAAAATTTATCGATAATAAAATTTAATAAATCATTATTTTAAAAAGAATTTACTGAGACAGTTTTCCCGCCAAAATGACGCTACCGAGAACGCCGATCTCGCAACCATCTCTCCCAGTTACCTCGGCCAATAATCTTGACAATCTCATACACTTTCCTACCACATCGAGCGCGGTGGACGATCTTGTTGATCTTACGCAAAACGATGAAATACATAACAGTACCCTTTGTACCCAAAGTCAATCTGTGAATAATAATAACACTGTTTGTACTGCGAGTTCGGGCAGTAACGTGAATATCCACCCTCACAACGTTAGCGGGGTTGTGCCAATTTCGGAACCTCAAAATACGACCTCCGTTGCCGTATTGCAAAATGTGGTTTCGGGCCTCCAGACAGAAATTGAAGCTTTGCGGGCAGAACGTCAGCATTTGCTTCGCATATCGAGCACGGTCTTGCGACCCCCAGGTGCTCAATTGCCACCCCCATCTTTTCGACCCGACACATCAAGTATGTGGATGCCGAGAGAGTTATTCCCTGCTGCCACTGTGACGTCACAAGCAGCAAATCCCCTCTCTACTCACCCAGTCATCCCACATCCACATGCACCCATTTCGGCAACGCAAGCGAACGAACAGCAGTCCGCCATGCCTGGCTTGCCTGCGCGTGAACCGTACGCGCACCCAGTGGTCCCACCACCAATTCATACGTTACCAATGCATATGAATGCTCAGCCAACACTCCCGTACACGTACACACATCCACTCAGCAGTAATAACGTACCTGTATACACCAATACACACTCACAAGCACAAGCATATCCACATGCACAGCCGTCAGCGTGGTATAATACATATACAATTCCAGCGGGAACTTCAAATATGAATGGGTCCAATTCTATGAGACTGTACGATATTACTCGTCTTGTCAAATCCTGGAATGTTTCGTTTCCGTCTCGTGACCGATCGTCTCCAATTGACGCAAAGAAATATTTGAAAATAATTGAACAGCGGATGATCAGCAATGAGATCTCTCTCGACAATTTTCAGGCAGTCGTCACCAACACACTCAACGGCGACGTACTCGAATGGTACTATCAAAACGAGGGCTTGTTCCACAGCTGGTCTACCTTCAAAGATTATTTTAAGATTTGGCAGGTTCAACAAACAGATGAGTCAGTACTGCAGGAGATCTACTCGACCAAACAACGCAACGACGAGACAGGAGTTGCATTTATTAATCGTATGCAAAGTGCATTCTCGAAATTAGAAGATCCGTTACCGCAGACTAAGCAAATTAGAATTATAATCTCGCGATTTAATTCTCAGTTTTTACAAAAGTTCGCGGATACAAAAATTATGACGTATGCCGAATTATATACACAGGTCAGTGCTTGGCAGCCAACGGCTGATGCACTGAATCCTCATTTTAAAATTCACAAAGACAGTAATAATAGAATTAAAACTCGTAATCAATTAAATTCAATCAAAGGATCAGAACTAAATTCACTTAACAGTATGGAAACTTTACAGTCATCATCTAATAATAATTTGCCTAATAATAATTTTTCTAATAATAATTTCAATAGAAACAATAGTTTTAATAGAAGTAATAATTTTAATAGAAATAATAACTTTAATAGAAATAATAATTTCAATAGAGACAATAATTTTAATAAAAATAAAACCTCTGATAATTTTCAAAATTCACAAAACCTGAATCCACAAACTTTAAAACCAAATTCTGAGTCTTCTACTATATTAAATAATTTTGAGTCTTTAATGAAAACTATCTTAGAAAAATTAGATCAGAACACTGTCAATACGTCACCGGTAAAACTTAATTCAACTCCGGTATCAAATCATAATACAACAAAAACTCCTGTCTGCGGTCGTTGTGGGAAAAGTGGTCATGTCGCTGAGGTTTGCTGTGGGCCAGTAACTGATGAGTTACGTATCAAGGCAGGGTTGCCTCTTCGCTCCCGTCCACCTACTCCAAAAAACGCGTGAGCGCCCTGGTAGACACCAATCACGTTACCAGGGCTCCAGTATCAAACAACAACTCGGATAAGCCCATTGTAAATACCGATGATAAACCTAATTCCTCCAAATTAAATCCTGACGCTCCTGAATTCGTTATCAGTCGTGGAAACTTTTTCTTAAATTATCCTATTGCTGCTGATATTCCAGATATGATCGGTAACGTCTCAGAAAATCTCGATGTAGATTTAATTGATTTTACGTCGCCTCTGGATCAAATTACGACTAGACCAGCGGAATCGAAGACTAATAAATTGGCAGATACAGAGTCCAATTGGGAAACGAGCTCGGAAGCTTCGCAGCAAATTAAAAATATTAAAAAATCAAAGGCTAAAAATTCGTTAAAAATTTTAAAATCAAAACTTAAAAATTCCACAACCCCATCGCGTAAAATTAAAAATAAAACTCAATTTAAATCACCAATTCAAAATTCATTACTGGACTATGACACTGAAGAACGGCAGCTTGCGACAAAGCTTGAAAATGGCTCGGAGACATACGATACTTCTCTCTGTGATCTAAGGGAGGATCCTAGTCCTTTATATGACTCAGAGATTGATGAGTATCAGTCTGATTCGAGTGAAAATATTGCCTATGCTCCAAAATTCACAATCCAAATAAATTCGGACAATAAACAAAGTACATTACTGCCAATGCTCAGTAACGATAATAAATTCAGCAATATGACTTCTTCAGCCAGTCTTAAAGCTCCGTCAACCGTAAGCCGGATGATTGCCAATATTTCTATCGGTAAATATGAACTTGAAGCATTACTAGACAGTGGGAGTGAGCGCAGCTATATCTCTGAGATTGCTTATGAACAAATCAAAGAATATCAACTGCAAGATCTCACACCTGATCCCACTAGTACTCATGGAGTAACTATGGCCAACTCCAAGTCCACGCAAACACGTGGTGGAGCCCCATTTAAAATTCAACTTGACGGTCACGATATCATCACTTGGTTAAGTGTTTTATCTGACTTGTCTACTCCAGTAATTCTTGGTCTTGATTTCTGGCAACTAGCAGATATTCAAGTAAATTCCAAGGAGAGTACTTGGAAATTAAATTCCAGTAATGTCACTCATTCATTTTTCTCTAGATCTGGATGTATTAACCAAGCATCATTAAATGTACTGTCGTCAGCTGAACGCGCTGATCTTGAAAAATTCCTAGCAAAAGAATTTGAGAAAAATAAACAAGTCCAATTAGGTTTAACACATGTAGTTCAACATCGTATCGAATTGACAGATGATACTCCAGTACGTACAAAGCCGTACCGTAGAAGTCCACCAGTAATGAAAGCCATGCACGACAGAGTAGATGAGTTGCTTGCGAAGGGTTACATTCAGCCTTCCAATAGTGCTTGGGCATGCTCACCGGTAATGGTACCGAAGAAAAATAATACTTGGCGTATGTGCATTGACTATCGACCATTAAACAGAGTAACGAAAAAGTCTGCTTATCCGTTACCGATCATGCACCGAATTTTATCAAGTCTTCAAGGTGCTAAAGTAATTTCAGTACTCGATGTCAGCGATGCTTTTCATCATGTCTTGGTCGAGCCAAATAGCCGTCAATATACAGCATTTTGCGTGGATGGACGAGGTTTATTTGAATGGATTCGCATGCCATTCGGTCTGACAAACGCACCCAGTACCTATCAAGAAGTTTCCGATACTGTACGTCGAAAAATTATCAAATCATTAAAACTACAATTTTCTCATATTTCAGCCGAGAATAAAATCTTTGCATATCTTGACGACTGGATAATAATCAGCGATGATTTAAAAGAACATAAAATTCTTCTCCAAGCAGTTTTCCAAGGATTCCGCAAGGCTGGAATAAAAATGAATGAAGAAAAAAGTCATTTTGGTTGCTCTGAAGTTCATTTTCTGGGCTTCATAATTAATGAAGATGGTTTGAAACCTGATCCAGCTCGATTGGAACCAATTGCAGATTACAAACGACCTACCAACCGTAAGGAACTGCGCAGATTTAATGGATTAGTCAACTGGTACCATAAACATCTTAAAAATGTAGCACAAGTTCAAGGTCCCTTGAACAAATTGACCAGTACTCGAGTTCCATGGGAATGGACAGATGTTGAAGAAAAGGCTTTCGTGGAAACTAAAGAAGCTCTGTTAAAAGCTGCGACGTTATCACTACCACGTTCAGACTTATCCTATCGCTTATATACCGATGCCAGCAACACTGGGTTAGGTTCAGTTTTAACTCAGTATGATCCAGAACATGATCAGGAAAATTTAATTATCTGTTTAAGTCGGCCATTAAATAAAGCGGAAATGAATTACACCACAACTGAAAAGGAGTGCCTCGCTGTCGTTTGGTCCTTACGGAAATTACGAGGCTACATTGAAGGGCTACCAGTCACAGTCTATACTGATCATTCCGCATTGAAATGGCTTCACTCGTTAAAAGATCCAGCAGGTAGATTGGCCAGGTGGGCAATTGACATTTCTGCTTATGACATTGAAGTTGTTCATTATCGGGGTACGCAAAATGAAGCTCCAGACGCACTTTCGCGTCGATATGAAGAACCAGAGACGGCTGATGTACTTAATCCAGATTCAAACCCTTCATCACTGTGTATAATTGCGCAAAATTCTGCTTGGTACAATGAAAAAGTCCGAGTTGTTCAAAAATATCCTGAAAATTATCGTGAATGGAAATATGAGAACGATAAGTTATATTTTTATCGTCCATTAGCTGTCAAGGAAATACTTGGTGAATTAAATCCTTGGAAAATCGTCCTAACTGAACAAGAAATCCGTCCAGCCATCGAGAAAGCTCACTGTGAAGCCCAATCAGGTCATCTTGGGATTGACAAAACTTATCAACGGATACGAGATCATTTTTACTGGCCGGGAATGTTTAAAGATGTCTCATCATATGTTTCAGCTTGTGAGACTTGTATAATGACTAAGAGTGATCAGACAAAACCGCAAGGATATATCGGAACAAGACCACCAACTCAGCCTTGGTCTATCATCTCAATTGATACAATTGGCCCGTACACCCGTTCAACTATGGGGAATCAATACGCTCTTGTCATTGAAGATCTTTACACCCGTTACCTTGAAATTTTTCCTTTAAAACAACAATCTGGTAAAATCATAAAACACCACCTGACGACTGTATTTAATCACTGGGGTCCTCCTTGCCAAATTATTTCAGATAATGGCAAAGAATTTATAAACAAAGACATAATTAATCTAATCAGTCAATATAACATAAAATTTACACCAACTCCTATCGGTCATCCCTGCGCAAATCCTGTTGAACGTTGTAATCGTACAATTAAACCTATGATTGTCGCGTTTACGAGTAAAAATCAAAAAGACTGGGACGAACATCTTGATGATTTAAAATTCGCGTACAATACTTCAGTACACACTGCTTTGGGTGTATCCCCATTTTATTTAAATCACGGACGTGACGCACGACTGATTAACGATACTGATCCTCTTGAAAATCTAGACGTATCTGACGTTACCGTTTGGCAAGCCCGAATGGACCGTGCGGTTGAACTGAGGCATTTTGTTGAGCAAAGTATGTTGAAAGCTCGGGAACGCACGCGAAAACAACACGAGCAAAAATTCTCTGACATTCCTATAGATTTAAAAATCGGTGACCAAGTTTATTATTTAAATAAAAAATTAAGCAAAAAAGTTGATGGTTACAGTGCTAAATTAGCACCAAAATATTCGGGACCCGCGATTGTCTCAAAAATTTTAAGTCCTCTAGTAGTTGAACTACAAGATAATGCCGGTAACGACATTGGCACATATTATTACAATGATTTAAAAATTCCGAGACGGTCTCGAAGACGTAACTAATTATTATCGATATATTTCAGATTATCATTCATCATGAAAGTGAAAATCCATGGAAAGTCAGGATCGGATACTGAAGCCTCATCTCATGAGTCCGAGGCCGAGGTATCTGATACTGAACTGTCATCAATTCATGCAGTCATATCATCATCTGACTCATTATCACCTTCATTATACACTGCATCAACATCTGCACCTGAATTACCACCTACTACTGAAATCACGACACCAACTTCGTCACCGGCTGCACCTGTAATGTCAGCAACCATCGCAGCATCACCAACATGGTCTACTGGGTCAGCTACATCAGCTGGACCCCGATTTGCGTTGCCGCCATGGCAAACGACAACTGGCCTTGACTTTGGTCGCCCATCGTCTGCACTATACGTATCGAGTCCAACTGCAACACCAACATCAGCAATGTTTGAGACTCTAACTAAGTTCATGAAGGATGAATTTAGTAAGATTCATGCCCGTATTGACCGTGCGATAAGTCATCGCCCTGCGGTCACGTCCCTACCGTCTGGGGTATCAAGGTTTGACGTTCAGTGGATGGAACGCGTCGATGAGAGATTAGAAGATCTTCAAATTGTCATCCAAACTAACACTGACCAGGTTGCTGAACTCAAAACGCAATTAGAATCTTTAAAAATGCCTCCCGCTACTCTAAAACCAGACTCAAGTCATGTTACTAACCTCACGGCACAACTTGATCATTTAACGGAGCAAGTCCAACGGAGCCAGAAAATGATATCAGAGATTAAGCTGCCGAGTTCCGAAGAATTGGTTCAGAAACTCCAGGCGATCAATTTGGAATCAAAACTGACTGTCACCGAAATTAGTTGCCAGACAGCAACTACATCAGCTACAACTTCTACTCCAGTTAAAGTAGAATACGACATGGGTACTACATCAAACAACAAAGCAGTACTACCATTATTGGCTCAACAAGCTTCTGCTTGCGGTCCGAATCCAGGACTGAAGATTCGTGAGGGTGCCTATCAACGTCCACCGCCGGAAAACGCCAGATTCCCACCATCATCGTTGCTTGCTAGGCGAATGTCTCGTCAGGAGTTAACTGAAAAGGAAGTAGCGACATTACGAGCTTCGGGAGCGATTCCTAAGGATATTAGGTCTAAGATTCAGATGGTAACTTTTGCTAATTCGTTACCGTATTCTCAGACAGCTCCAGCACCAAAGTATGAGGTTCCATTGCAACCTGCAGACGCCTACAAACAATTTTTGTCTGGCTTACAATCAGCTCCAACACCAAGTTCTACTGTAGCTGCCACCGATTCAACACCACAAGTTGTGATCCACAACGGTATTCATTTTATGGACTTTGCAACCTTCTGTAAAGCCATTGAGAAGATTTGTGTCACCGTCAAGCCTCGCATATGCCACACCGAGCTCAGAGAATCCTGGACGCAAACGGTAACGACCCAAGCTCAGTCGTTATTTATTTCAAATGCGTGCCAAAATTGTCGGCAACGGGACCATAAAATTGCTGAATGCCAATTACCATGGCGACCTGACATGTGCCACGTATGCTACCAAGACCAAGTAACAACGGCAACGTGCTTCCGTCCACATGATAAAAATTACAAAGATTACATTCGGGGACGTTGCCAAGGCTGCGGGATTCCATCTCAGTTATATGATCCGCATTGTAACGCTTGCAATCGCAGATACCCGGGGTACAAAGATTGGATTTCGACGAAATATACTCCAGAGGACATCGAGCGATTTCATCGAAACCATCTGCGATCAACCAAGAAACCCGAATAAATTTAATTATTTTTTTACGCTACCGATTTAGATGTACATCTAAATAAACACTCATATTCAATCATATCCATCTCATTGATTCATTTAATTATCATTGCCAATTGTAATAATTTTCATTTACAGCTCAGAATCCTGAGGCGGTTGGCAGACAACAGTACAAATTATTTTTTATTTTTTTTTGCAGCACAGAAGCTGTTATATTCAAAAAATTTATTATTTTCTTTTTTTTTCTCTGTAAATAATCATAATGCATTTTATTCTATACTTTATTTTTTTGTTGTAAGTCGTACAGATTTCCTGATCCAGGTCGAGGTCCCAGGATCGAGGTGAACCCGAGATTGGGGCTGGGTTGGAAGATATTTTTCATATCCCTAACGGCTTGCGATCGATTTATTTGGCAAGTTAATTAAAATTTTTCTGGCAATCTACTTGCATCACTGGCGAGTAACTCGCAATCACTAAAAATTGAATCAAAATTTTACTGGCAATCTACTTGCAATTCTCTAAGCGATCTGATCGCAACATTTTAAATAATTTTTCTGGAAATTATTTTTGTAAATATTATTAAGTTTATTTGATTATAGTCGGACAACCCAGACGAAAATTCAAAAGGGTAACCTTGGCTTGGTGGGGGGGGATTGAGACAATGTGAATTGTCTTCGTCGTCCTCAGCCTTGCGGTTCCCAATCTTCTCCGTCTCGTTGCCGCCTAAATTCAGTACGTCATAGTGCCAGGGTCACATGACTTAATTTTCACGTCGACGCATGTCCGTAGGGGTGAAGTGGGGATAGTTCAGAAGCGAGTCCCAAACCCTCAATTATCGGTCAATCACTTCGATCCTGGATCACTTAGCGTCTAGACTTGTTATCTAGTATTCATTTTGCGATTCTTTTCTATTAATTATATTGATACTATTTCACTTATTATTCTGGCAATTTTACTTGCGATACTATTTTTATTATTCCGTATAGACGGTTATTATCATTATAAATAACGATTTAATAAAATAAATCATATTGTGCGTTACCGACGAATTATTCGCGGTATTAAGTATTCTACTCTACTAAATATTAAATATTGTGTATAACTGCGTCATTCCACTGGGAGGAACCATTGTATTTTCTGTACCTACGAGGACATTGCATTCATTGTAAATTGCGCAGTATTTATTGTAAGTAACTGAATATTATTATAATTGGCAATAAACTTGCATTTTCTGGTTAATTTCTCTCATTCTATTTTTCACTCATACTCTTTATTTTCCTATTCTACTGGTAAGAGTTATTAAATCATCTATTAAGAATAGTATTATTAATTAAGAACTGATAAGTTTATTTTATTATAAGAAATCTATTGATAAATAATAAGCCGTGAGGTAAGTTGATGAATTTTGAAATACGTTGCCGAGTTTGAATAAGTGCGGGTCCTTGCTTTGCAAGAACTCTTGCCCATTGCTCTGTCCAAGTAAATAAAAATTTGTTAGAGGCCAGCCTAAGCCAGGGTTCAACCCGCGAATTCTGGTGGCTGCTGGTAAAAATCGCGAAGGAGAAAAGCGATTTGTCTCAATATATATATACGATATAAAGCGCAGTTCTCCCACGATAGCCTCCGCAATTCTGTACCGATCTTCATGAAATTTTTTTTTGCATATTCCTTAGCTAAAAAGCTCGGTTCAGTTCGAAGATGAGCTCAATCAGCTCAAAAGTTTAAAAGTTAGAGTCGTTAAAAGATTTTTTAATTTTTCAAAAAATTCAACTTTTCTTGATTTATCGTTAAATAACTTTTGATCCTAAAGAGATAATCTATTTTTGGTGATTTAATCTTTAGGTTCATTCGATTTCCTTCAATTTAGGCTATGTTGCTTACTTTTTTAGTAGATTTTATAAAAATCTAACTGTTGTATTTGTCCTCATGACGCAACTTTTCAAAAATTTTAACATTTTCTATCCACTTGAGTCAATTAGGTTCCAAAATTACTATTGGTGAAAAAGTTTATATATGTATTTATATATATATATATATATATATATATATATATATATATATATATATATATATATATATATATATATATATATATATATATACAACGTGGATAAGTGTACAGAAATACTATATATAAGGGATAAGCGTGCGTCACAATCACGTGTCACACGGTAGGCTATTCCGAACACAGGTTTTTTCCTGTATCTTAAGACACTACGATATATATATATTCATAGCTTTAACTATAAGTATAAGACGTCCGAAGCTCAGACACTTGGGAAATCCCAAGCGACACAAAAAAAAATTGTTGACTTTTTTTTTTTAATTTAAGGCGACAATTTGTTATCATGTAACTGATTCTGAAATTAAATTTAACATAAATTCAACAATTTTGTTTTTCCACTTGGGTTGCTTTCAATAAACCGAAAACGCAAAAAAAATTATGTTTAAGAACGGTTTTCAGATAATTTTGTCCCAGCTTTTCTCTGAAATAAAAGCTCTAAACGCAAAATAAAGACATAGACCCGATGCTTTACTCTATTAACTAGCGAAGTGCACTTCAATTTTGTGATAACTTCCATTTGTTTACGAGAAAAGATTGGACAAAGTTCCCATTTAATGTACAAGTGCAACAGAGATAGTACCGTTCATCCAGTTGAGTGTGAATAAAGAAACAAATGAAAACGCGTCTTAAAATGAAATTGCCTACTTTTTGTTGTTATTTCTTGGTAACATTTCTTTACAAATAAAAAAATGACTCCTTAAAATAATTTTAATTGAGATAATATAATACTGAAATTAACCGACGACTGATAACTTTTGAACACTTGCAAAACGATCAATTATAAAAAAAAAATATTTTAGCAATTTAATTTTTAATTTCTTTCTTCTTCTTCATATGCATATTTTTCGTTTTTTTTTCTTTATTTTTAAAATTTAATTATTAAAAAATTGAATAAAAAAATTGTTGACTGTCTGCTAACTTTAGGATCATAATACTTTAATTATAAAATTAATTTTTATACCGACATCAAAGAAAAATCAAATTCTTTAAAAAGTGTTTATTTTTTTTTTTTTTTTTAAATCAAGTTATACGTAAAAAAACAAAAATGATTAAAAAGTAAAAATTCAAAATTAGTAGAATACATACGCTTTTGTATTTGCATTTTTTGCATCAATTTCAAGTTTAATATATTAATATGTTAACATGTTACTGTTATGTTTAATATGTTACTTTAAAATTAAAAGAAAAATGTATTTATGATTATTAAGAAAATTCTACCCAAAATTACAAAGAAAAAAAATGATTGACCCCTTTGATTTACAAAAAATTCAAATACCGTATTTTTTATTTTGTGAATTTCCTTCATCCGAAAGTAGACAAGTTTTATTTTAATTATTTTTACTCTATTAAAGTAAATTTATTTGTCTCGAAAAAATAAAAAAATTATTCTATCAACGTATTGATTAATTATATGTTTATTTATAAAGAAGCAACGATACTTACCTGAAATTCGCGCCCAGTAATGAATATATATTAAACACACACACTTTCTGTTGTAATGTTGCCAGTAGTTGAGCTGGGGGAGTTCACCCCCCCCGATAAAACAGATTGTGGGTTCTAGTCCGGGCTGAGTTACCGACGGAGGGTAACCTACCGGCGGTCGGCGTGTACTGGCGGTCGGTAAGACCTGTTTTACCGACAAACCTAGGATTGGCAGTCGATAAGCACTGTTTAATCGTCGGTATTGATATTGCCCGTCGGAAAACTTGGTTTGGCTGTCGATTAGGTTGTAGTGGCGGTCGGTAAGACCTATTTGACCGACTAAAATATGCTTTTGAGGTTATTTTTGGATGTTTTTGAGGTTATGTACGATGGTGATTGCGTAAAAAAGTAACATACACGCATTTTTACAAACTAGATTGGGTCATGGGCAGCCTACCAGATTAAAGGTTGTTGAGTAATTCGCATCACCCCCAGAGCTGGCACTAGCTGCCTACCATCTACAGGTTGTGTTAGTGGGTGTACTTACAAGTGTATTAATTTCAAGTCTTACATATTGAAACTGAGGTGTAGACAAGTGCATGTGAGAAGCATGCTGAGAGGATGCCATCTATCGGCTTACCCCCCCCCTTCCCCCACTCCTCTTTATTTGCTAGATGACGTCATCGATTGTGTCATCCGGCAAGTTTGAGCTTGTTTTTGAGTTGTAGTGGGGGTAGACGAATAATTTCTAAGCTCTTGAGCTCTCAGCACTCAGTCTTTGCTGAAACATCTAAGTGAACAGTCAGTGGAAAGTTTATACTAAAGTTTTTATAATATTTATTGTGTTCGTTTTTTTTATAAACACGTAAGTCATAGTTTTATTATACTTGCATATTTTGATAAATATTTTTCATATTTATCAAAATCTATTACTTATTATTTTTGATTTATTAATAAATTATTTTTAATTTACTAATTAATTAAATATCTGTTATAGGATGGATTTGAAGAGAATCAATGAAATTAGTAATTTAGAAAACATTTTGCCAACCAGAAAATTTCAAGAATTGGAAGTTGGCAAAATGTATAAAATTACGGAATTAAAAAAAATTTTAACACAGTATGGACCTCGAGTCATTGCTGCTCTCGATAATCAATTTATGGTCTACTTCCCTACGAGGACAAACAACCAATTAATTGCTGATGAAGAGACATTAAAAAATCTCACCAACACCGTTGAAGAAGAGCATCTCAATCTGCTATTCCACGGAAGCAAATACTGTAAATTTGAATTCGTTCTTTTATAAACTTAAATGTACTATTATTTTTTTTTTTTTTTTTTTTTTTTTTTTTTAAGAAAATAAAAAAAAATTTCTTAAATATGTAATTATCCTTTGACTGATTATTTTATAGGCCTTTTCATAGTATTTCTCGTTTTTTATAATTGAATTTTAAATAATAATTGTAATAATAATAAAAAATTTGGGGAAAAAAAATGTCAAACTGTGCATGCACTATTTAAGGTATCTCTAACAGCCACTTTAGCTAAAAAATGAGTGTAATTTGATGATAAAATAACCTGAAATCTGCTGCCCGAATTTATAGTGAATTTCACGCCAAAAATTGAAAATAAAAAAATTTACGGTTAATTTTTCTTCTATTTAAAAAAACTTTTACGAAAAAACAGTCGGTAATGTTCATTCTCGCCATTGCGGAAGGCAATCAAATTATTATACAAAATTATCAACAATTTGAGGGTAAAAATATACTTAGCAATTTATGAAAACAAATTGATAATAAGCTGACCAAAAATTTGACTTCAAATTAACGACAACTCATGAAGTTAATCCACGTCAAATTCAATAGCAAGTTGCATACATAATGTCGTAAAAATGGAAATATCCGAAGTTGACGGATATTTGTCGAAACTTTTGCTTAAGCAAACTGCTTTTAAACAAACTGTTTTTAAACAAAAAATAATAAAAGATAATAAAAGATAATAAGAAGTTTTATCCTTCAGAATCGGATGGTGAATCTTCCCCATCCGAACGTGAAGAAAATCTTGGGGCTGGTGATGCTGGTGGTGGTGGTGGTGGTGATGGTGGTGGTGGTGGTGATGGCGGTAGTAGTGGTGATGATGGTGATTCTTGTATAAATGATTCATCGTCATCAGTTAGCAGCAATGTTGAGGCCAGCGATGGTGTTGGCGAGCTGGCTCGTCGTTGCTGCGGCGACCTATCATGGCAACAACAACGCTCATCGCAACCCTTCAAACTCAACTGGCGATCCGTGATGACCCTTAACCGCCGTCGAAGATCGAGGTCCTCTTCCTCCTCCTCCTGTTGTTGTTGTTGTTGTTGTTGTTGTTGTTGTTGTTGTTGTTGTTGTTGTTGTTGTTGTTGTTGTTGTTGTTGTTGTTGTTGTTGTTGTTGTTGTTGTTGTTGTTGTTGTTGTTGTTGTTGTTGTTGTTGTTGTTGTTGTTGTTGTTGTTGTTGTTGTTGTTGTTGTTGTTGTTGTTGTTGTTGTTGTTGTTGTTGTTGTTGTTGTTGTTGTTGTTGTTGTTGTTGTTGTTGTTGTTGTTGTTGTTGTTGTTGTTGTTGTTGTTGTTGTTGTTGTTGTTGTTGTTGTTGTTGTTGTTGTTGTTGTTGTTGTTGTTGTTGTTGTTGTTGTTGTTGTTGTTGTTGTTGTTGTTGTTGTTGTTGTTGTTGTTGTTGTTGTTGTTGTTGTTGTTGTTGTTGTTGTTGTTGTTGTTGTTGTTGTTGTTGTTGTTGTTGTTGTTGTTGTTGTTGTTGTTGTTGTTGTTGTTGTTGTTGTTGTTGTTGTTGTTGTTGTTGTTGTTGTTGTTGTTGTTGTTGTTGTTGTTGTTGTTGTTGTTGTTGTTGTTGTTGTTGTTGTTGTTGTTGTTGTTGTTGTTGTTGTTGTTGTTGTTGTTGTTGTTGTTGTTGTTGTTGTTGTTGTTGTTGTTGTTGTTGTTGTTGTTGTTGTTGTTGTTGTTGTTGTTGTTGTTGTTGTTGTTGTTGTTGTTGTTGTTGTTGTTGTTGTTGTTGTTGTTGTTGTTGTTGTTGTTGTTGTTGTTGTTGTTGTTGTTGTTGTTGTTGTTGTTGTTGTTGTTGTTGTTGTTGTTGTTGTTGTTGTTGTTGTTGTTGTTGTTGTTGTTGTTGTTGTTGTTGTTGTTGTTGTTGTTGTTGTTGTTGTTGTTGTTGTTGTTGTTGTTGTTGTTGTTGTTGTTGTTGTTGTTGTTGTTGTTGTTGTTGTTGTTGTTGTTGTTGTTGTTGTTGTTGTTGTTGTTGTTGTTGTTGTTGTTGTTGTTGTTGTTGTTGTTGTTGTTGTTGTTGTTGTTGTTGTTGTTGTTGTTGTTGTTGTTGTTGTTGTTGTTGTTGTTGTTGTTGTTGTTGTTGTTGTTGTTGTTGTTGTTGTTGTTGTTGTTGTTGTTGTTGTTGTTGTTGTTGTTGTTGTTGTTGTTGTTGTTGTTGTTGTTGTTGTTGTTGTTGTTGTTGTTGTTGTTGTTGTTGTTGTTGTTGTTGTTGTTGTTGTTGTTGTTGTTGTTGTTGTTGTTGTTGTTGTTGTTGTTGTTGTTGTTGTTGTTGTTGTTGTTGTTGTTGTTGTTGTTGTTGTTGTTGTTGTTGTTGTTGTTGTTGTTGTTGTTGTTGTTGTTGTTGTTGTTGTTGTTGTTGTTGTTGTTGTTGTTGTTGTTGTTGTTGTTGTTGTTGTTGTTGTTGTTGTTGTTGTTGTTGTTGTTGTTGTTGTTGTTGTTGTTGTTGTTGTTGTTGTTGTTGTTGTTGTTGTTGTTGTTGTTGTTGTTGTTGTTGTTGTTGTTGTTGTTGTTGTTGTTGTTGTTGTTGTTGTTGTTGTTGTTGTTGTTGTTGTTGTTGTTGTTGTTGTTGTTGTTGTTGTTGTTGTTGTTGTTGTTGTTGTTGTTGTTGTTGTTGTTGTTGTTGTTGTTGTTGTTGTTGTTGTTGTTGTTGTTGTTGTTGTTGTTGTTGTTGTTGTTGTTGTTGTTGTTGTTGTTGTTGTTGTTGTTGTTGTTGTTGTTGTTGTTGTTGTTGTTGTTGTTGTTGTTGTTGTTGTTGTTGTTGTTGTTGTTGTTGTTGTTGTTGTTGTTGTTGTTGTTGTTGTTGTTGTTGTTGTTGTTGTTGTTGTTGTTGTTGTTGTTGTTGTTGTTGTTGTTGTTGTTGTTGTTGTTGTTGTTGTTGTTGTTGTTGTTGTTGTTGTTGTTGTTGTTGTTGTTGTTGTTGTTGTTG